>PKML01004611.1:193127-210312 GCA_002933935.1 Eutrema yunnanense | reverse complement strand
TCGTTGCGAAAACTATCTAAATCTAAATCCTAGGAATTCCAAATCTCTTTGCGAATCCTAAAGTCTAAATCAGCTTTAATAACAGGTTTGATATGTTCACAAATCAATTAAACCAAATCTCTTTGCGAATAATCAATTTGCTCACCTAAAGTTCTATCAGGTAATTAATTGCACTCTCGTGCCTAATCAATTATCCTAAGATCTAAGTTCCAGGTGATTAATCCAGAATTAGCTTTGAGAACAACCTAAGGTGAGGAACTAATTCATATAATAAATCCTAACAGATAATTAACCTAACATTCAAAGAAATCCCTATGAGAAAACCCCAAACCTAACAGGTGATCTACTCAGACATGGTAATTGAATCAATAAACATGACTGAATAAATACTCAAATAGATAATAAGAAAGAGTAACAAGATGTTTGAGATCTGAATCTCGGACGAGGGGAAATTCAGACTTGTCTCTCTTCTCACCAAGATCTCTCTTAAAATCAGAACAAATAAAGCATAGCCTAAACAGATGGCTGAAAACCTAATTATATAGATAAAACACGAATTGGGTCTTCTTGCAAATATCAGAGTCTTCTGGGAACTTTTGCAATTCTTCAAACTTCATAAAAAGTCGCGGCCCATGATTTCCCGACGGGTGTCGATCGATACCAGGGGTATCGATCGACACTCATCGCTCAGATCGGGCACTTAGTCATTCTGACTTCACTTTCGCTCCTGAATGCTCCATAGAACTCCAATATCTCCAATAATTCTCCAAATGTGCTAAGACCTGTAAAAGACTCTAAAAAGACTCCAAAACACTAGAAAGACTCTATAAAAGGACTTATATCATGGCTTAAACAGGGTAAAAACCATGATATATCACTAAACCTGAGATATTTGTTGTCTCACGCATCCAGACTTTTTACCTACACATAAAAAAAAAAAAATTATAAGAGATAGGAAGTGAGATCGGCTTTCAATCGTGGTTTCATAGATCAATATGTATAGGTAAAATCTAGCCCGCAATGTTGGTTTCATAGATCAATCTGGACAAATATGTGATATGATTTTGTTTTATTTATGAACTTCTATTGTTCTTTTGTTGTTAGGCCAATTTGTTGTTGTCGGAGAAGAGGCACGGATTCACGGCAACGACAACCAGAACAAACATATGCTTAGAGTGGTCATTCCGGTGGATCTAGAGCTCAATACAAGATCTTAAGGTAAAATCCCGACCGCAATCATTCCTGTTTTCATGTCTACTTTGCTCAACACTTCATTAAGATCTAGAAAAGATATATTGAAAAATGAATGACTTGAAAACATAATTATAATTTTTTTGCTTGAAAACATAATTACTTAAAACTAAAATATCTTGATCTTAATGAAACTAAAATAACAACAATATCCGAAATGAGTTTTGAGTTCACGACCAACAACAACCACAACCAAAATATCCGAGACAATGAACAAGATAAGATGAATCAAGATTTAAACTCTGAACACAAAGACAATCATGTCTTAGAATGGCTTAAATCCAATCTTGTGTTCATTGTTGTAACTTGCTGGTAGAGGATATGGGTACCTGTAAAAATTTAAAGGTTTACAAAATTAGTAAACAACATCAAATCTGAAACTATAATCTTCAAACTCTATATTGGAAATGCCTATAATCTCAGTACAGTTTTCTGTCCTATAATCTGAAACTATAATCAACATCAAACTCAGTACAATTTTCTATCCTATAATCTGAAACTAGAATCTTCAACCTCAAATCTGAAACTATAATCCGGATAATTCTAATCTGAGTACAGCTTTCTGTCCTATAATCTGATACTATAATCTTCAACATCAAATCTGAAACTATTTTTTTTTTTTTTTTTTTTTGTCAACAGCCTTAATACCTATCCCGATTCGGTAAACCAAATTGGGGGTACCGATTTTACATAAGTGAAATCTGATGGGTAGACGCGAGCACCTCGTGCTAACTTATCTGCCACAGTGTTGCTTGCGCGTGGGATGTGTGTGATAGAGAAAAAAGTGAAAAAGTGAAACTATAATCTTCAAATTGTAATCCAAAAATAAAGATTACTTAGGAAACGTTTTACAACTGTGTTATACATTTATCTTACCCGTTCATAAATGTGTAGAGTTCTGGGAAAGTATAATCTTCAAACTCTATATTGGAAAGGCCTTCTTCTGTTGTTAGCCATGTATTACCTATAGTTGAAAGAGTTTGTGGTTGTTAGTAAGGTGTGGGATATAACAAAAAGTAGACAATGATTAACAAGATAAACTCACCGCATAATTTTTGGACACGGAAACATCTTAAAATACAGAAAATGTGCCATTCATGAGCACTTGTAAAACTTGAGGATAATTGCTCAGCCAATTCACCATATGCCAAACACTCTAACCCTTTAAACATGTCATATAGGAATATTCATTTAGAAACGTATTCCAGTTTGTTAATTCTATCAAATAATTTTAACCCTTCACTTACTCTCTGTCTCGGATAGTAAACTGAACACTTGATTTCATCCTTGGAATCTGATAAGAAGATTCATCCGACCATCTTCTTTCCATCTTTCCAACCCATGTTATTACTCCTATAATATCTATAACAACAAAAATATGACTATATAAACAATACAAAATATTATGATCTAAATGAATATTTTCTGAATATAAATGAAGATACCTATAGGATAGCGTTCTGTAACAGGGCCTCGGATGATGTCAATGCTGGGAGTGAAAACCAATAAATCTTTGTGGTTTGGATTATCTTTGAGTAAGGTGAATTATGTGTCATCCTTGAAATAAATTTGATAGATGTGGCGATTGGTTTTGCCAAGAATGTCGCCAAACATCACAGAAAACCCCTTGAGTGAGAACAAGTAACGTTCATAGTGCTTCACCCAAGAAAACGATCTCAATGTCTGTCCTGAAACGTTTGCCTGTAATCTTGTTCCCTAAAGACAAAATAGTTAGTTTTTAGAAGCACTATAAAAGAATATATGATAGATATTACCTCTTCATCACAAAGTAGTAGATTCATATTTGGTCCTGATAAATCCCATTCTCTGGTCCAAACACGCAGGATCTTGACTTTCAGATTCCAAACTGTTTTAGATGTGTTGATTTNNNATTACTAGGGTTGCCGAAGAGTTTAGAAGCGGAAGAGTCGAGGAAGCCTAAAAAGGAAGATACAGTTGCATCGGTAAGATTCTCAACTGTCATGTACACTTCCCATTTTTCGAAATTGGCAATCATTCACCGCAGGAAATCTTTTGACATTCCAACCTGTTTTAAATCTATCATTTAGATTTTATTAGAAGTTTATGTTAATATATATATACCAACATCATATCCTGACAGAAAACCTGCATCAATATATATATATATATATAATATAATTGTAATATATATCATGAGCCTAATATTGTAATAAAATTATGATGAAGGGTCAGAACAGAGTCAGGAAAAAGAAGAGCCGAATTTTGCAGCAGGTTTACGTCAGTACCAAGTTCCTGGGATGTTTTAAAGATGTTGTAATTGACTAAACCGGTTTGGTTAGGCTCATTGGTACAAATATTAAACTAATGTGAAAAGTTTAATTTTGATTACAACATCATCATTTTCTGGTTCTGCATCTCCGATGATCACAAAAATTAATGTGAAAAGTTTAATTTTGATTTCTGATGACTACAAATTTTTAGAATTTTTGTTTTCAAGTTTAACATAAATAACATAATTAACATTGTGACATAAGTAACATAGTTAATTAGTATGGTTCTTTGTCATCTGGTTCTTCATCAGAAGACGACAAATTACACTGAAATTCATCTTATGGTTCTGCATCTCCGACATCGTAATCAAGGTTTATTGGGTTTACTCCTTGTACAAAATTATCGAGTTCGAGATCTTCAATTGTAGTCATCAATACAGCATCATCATTTTCTGTTTGCAGAAGAGTCGGTTCTTTTTTTTCATATTCCCCTGAAATGTTTCCCCTCAGATTCAATTTTAGAACATTGAGCCACAACTGCTTCGGTTTCCTTGTGTATGGGTACGAAATATAACAAACTTGCTCCGCTTGCGAGGCTGTTTTCAATATAAGTTATACATATGTATATAGATGTATATCGACATTAATAAAATGCTATATATATGTATATATATATAAGTACGTACCTAGAATAAATGGTTCGTAATTATTGTATTTTCTCGATGAAAGAACGTCTACAACGCCACCATTGCTCCTCCGAGTGCCTCTACCGATAACAGGGTCATACCAATTACACTTAAAAAGTGTGATTCTCAAATTGACCATCCCCTCGTACACGAGTTCTATGATATCAGTTAAGGTCTCGTAGAAATCCGCTTCATCAGATGCATCAGTGTAATTTTCACCTTTAACACATATCCCATAGTTACATGTCTTTCGTCCAGCGCCGTGATTTTGCGTATGAAACAAATAGCCTCTTGTAAAATACATTGGCCATGTTTTGGCCTTATTCAAAGGTCCATGTACTATCTCTTGAACCCATGTAGGAAATGGATTTGTGGCGTTCCAGTAAGCAACTTGCATATATATAAACAATAGCATCAATATTTATAAGTATAAATGTATGCATAGTTATGAATATTATTTAGACATACATATTCTTTCACACATATATGATATTCGTCAGCTCTTTTTCGCGGAGAGTTCTTTTTCGGATAATCTTGTGTATTTTGCAGAAATATACTCCTCGAACATACTATACAAGACCAACATAAAAATGAAAAAAAAATTAATGGATTATATATTTAAACGCATGGTGCGAGAGATGCCAACTTATATACCTCTCAATTGGCTGAAAATAGTCACAATTTCGTAAAACATATGCATGTGCGCATTGATAGTCTCTTTCCGAGAGCCATATTTCATGCATTTCTCCACTTGGACGGCCTACGTGCGTAAATATAGAAGGTACCCGAGGGACATGATATACGGGGACTTCACCTTCATCGAATCTTGTTAACCTAACTGAATTAGTGAAAAGTAATTCACATTAAAATACATAGCGTATACAATATAAATGGCATAGTGGACATGATGTGATTGAATTTAGCATTTACCTTGATTTCGTTTGTATATTTTCGGCAAAGTAGTGCTCTAAGAAATAAGCAATCTCGTCATTGATATATGATTCAATAATCAAACATGCCGCATATCTTTTGTTCTTTTCTTTCCCTTTCAACTTTTTGAAAAACCTTTCAAAATGATACATCCACTTATATTGGACTGGGCCTCCTAATTCAGCTTCATAGGGGATATGTATAGGCAGGTGCTCCATCACATCAAAAAATGAAGGTGGAAAGATCTTTTCCAAATTGCATAGGATCAAAACTATGTTATGTTTTAGAATTTGAACGTGAGTTTTATGCAAAGTTCTCGAACATAAGTCCCGGAAAAATGCTCCAACCCCTACAATATACGTGAAAATTGTGGAGCGGTTACTATATAAATTACTATAATCATATTTATTTAAAGAAATAGTCGTAATTAATTAGTACATGATAACACAAGGTGGACATTCCGGTCTGCGAGGTCTGCAAAGATAAATGGAAGTAACCGCTCCATAAAAACATGGCAGTCATGACTCTTCATGCCTGAAAACTTTTGGTTGTTCATATCAACACAAGTCGCTAAGTCTGAGGAATAACCATCTGGGAATTTAACTGCATGTTTCACACATTCCAGTAAACTTTTTCTGGCTTCTTCTGTCAATGTGAAGGCTGGGAAAGGAGCTTTACACTCACTATCAATATGT
Source organism: Eutrema yunnanense (assembly GCA_002933935.1). Taxonomy (NCBI): domain Eukaryota; kingdom Viridiplantae; phylum Streptophyta; class Magnoliopsida; order Brassicales; family Brassicaceae; genus Eutrema; species Eutrema yunnanense. Next base: position 204,498 of record PKML01004611.1, on the reverse strand, counting down.
AAGTGTGGCCGAGAACAAAATTGTTCAATATCCAATCTTGACATGATGTTGTCTTTCGATTTACCCTTCCCACTCTCACACTCATAAGAGTATTCATGATGTTGTCAAAAGAATTCTTCTCTATATGCATCACATCAAGATAATGTCGGAGATTGAGGTCCCTCCAGTACGGTAGCTCCCAGAATATGCTTTCCTTGTGCCAGTTATGTTGCTTCCCATAGCCCGACTTCTTCTTTTCGTGACCGTTTCCACCGACGTCCTTTGTTTTTGATTGATTTACACCAGCCAACCGCTCGCAATAAACTTGCTCACCGGTCAAAGACAGAGGTGGATACTCTCTCGAAGCGTCTTTTCCCTTTAGGAAATCTTTCTTATTCCTCCTTAGTGGATGACCATGAGGAAGAAATCTTCGGTGACAATCAAACCAACACGTCTTCCTTCCATTAGGTAGATAAAAAGACTTTGTATTTTCCATGCAAACTGGAGAAGACAATTTACCATGGGTTGTCCATCCGGATAACATGTTATACGCCGGAAAGTCGCTTATCGTCCACATAAGCACTGCTTTTAGATTAAAATTTTGATTCAAGGACACATTGTATGCATCGACGCCATTAGACCACAACTCTTTTAACTCCTCAATAAGAGGTCGGAGGAAGATATCGAGACTAGCTCGCGGATGATTTTGCCCATAATTCAGAATTGTAAGAAATAAATACTTTGTATTCATGCACATACTAGGAGGTAAATTATATGGAGTCAAGATCACGGGCCACATCGAATGATTGCGAGACATGCCAAATGGATTGAACCCATCGGTACATAATCCAAGATAAACGTTACGGGGTTCATCGGCAAACCGGGGATTTTGATCTTGAAAATATCTCCACTCTGCCGCATCAGAAGGATGACACATTTCTCCCTCCTTTGATTGGTGTTCGGCATGCCATCTCATTGCCGCTGCAATCTTCTCGCTCTGATACATTCTTTTCAATCTGTCAGCAATAGGTAGATACCACATACGACTGTATGGTACTTTGGTTCTACGTCGGTCGTTCTTAGGCTTCCATCTTTGTGCACCACAAAACAAACATTTATTTTCCTTCTCGTCATCTTTCTAGAAGATCATACAATTGTTAATACAAACATCAATTGTATGATATGGGAGGCCTAAATTGTGCATCAATTTTTCTGTCTCGTAATGTGATCCGGTTGACTTGTTTCCTTCTGGTAAATAGTCTGTCAAGATTTGGCATACCGAATCCACTAAATTTTCACTCATATTATATTCTGCCTTATTTTGCATGACTCGAGCAGCTAAAGATAACTGCGAGTGACCTTCACGACAACCATCGTATAATGGATTATTTGCACCTTCTAACAAGTCGTAAAATTTCTTTGAATGGTTACGTATCGGTTCTTCTACATTCTGATAACTACCATCCTATTCATAGTTATCAAAACTCACGTTATGACGAAATGCAGCATTCACCATATCCACATATCTATCTTCTACTACATTACCCACTTCTTCACTCCCACTTATATATGTCTTATCAACATAACTCGATCCTAAATCCATATTGATTTCTTCTCCATGCTTATACCAAACAAAATAATCTGGCATAAATCTTCTGCTATAAAGATGATTCCAAATTCTTGTCCCCGGGATAAATTTCTCGTTCTTGCAAACACTACAAGGGCAGAAAAACTTACCGTCATTACTCTGTGATAGAGGCTGGCTATTTTCAAATGTCATGAATCCATCCACCCCCGTTCTGAACTCTTCCGAGAAATTTCCCGTCTCTTCATCAAACCTCTTATACATCCACTCCCGGAAATTATTATAATTATAATTTCCCGACATTATATAACTGAAAAATAGAATGAGGAGAAGAAATACATTTTTTTTTGAAGATTGAATGAGGAGGAGAAATGGGATGAATTGAGCTTATATAGACATTGTTGCCGACTAAATAGCGACTACATGGCGTCTGTAATGCGACTACAACTTGTTTTCGCATAAAATCGTTACACCAACCCCAAAACGAATAACACGTGTTTTTCACCGGTCTTTACGACTGATTACCGACTGCTATGCGACCCTACGAAATAGTCGTATATAGATCGCCAAATGGCGACTACTATGCGACTTCTCTTAGCCGTCGGCAAATTAGTCGTAAATCAGTGACCCGCCGAAAAAGTCGCAAATTAGTCGCTAAAGTAACGACTATTAGGCGACAATTATTTCCCGCCTGAAATGTAGTCGCATAATAGTCGTAAAATAGCGACTACTATAGCGACTAAATGGTTAGGTCATTAAATAGCGACTCAATTACGACCAAATTGTATTAGTCGCCAAATAGTCGGCAAATAGTGGCTAATTAGTCGAAATGTTTAGCGACTAATTGTTTAGTCGCTAGTCGTAGTCGTTAAAACGCTGTTTTCTTGTTGTGTCTGTTAAAAGACAAAGGATAGGTACTTGATTAACTTTCCAGAATTCGTCATTGAAATCAAGGGCCAGTTTGCCAAATACATAACATCTAAGCTCTAACATAATAGAAAGCCATAATTAAACGCTACCAATTTGTATGTTTCAACCTCTAACACCCACAAACCAACTATATGAAATACCAACATATGGTTTTTCATAACGAAATTGATAGAGATTGTCTTTTTTCTCTCGTTTGACTATAGGAATCATCATTCACCGTCTGGAGCTCCTCAACAGCAGTAACCATACCCATTAAGTCAGATAAAGAGAAATCTCAAACATAATTCATATCATTATAGCGGAAAGTCTCATTTAAAATAGTTAAATAAATAATATTATAAAAAATATATATGAGTACCAATAGGAATACCATGATCCGTTTTCCCACTAAGAACTTCTGTAAAAGTCGACAACACTGTCTCACTATCAACCGGTCTTGGATCAGTATAACCGATGCGAGTGTTTTCATATAACTTGATAGTCCAACCAAGTAATGAGTTGGGTTCTTCTAACGGATTCTCACAGACAACGAAATCTGTAATACTTTTCCATTCACCTTCTTCAATTTTTCTGCCATATTTTTTCATTAAATCTGGGTGATGGACCAAGGCATGTATCGTGTCGCCCTGAAGAATCAAAACAAAGTAGTTATATAATCAAGTCCTTTATTAAATAAAAATCTATAACAATAAACATAAGATCAATATACGAACCTTCTCGTCCATGAGCAAAAACTTCAAAAATCGGGATCTACTATATTGTGTTCCTCCCATTTCTTTAACACTTTCACTCTAATACTCCAATTATTTCTCCTTTCGTTCAAATCCATAATCATGTCGTATGCAGCCATCGAAGCTTGTAGATGTATTTGAACAAAAATAGGGTAAAAACGAAAGATTTCTCGAGCTCAAGATTATTTTCGTTTATATAAAAAGAAACCATTTCCTCTAAAATACCACTGAATTTATAACAAAGAGACACTGGTATCTGCAATAACTGCCTGAATACGAAAAGCAAGACCAGTGCAGATGCTCAATGCATTGATAAATTAAAAAATTGCAGCTTTTCAGCTATATTTTTAAGAAGGAAATGATATTTACCATGAAAAAAGTAACTTATAACAGTTTGAAATGACAAAACAATAAAAATATAATCTATTTAACCTAAATAGAATATTCATTAAGATTCGATTAGATAAAAAAAATTTTGATATATAACGCCCAAAAATTTGATATACTCGAGTTTAAATCTATAAAATATGTTTTTTTTTAAATAACGACTCGATATTTTTGATACATAATGGAGTAACATGACACTTCGCATATCCCGATGAACCGTTTCGGTTCTCCAATACAGGATAATAGATCTGTGTTAAACATTTCGAAATATACCATTCGTTTTATTTCCGATTCTTACTCGTAGCCAAAATCATGTCGCAGTTTTCACTAATATCAAATTTAAATTCTTCGAGAAATGATTGGATTCTGAGAGTAAAAATCCTACGAAAATGGCTTATGATGATTTCGATAAACGCCAAACGATTGGAACTAATATTGGCCGACGAACATGTAAGTCAAGTCAGTATATCATATTTTCGTACATATGTTGGTTACTATTTACTAATTGTATTTTATTTTATTCTTTGATTTAAGGGTTTCAAAATCCAAGCAACTGTGGATACAGTCTTGATTGATCATTTTTATTCGATTCTTAACGAAGGGCAATGGAATACAATACATACTGTTGATGTTGTTCCTAATTTTGGTTCGAAAAAGAACACAGTTAGCAGTTGGAAAATAAATTTTAATGGTGATACAACTGTATCAATATCTGATGTACTAAGTGATGATTATATGATTGTTTTTTGTCCACTTGCAAAAATTGTAAACGCAGAAATCGATGATAGCTCTCCTATAGGTATTTTCTAAATCTGTATTTAGTTGTTATTGTTGTATAATTATATTATCTTTTAATTATAATTTATCGTTTTGTTTTATTGTTGTTTCTTTGCCTACGTAGATGTCATTGGAGAAGTTTGTGATGTTGGTAGGCTCACAACGTTTATAGATGATCCGTACGAAGATAGAATTCTCGGGTCAGTTGCACGCAAAATAGAATTCTGGATCATAGACATGGAGTAAGTCAGAATATATTCTAATCATATCATTACATTTTAAATTTTATATTTGTTCTTATTTTATCGATTAGCTATCTTATGATTGTTTGTATTATTTTTAGCTATACTATAGTCAAATATGTTGCAAATGGTAAAGGTGCAACCGGATTCTCAGGAAAATGGGCATTACATGGCAATTATAAAACCGTACTGGTTTTGAGGTTCTGGCGTGCAAAGTATCTATCAGAAGGTAAGAATTATAATAACCATGGTTTGATTTGAGTATACAAGTTTTGAGATAAATTAAAACTTTAACAACCAATTGATAGGTGAAGTGATCGTAACAGATGGAGGAGCTTGTTCTCAGTTTTTATTCGATCCTGAAATAGAAGACGTATCAAAATATAAGAGATGGTTCGTAAACACCTTTTTATATAACTTATTGTCTTATTCAATATAAAATTCTAATATTTTGAATGATTTTGTTATGTTACAGGATGCAGTTTTATGATGAAATTCAGCAGTGAATCAAAACAGAGACTGCTTAAGCCATACTATTTTTCGTGTATGTAATAGTTACTAAACTGATATTGGTGGTTTATCATCTCTTTTTCTTTTTTTTACTTTCGTTTTTATCAGATAAGTGAGATTAGTGTTTTCTTGTCCCAAAAAAATGAAGTGAAATGATAACTACATTACATAAACGAATACAAACCAATAAAAAATATTTGTTAACAAAAAAAAAACAATGTGCTGCAATGAGATACGAAAGACAAAAACAAATAAAATGTTACGGTGTAAAACATCGAAAAGTCCAAATATTTCTGAAAACCTCATTGTTCACAACATTCAGTGTTTTCCTCTGTGGCTTGATCGCAAAAGAGGAATTAACATCTTCCGGGATATTGTTTGTAATAAAACACGCATCATGGACTAAAATTCCCGGAACGAAGAATGGAGTCACGCATATGATGAACTTCAGGAAAGGAAGGATTCAATAATATCCGTGTAAAATCGTACGCTGTCATAACTGTCCAATAAATCCCAAAGTGTGCGATCCTAGCAAATCTAATAACACAAATATTGATTTCATGTCCACTCCGAGACAAAAAAAAAAGCCTTCAACCTCAATGCATTATCCTTACGCATGAGGACTTGTAAACTTATGTCGCTTAAAAAAAAAAAAAAATCAGACCAACACGAAAACAACAGCGTCAATAAATAACAATTAAAGCAAGGAACATACTGCTCGTTCTGAAGTTCCACATAGACATTCCCCCAATAGTTCTGATGATCAAACGAACGATTTAGAGAAGTAAATTTCCAAATCTGCGCAACATGCCCTATTAAATCTAACAAAAACACATTAAGCTTTCTTAAAAATCTAAGGTTAGAATGTTACAACACATTTCCTAATAAAAACAAATGACAGACGAACCCACCTATACAAAAGTGAAATATCTCGGAGTCCACAGTGTATATCCTCAAATCCAGAAAAAGCGAAATAATTATCTTCAATGTTAGCAACTTTGGCAAAAAGAGTTCGGGTATTCCATAAGAGTCGATAATCATGCAAAGTTAATCTCAAATCGCCGCTCTCAGCCACAAGACCAAATCGAGAAACGAAAATAGAGTCTCCCTCATATATTTCAGATAAAAAGTGATGCACGTAGTCAGTTGATATTGATGCTTGTATCCCATCCCCCTACAGCAAAGGAAAAGAACAGTTTATTAAAACAAATAACAATATATATAGATAAAAGAGCAAAGCAAGAAATATATAAACAACCATTGTATCAACCAAAATTAATTCCAAAGGTTCATCTCATCCAGTGCAAGCGCATCGCTCAATAATCTGAAGTACTTTAACTCGAATACGTGAGAAAGAATCTGGAGGCTTCAAATCATGAACATATGTGAAATCTAGCTTATCGAGATTCATGACACCAGAATATCTCAAATCCATCTTTAATCAATGGAAAACCTTACCAAGAGAGACCTTCCCAGTCGCGTGGTATTATATAGATTTTATAATTCCTCTTCAAATCAAACACATTTTCTTTTTCAAATCAAACACATTTTATTTATTAAAATATATATTTCTATTAGGGATATTCACAAATCTAAACTGTAGAAATTATCTATATATTTTCCATGTCAAGATATTCATGAAAAGGCATTTATCCATAAACATCATACCCTTTTTGTCACATTTAAATAACTTATCACAAAGAATACTTTAGTATATTTTTTCATACGGTCAAAGATACCACAAAGACGAAATCCCTAACGAATCAGGAAATCTTTAAATGCCGACCGAAGAAAGAATCAAAACCTTCAAATTATTATTTCTTTTTTCCTTAAAATTTATGTTTATCAGTAGAATGATACTAACATTAGATAAACGAATTCATAACCAATAAAATTAAAAAAAAATAAAAACAAAACCAATGTGTTGCAATGATACATGAAAGACAAAAACAAATAAAATGTTATAGTGTAAAACACGGAAAAGTCTAGATATTTCCGAAAACCTCCTTGTACACTACATTTAGTGTTCTCCTTTGTGGCTTATTATCTTTGTCCGTGATCAAAATCTTTAGACCCGCTCTGGATGTAACCTTTGAAACAGCAACATACAGCTGGCCATGAGTAAAAACTGGTTTTGGTAGATACAAACCAACTTTTGCAAGTGTATGTCCCTGGCTCTTGTTAATCGTCATAGCAAAAGCTAAAGTGATTGGAAACTGTTTGCGACTCATCCTGAAAGGAAACTTCATCTCTGCGGGAGAGAGAAATATCCTAGGAATAAGAACTTTTTGGCCAACTTTATCACCAGTTATTACCTTAGCTTCAATAACATAATTAGCCATTTGAGTAATAAGTAGCCTTGTCCCATTACAAAGACCATTCTTGGGATCGATATTCCTTAACAACATGATAGGGGTACCAATCTTCAAACCCAAATTGTGATTAGGTAATCCAGCTACCTTAACACTATTAAGAAACTCCTCGGTATAGATCATATTACCATAACCAGGATTATCGGTTGACTTGAGGCTCTCAGACGGTATTTCAGATGCATCTTTAACATCGAGTACTCGATCAGATGAATCAATGCTGTCACAACTTAGATAGCCCATCGGCTCACCTAACACGTGCATAACAATAATTAGCATTTTGAACATCGAACTAAAACAACGATAACTATTAATCAGATGAAGTATAACACTAATAATTTTGAATGTACCTGTCAACTGAGAAAGCATGTAGTCGTTTATTATTTCTACGTCGTCGTTCCTTGGGCTCAATATCGCCCTCTCTTGAAAGAATTTAGGATCAGTTTCTTTGAAAAAAGAACGTCCATAAATTTCAGCAATGATTGCTTTGATAGGTTCTTCGCAGTCCGTGACTAACAAATCCTCGGGAATGTCAATATCAGATTCCCCAGTATCATTCCCATTTGTCGTTCCATCACCACTATCCAATATCCATTTTGAAAAAACTGCGAGTTCAAGCATCTCACGACTATTATCTCCAGCAATAAGCCTCATGTTCTGTGTACGTCGCAGCACTTTGACACTGTACAAAAGAGGCGACGAATTTAAAGTTGCCATGAAGATCTCCGTCTTGCCAGCATTAGGGATCACCGGCAAGATCTGTCTGAAGTCTCCTCCAAAGACTATAACTTTACCACCAAAAGGTTCATTACATTTTAATATGTCACGCATCGTTCTATCGAGCGTCTCAAAACAATATTTGTTCATCATCAGTGCCTCGTCCCATATAATGAGTTTAGTTTCTCGAATTAAATCCGCAAGATTTGATTCAGATTTGATATTGCATGTCGTAAATTTATTCACCACAATAGGGAACGCAAACCTCGAATGGGCAGTCTGACCTCCTTGCAATAGCAAAGCATCAATTCCACTAGATGCAACATTAAGAACGATTTGACCTTTCGATCGTAGAGCAACTCCCAATAAACTCCACAAATAAGTTTTCCCAGTACCTCCAGAACCATAAACAAAAAATAAACCTCCGACATCAGCATTTACAGCGTGTAATATCTCATTGTACACACGTCTTTGCTCATCCGTTATGGTGACCATCATCTCATCATGCATAATACGCAATGATTCGCGGTCATAACTTTTTTCATCCCGGATAAGAGGATTACCACATGTATCCATAGTGAGATCTTCTGGAAAAGGCATAGGAGATAAATCTTTCAAAGATCTCCCACCGGTATGTAAAAGTAGCTCTAGCTCAGAAAGAGTAAAATCTTTAACTTGATCTACGGATAGTCTCAGACCTACGCAAATTTAGATAAAAGAATCAATATCACAAACAATACAAGTCCTAATATACGAAAGCCAGAAAAATATATGTCTTACTCCGATTTCCGATGATCTTCATCTGATTGTATAACACGTAATCGGATAGAATCTCTTGAAGGAATCTCTATGCTATTCGTAGTCAGCATGATCACAAATAACCTACTAATGTATCTCGCGGGAAGCCACAAACCCGATTCTTTGATAGCGTCAATGTATTCTTTATCATCATCTAGTAAGCATTATGCATAGCAAGCTTCTTTGAAGGAAGAATATAGATGGTCTTTAACTGTTTTTATATCCTCAAAGCTCATTGGACCTTTTTCTATATTGAGGAGAAGCCTCAAATAATATGCCTCACCTACAGACATGGATACGTACGTGATCATGCCAATAACGATCCCTCTAGACCTTGGTTTCCATGTTCTTTTTGAACCATCCCAAACAAATTTCGGCGGAATCTCGGCATAAGTTAAAAGCCTAGCATCCGCATACATCCTATTACAATCCATCCAGGCAATGAACTTGGACGTACCCACGTAAACACGATTTATCACCTCATCAGCATGATCATCTTCATTGTATATAACCAATTGTTGGTTCGGCAAATGAAACGGGAGTTTCATTACTGATACTGTACGATAGTGAGTAGGAAAAGATAGAATCATCCATGTAGATTCGCAAGCCCATATATACATGTATAAAAGATCGTGAATAAATAAGTCAATCGGAGTAAACTACCCTGTTAAACAACAACGTGTTTGCGAAATACATACCTACAACTGAAATGTTTTTTTAACTTCGTCTTCCTTATTATCAGTTGCAACCGTTGCCCGAACATAATTTGAACCTTTGTGAATATACTTGAAAAGATACTTGACTGAACGTGATTGTATACACCACAAATATGAGCGCGGTAACGAAGGGTTAGATTTCTATTATACGGGACAACGTAACCGTTGTCACAGTTAAACCCTCTTCTAGTAACAAATCTATTATCATCCCGCCTCCTGTATATTGGGTACCATATATCATCAATATTTTGAACACTTTCCTTCAACCATACACACACTCTCCATGTTGAGAGGGCCACACGGTCCGTGCATCATCACATCACCAACAATTTCGTATAAATATGGGTCGTGGACTTTATCAGGAATCTCAACACAAATTATCTTGTCAATGTCATCACCAGTGGGTATCTTATAGTTCGGCCGCAAGAAAAGAACTATGTGAGCATGAGGAAGACCCCTTTTCTGAAATTCGGTTGTGTATGTAGCTGCCACACAATAAAATACAAAAAATTACGTTAAACCATGCTTCCCAAATACACCAAACAAAAAACTATTTTTTGTTTAAAATAACATACCAGCACTAACGACCCCCAACTCATCATTTTTCGTCAAGTGATAGATGAGTTCATCCAGTTTCATCTTGAACACTCGACAACATATATCTGGTTTGTCCTCTTGCTTCAAATTGTGTCTTTGTATATGCCTAGTAATTTCAGGCCATTTTGGATTGCACGTAAACGTTATAAATAGATCAGGGAAACCAAAGTGTTTGCATGTGGTCATCGCATCTAGATAATGTTGCAACATATACCTTGTACCCCCAGTGTAAGAAGAAGGTATAAAAATCCTCCTACCCTTTTCGGAGATATCAGTATCACCTTTATCAACCGTTTTCTGTATTTTATCAAAATTTTCAGAACGAAGTTTATTCTGATTCAGCGAAACGTAACGTAGTCTATTAGTCTCGATCATCGTGAACGAATCCACTAAAAACTGCTGGTATAATCTCCCTGACATCGGGATAATTGGTGATTCTCCCAATCTCTCTTGTATGCGGAAAGCAAAGAACTCTCGCATAGAAATCTGCAATATTTTCCTTCCGCCTGTAATGCCCGTGTCCGGAAGGGGCCAGTATCGATCGATACCGGCCAGTATCGATCGATACCAGCCGGGTTTTCTCTTAGGTTATCTTCTTCTTCTCTTTCTTTCCGAGTATAAAAGGTGCATGTTGGAGGATAAGACCAGGAAAAAGGTCGAGAAAGGTTGAGAAAAGTCGAGAGAGAGAGAGAAAGAGAGAGAGAAGGAGAAGAGTGAGAAGAAAGCTTAGTAAGCGTTGATCTTGCGAGATCGAAAGAAGGTTGAGCTTGAGAGAAGCTTGGTTTTGGAGGGAGATCGATCTTGAGTTTGGAAAGATCGTTTTAGAGGTCGTTTCAGTAGTTTTAAGGTGAGTTGGGACCAAAGGTTAGCATTTAAGCTTGTGTGATGCTTTGTAATCTTGAGTGACGGTTCCTGTGGCTTGTTTGGTAGATTATGTGTGAAACTTTCTTGAAGGTTCTTGTGAATCGCGAGGAGCATCGATCGATACCACGTGAGTATCGATCGATACTTGTCCTTGGCGATGGATAGACTC
>PKML01004611.1:118961-187448 GCA_002933935.1 Eutrema yunnanense | reverse complement strand
ATACCAGTCCCTTGTCGGGACTTGTGTGATGTTGGGCATCGATCGATACCCGGGGAGTATCGATCGATACCGGTTGCTTGGTTGTGTTGAAGTTTATTTGGTGATATTTAATACTTGTTGTTTATGCTTAGTGATAGCCTGTTGTTGGGATGATCAATCTCACTCAGCATTTGGTTAGCCAAATGTTGATGCATCACTTTTGTCGATGCAGGTAAAGATGTGGCGATCGTGGAATCGAGGCAATGAAGAGAGGGATGATTAGGACCCGGGGGCTTGCTTTTGTTGTTAGGTATCGATCGACACTGGGAGGTATCGATCGATACCAGTTGTAGTGGTTGTTGTATAGAACCTTTAGCTTGTGTATAAGCTGTAGCTTGGTGTTGTAATAAATAATTAATGTTTGTTTATTTAATTATTGTTTAATGCTTGTTTAATGTTTTGATTGTTTAAAAAAAAAAAAAATGCGGTCCTTTCACCGCCAGTGTCTACAAATCCAATGTCAATACCAAGCCTAAAACCATCTTCACCGTAAGGAAACAACAATGGATATTGTAAAGGCAAATAAGCTGGATGCAATTCACTGATCCTTTCAGCTTTCCAGTTTTACTCTCAATAATAATGTCGCGTGTATCCATCCCGATATTGAAATCGTATAGTATCAAACCGGCAACTTCGTTAGCGGTAGGGAGATTGTTAGTCCTTCCATCAGATTTCCTATCATACGATAAAAACAATCGTAGACCACTGGTATCACCGTTCGGACCAAACCTATCTCGCACAGTTCGAAAAGCTTTTACGTGCCAGTTATGCTTATCCAACATTTTTTGTAATCTCTGAACTATTGACTCCCTAAGCTTATTAGTCCGCCCCGCTTTCCTATATTAATAATGGACATTGATATAACATGTTACAACGACAACGAAAACTTCTTAAACAAAAAAAAAAAAAAAAATAAGAGGTAATATGTTATACAAAAAATCATACCCATAGGCAGTTATCATGTTAGATGTTTCGTTTGCGGTATCAAAAATGTAAAGTTGCAAAAAGGATGGATTTTCACCAGGAGCTGGTAGAATATCACCTATATTGTGATAATTCTCACCACACAACTGAAACAAATAAGGTCTTTTGCCATCGTTGATTGAAGTGTTTATCTTTCCTCCGAGTGACGTGAAAGAAAACATCATGTTATATGCTCGGATAAACTCACGAAAATGTGTTCTTGTGTTTCCGTTATTGTAAAACATCGCTAATAACGATTTTGGTGGAGATTTAAGCAGTGGAAGGACGACTTTACCCTGCATGCAACACAGCGAGAATATGGGCTTAACAGATTCGACTCGTTTACCCAACCTTTCTCCGTACCACATATAAACTTTACAATATTCGCATACATAAATAGGATCACCATCATCATAGTAACATGGTTAAGATATATGGTTTTAAATGTTTATCAGTAAAAAAAAAAAAAAAATCAAACAGTAAAATATCGATATTTATATATAAATAATAACCTCCATCCATTAAACGGGGTTTAATACTGGCAACCAAGTCTGTTCTAACAACGACACTGTCCGTGGTTTCTACGGAATTCTCAGACACCTTTTTCCTTTTTTCGATCTTGACTTTCTTCGACCACCTGAACGACTCTCCACACGTTCTTGTTGATACATCAAATCTTCATCATCCTCTTTTTCGGAGTCAGAATCGGTTGTGATAAAACAAACAAATTCGTCGGCGTTGATAGAATCAGTCAAAATGTCTAGTTCCGATATCACAATTATGAAAAGTTTATCAATAACCACTAAACATGTATTATATTAAGACATATATTCAAGACAATTAAAAATCAAACAAACCAATTTCTTGTTTTACAACTCGGTGGCTCTAATAATTTGCATTCTTTTCTGTCGTGCAACCCGACAACCTTCTTGAGATAAGTCTCGTTCATATAAGTATGGACGATGGATCACACTACCAGTTAGGTAATTATCAACAACGTTGCGAGGAGCATATCGTTCATTCCTTCTATTGACACTTGCGATTTTTAATAGATTTGATATTAGATTTGACTAAGGACAACATACGAATTGCATAATCAAAAGACGAAGCAGAATATATACTTTCTCTAGTAAGAAGTTTGCGTTTCATTGTAACTGTTTGATAACGCCACCCCAAAACCAGACGTGATAATTCGCATCCATATATATCCCAAAAAATGCTGAATATACCATGGTGTGTTAGTTTTATATAATAAAAAAAAAACAAATTTAACATTTACAAACGAACTTTTCTATTTTTCCAATGGCAAGATATACCTAAACTTTTTTTTATATATATAAAGGCAAGATATATCAATACTTTCAAAATAAGATACAAACCAATCTTAAATAACCAAATAAATATTCGCGCTAACCATTAAATAAATTTTCCTGTTCTTATAATGGCAATATAAACCAATCAAAGAAATACCAAAATAAAATGTAAAACTTACCCATAATATTAATTAATTTCCATCATTAATATATAGCTTATTTTGGGTTGTTGTTCATAATATTTATTTGGTAATATTTATTTAGTTATATGTTATATTACCTTTTCACGCGGAATTTACCTTTTTCTTTATCACACGACTATGGTTTTGGTTGGTTGTCCAATGATTATCAATATTCCTTTTTAAAAATGATGCAATAGACACGTAGATAATCACAAACACGCTGCTTGATTATCACATATGCGTTCCATCGTAATTTTGATATTAACTAAACCAAAATATTATAGATACACATTAAAAAGATTTGAATATAACATAGAATAGTGCTACCAATATCATACCAGCTTCCCATAGCTAGTTGCCCACCAAAAACAATACTTTGTTCACCTCTAACAGAAGCCTTATTTTTCAAACCCTAAAAACAAATAACATACACTTAATAAAAAAGGATAATTTAAATTACAAAATAAAAAGTCAAAAATAAAGTGAAAATATAACAACTTGTTTGTCCGCCAATATGAGCTCCAATGAACAACAGTTCAAAGCCGACGTCTGCGACCACTTTTGTAAGACCTTAACAAACACACGACTTTCAACCTTATAAGGCCTCAAACGTGCAGCACCTCCCCCACGACAATCTACATTCACCGGAATCGTATAGGACCAGGTACGTAGTCGACCATCGAGATGAACTACTTCTTTTTTCAAACAAACATCTTCGGGATCAACATCGCGATGATCAACCAAATATACCCCACTATCCAAGTCGTCCTTACCAGACAACGAAGAAGCATCAGAATCATCATCCAAATCTTCTTCGCATTCTGTATCTCCATCATCTCCAGAGGAAACAACATCAAGATCGACATCTAAATCATCATCACGTCCCAAATCCTCGTAATCATCACACGAATCAGAATCGTCATCCTCATCATCACAATCATCAACAGAGACATCTTCTGAACCATCAGAATCATCATCAGAATCATCATCCTCATCACCACAATCATCCACAGAGACATCTTCTGATCCATCGGAATCATCATCTCCATCGGTGAAACCATCGCCGATATCATCGACCTCCGATTCATCGCAACTCTCAGATTCACATCCCAAAGCATGACCTGACCCAAAACAATCAGCAAACCCGTCGTCATCATCCGTGCCACGTCCAGACAATGTTTCACTATCTTCCGAGACACTATCATCTACAAAATTAAAATAATCATTAATACAGACAAAATAAAAACCAAGACAAAAACAAAAAGGACAAAAAAATATTAAAAAAATAAATAAAACTATAAAACCAAACACTAACAAAACAAAAAGGACAAACACAATGACCAAAATAGCGCGAACAAAAAAATAAAATAAAAAATGGAAAAAAAAACCACCTTCGGGTTCTAAATAGTCTTTGCGTACAATCCAAGTCTTGCTCTCAAAGTCCCAAACAAAGGTGCTAGGAAAAAGTGGACTCGGCTCTACAGGTCCAAAACCTAAACAACGCTGGTTGAGAACCTAGATATTGAAGGCAGAATCCCGATCTACATCTTTAAAAAATAACATAATAAATAAGAAACCGAAAGAATTACAAAGAAGACACCAGAGATATTTGAACCATCTTCAATCCTCGGGATGCCCTGACACAATCCAAGACCGAAGCTCTGAATCCCAGACAAAACGACACAAAAACACTAAAACAAATTATCAATTAGAAAAATCAAAATAGAACAGAAAAGACAAACGTCTGAAACAAAAACTTTTTTTCATAGAAACGTTGATAAAAACGTATGGAGTGACGAAAGGACGGCTTAAACTATTAGTTTGAGCCTCGTCGGAGCCAAAGAGAGGAGATATGATACCGCTAGCATCAAAACAAACTATAGCAAAAGATAACTTAGAAATACCTAACGAATTACACAAACATCCGATAAACTAAAAGATAAAAACACAAAACAAACAACGATTTAACATATGAAGGACACTATTAAATGGTACCTAATGACGTGCGGGGAAGCTCCCAACTGATCATAACTTTCGATGGATTAGAAAACGCGTATCTATAAGAGCACATAGATAGATTAGCTTCCAAACAAATAAACATGCTAAAGAAAACGAAAATAGAAGACGTTAACTACGAAGAATAATCGCCTAAACCCTAAAAAAAATACAAAAGAAAAAAAGAGAACGTGAAGAATGCGGTAGTAGAAACCATATATTTATACGAAAACGATTTAGGGTTTAGGTATTTTTTCCTCTTTTTTTTCGGGTGATTTACTTGAATGACCTGAATTTTAGATTTAATTACTAGAATAACTTAGGAAAGAGAAAGGTGATTATAATAAAATTAAACCCGATATTGTCCTTTTGGGCATGTTGTCCCAAAAACGTTATTACAGAAATGCCATTACTAATTAAATTCAGGCTCAGCAAACTCGTCCGCTTATTTACGAAATTGCCACCGCGTATTTCTGTGTTCAATAAGTCTTTCATAATAAATTTGTCGATATATTGGTGGTAAAGTTATTGTAAATTAGCAGATTTTTGTTGCGGGTGATAGACTTAATACGCAACGGTAGACTTAATCATATAATCATATAATCATATAAGTCTGTCTTATGACATAACATATTTATTTCTGTATGGCAGAGTTAATGACAGTAGGCAGACTTATATACAAAAATCTGTTATACGACGTGACAAAAATATTTTTATTTGCCAGACTTAATTTCAATTGGCAAACTTAATATTTTTCTTTCCCAGACTTAATTTCAATTGGCAAAGTTAATTTTTGTTTGACAGATTTTTTATTAAATTTATCAAACGACACCACAAATTTATTAAAAAATGGCAGACTTAAAATCTAGTGATATTAACCTGTCACAGATTTATGACTTTTCGACAGAGTTATTTATCCCCTTGGTGGTAGACTTTAGTTAACGGTGGCAAAGTTTTAATGATTTACGCTAAGCAGACTTATTTTCTCATCAATTTTAATTACTAGAATGACTCTTACCTTATGGCAGAGTTTTTATACGTTATAGCAGACTTAAAAAACGTAAGTTCTTTGATAGCAGACATTCTAATTTGTAATGGTAGCATATTTGTTCTCTTACTAGAATAATTTTTTTATGGTAGTAGACTTGTCGATGACAGACTTATATTTTTCAATGGTGGTAGACATTTAATAACAGACTTATTGATTATTGATGGTAGTTTTACGTTGCTAATCATGTGGCGATAAACTTTTAGCCGCATATTTAATTGTCTTTTACGGCAGTTTTAATTTTATTACGACATTGGTTGAGCTAGGTGCTTCTTAAATTATAATGTTTTTGGAGACTCTGTTTTATGAAAGTATGGTGTATCAAAGTGGTTCTAGTTAAAGACTCACCATTCTACCAACTCGAGTTCGAATATAGCTAGGGTGATTTTTGATAAGGAAGTATGTAATCCCAAATGGAAAAATGTTTGATTAAAGTTTATTAAGCTTATAAATAAGAGATTTGTTTATTCGATTAAGGAAATCTGTTTTAGTTAGTTTTTTTGTTAGAATTTTTCAAAGAGAGCGATAAAAAATTCCAACTTTTTAGATCTAAATTCCAACTTTGTCAATGGATTTTTCGATAATTTACAATTGAACTTGTGACAACATCAACTCGAAATGCTCACTTTATTTGTCCTATAATGCACTTGTCACAATTCTTTATATGGTTATAATCGTATGTGACCGCTATTTTGTAATAGGAATAGT
Organism: Eutrema yunnanense; assembly: GCA_002933935.1. Lineage (NCBI taxonomy): Eukaryota > Viridiplantae > Streptophyta > Magnoliopsida > Brassicales > Brassicaceae > Eutrema > Eutrema yunnanense. Next base: position 181,200 of record PKML01004611.1, on the reverse strand, counting down.
CCTGAAACAATGAATCAAAACCTCTATTTTAAGTTCGCCGCAATAGGTAAAACTAAAACAAGTCCACAATAGGTAAAACAAGTCTGCAATAGGTAAAACAAATCTAACGTCAAAACGTTTTCCAACTACGATAGTAAATAACTTTATTGTAACTAAAAAGAAATATGCCGTAAACTAAACACAAAAACAGCAACACAAATCTGTAATATAAACAAACTTGCCACCAAAATAATCGAAATTACACAAATCTGTCATCAACACCACAAAAATCTACCATGGATGAAAAATCAAAGAAATTGTGTAATGCAGAAGTTGGATCTCGTCATTCAATTACAATGGCACAAACCAGAAAATCACGGCGGAGGAAAATCACGAGAACGGCGGCGGATAATCTCCACCAGCGTTATCGCCTCTTGATTCCAAAATCTCAGAAGATGGACTCGTCGGAGATCGAAAATCTCCACCAGCGTTATCATCTACATTAACATCACCACCGTGCTGCAGATTAGTACCTTGAATTTTGGCAACCGATTTTCCTGAAAACAGCATAAGACCATTGATTATTAACGCACATAGACCTCAACGCTTCTTTCTCTATCTCTCTTTATCTCTGCTTCAACCACCAACAAGCGAGCACCGCCACCTCACCACCACCAGAGACCACTTACACACGAAATAACAAGTAAAACAAATATGAGGCAAAAAAATTGAGCCTTAGATTTGTAACATATCCTGCAAATGAAATAACTGACATTTAAACTTGCAGCCTCGGTATTAGCAAACACATCAAATCTGCATTTAAACTTGCAGCTTCACACATATGCACAATTTTTCCTTGAAATATTTAGAAAACACATCAAATCTGCACTAAAATTACTGAAACAAAGGGCAGGGCTCAAAACACGACTATTTGAAACATCGTTGCTCTCATCTATAACAATATTCTTTAACAGCTAAATCATATTCTTACAATATCTGTCCTAGAGCACATGATACTATGAGAAAGGGCAGCTATGTAAATTGCTGCTCCACATATTCCACTTGGTTTCCGGCCGGTCTGCAAGACAATAGATGGCCAACATTAACACAAGCCATAATAAAAAAAATAGCTCTAAGACAAAGAACATGTAGGTAACTATCCTTTTTAACAATAAAATAAAAGACACTTGCATCCAATCTCTCTTCATACTAGCTATAATGTCTCTAGCCGTTTTCACGACATTTTTTGCTTTATCGTGTGCACCTTTCAATAAGCCTGCAAATGTATGATGAAACAAGAATTTGACATAACTGTTGTATTTTGGCTGATGTTCACACCAACTAAAAAAAAAAAAATACAGTAAAGTTCTGCATCAAACCAATATAGAAAAGAATGGAAGCCAAAAGACGAGATACTTACTGTTTCTGAATCGAGGAATGAAAATTGAAGGATCAACAAGATTCTCATAGTTCTTGTTTTCCACAATGTACAGCAATACACAGAGTTGCAAGTACACAGAACCTAACTCTTAACTAGAGAAAAATTTGTTGAAACCAAAAACAGCAATACCCGCATTACTCGACTCTGCAGTAGACTTAACAGGTAATTAGGCTATCAAATAAAGATAAAAGTATGGGAATGAAAACAACTCATCTTACACGCTAACTCGAAGGTAGCTTGAAAAGTCAATAAGAAGAAACGGAATGTTCTTTTCCCTACAGATCAGGAAATTTTTGCTTCAACCACCAACAAGCGAGCACCGCCACCTCACCACCACCGGAGACCACTTACACACGAAATAACAAGTAAAACAACAAGTAATATGAGGCAAAAAAATTAAAACAACAAGTAATATGAGGCAACAAGTAACACGAAATAACAAGTAAAATTTTTTTTTCACCCTTATCTTTTAAACTCAATTATTTGATGATAAATCAACATATTTATATTTTATTTTTAAACTAAAATTCATCATTTTTCAAACTCTATAAATAGAGACTTGTTTCATTTCATTTGGATACAAAAAAAAATCTTATCTTTTATGAGATGGATCCCAATAATAATCCTTCAAACACCCAAAATCCTTCTAATTATCTTTTTAACTACCCAAATCCCAATAATTACCAATTTCAATCTTCCAATCAATCGCAAAATATACCAAATTATGGTTTTCCACCAAATTTCTTCATACCGTCACCCATTCCAAACTATCTTCCATATTATGGATCGATGATGCCATACCCATCTAAAGCACACCCTAATTCGTTTACTCCAACAGACAACGAAGTTGTTTCAAATGTTGGAGCAAATGAATTTCCCAAATTTTCTACACAGATGACTCTTGGTAGTATGAGTGGTGCTAATGAAGCCAATCTGAATGCAGAAGGAACAACTCATGCTCGGCGAAAAAATTCGAAATGGGCCACCGATCAAAATTTGGTGTTATTGAGTGGGTGGATTAAATATGGAACAGACAGCGTTCTTGGGAGAAACCAAAAAAGTGAAGCTTTTTGGGGTAAAATTGCTGATTATTGTAATGAGCATTGCTCTTTTCATCATCCATGCGATGGAGATTCGTGCAGAAATCATTACAACTATATAAACAAAATATTGAGCAAGTGGATTGGTGCTTATGATAGTGCTAAGCGTATGCAACAAAGCGGGTGGTCTGAGAATGATGTGTTAGCAAAAGCGCAGGAATTATATTCAGGTGATAAAAATGCTCAATTCAATTTAATGTCAGAATGGCATGCTGTCAGTGATCAACCACGTTATACTAGTCAGGTAGGAGGAAATACGGGCTCTGAAAGCAGTGGATCTACGAGATCCCGTGAAAGTGATAGAAGTGGTTCCAGCTCTGTAGGATCTATTGCTCGTCCATTGGGAAGGGATGCAACAAAAAAAAAAGGTAAAAAGAAAAGCAAAGGCAAATCTATGGAAGTGATCAAAGAAGAATGGAATGAATACAAACAATTGAAAGAGAAAGAGTTGGAGCGATTGGAGAAAATAGTCGTGCAACAAGAGGAGGCTAATCAACTGATGAAAGAAAAAACTCAAGCTAAGAAGATGAAAATGTTCATGAAATTAAGTGAGAAAGAACATCTTGATGATCGAAGCAAAGAGTTGTTGGATAAGTTGAGCCACGATCTGTTTGGAAACTAATAATTTGTGTTTTGTTGTTTTAGTCTTTATTATTATATGTCGTTATCTACTTTTATCATGTGTGTTGTTTTCTCCTTTAATAATGTTTGTTGTTTTCTATTTTAATAATGTTTGTTGTTTTATGCTTTAATAATTTATGCCACTATCTACTTTAATAATTTTTGTTGTTTTGTGCTTTGTTTGGAATCCGATGCTTTCAATCAATCTCTTTTAATAATGTTTGTTGTTTTCTGTTTTGTTTGGAATCAGTTGCTTTCAATCAATCTTTTTTAATAATTTTTGTTATTTTTAGCTTTGTTTTGGAATCCGATGCTTTCAACAAATCTCTTTTAAATGGAGATTCATTCTTCATTTCATGTACCGAAACCACCAAATCTCATACTAAAAAAAAACCATCAATGGATCCATCAAAATTTCCTTTTGATATAGAAGCTTACAAAAAGCAATCTGAAATTGAAGAGAGGTATATCATCAACCGGTTTAGGGAGCGTCGAAACAAAATAGAGGAAGACTATGCACCTCGTAGCAAAAGAAAATATTTCAAGAGGGATCATGTAGCAGCAAACCAGATGATGTAGCCATGAATGGCATTGAAGCAACAGGTGAAGAACTTGTAGCCGAGAAGCTTGATTCAACACAAGAAGAACTTGAAGAGGAGGAGCTTGTAGCCGAGGAGCCTAAGATCATCTCAACTGGTCCTATGACACGAGCAAGGACCAAGGAGCTCAAGGAAGCTGTTGCTGGCATTCTTAACAACATTCAGAAGCAACCCAACTACTTAACCCACAAAAGCAACGAAACAACTTCAACACTCGTTCTAATCCAAGTACAAGATGGCTAGTGAACTTGTGGTCTATCTTTGCACTCTTTTTCCCTGTCTTTGTTTTTGTCCCACTTGGGTTTTGCAAAGATAGGTTTTTAATGAGGCAAGGATAGATCACCACACCTAGTTCACTAGTCACTCCGTGGCTGAAGATGCACACTCTCGGCCAGCATAGCCTCATCTATTCTCTATCTTTCCTTTTTTTTTACTCTTATTGCGCAAAAGACCTCTGTTTTGTGTCTTTCTTTTATTTCCTTTTCTTTTGGGTTATTTTTGCAATTCTTTAAACTTAAGGGCACGTTTTTCCCTTTATAAACTCATGTAAGGTCGCTGGAAACATTAACCTACTTTTTATTAAACTTTGAAGCGCAGCCTTCTTTCTTTGAAAAAACGAGTTCATCTCTTGTTTTTCTCTCGATCTCGCTTGGTGTGTTATATCCAGGCTCTTGTTCGAATCAAGTGTGTCATATCTTGATAGAACAAAGGAATATCAGAGGCTCTCCATCACCTCTGTGCGACCAATTCACTCCACACGCCTTGAAGCTCACGGTTTGCAAGGATTATCCCTCTCGTTACCTATCTTAGAGTCTCGATCATAGGGAGAGCTACATCACCAGAGATTGATTGATGACTACTTTGCCAATTAACCTACATATGACGATGCAATGTTTCGAAGGCGATTTCGAATGCGAAAACATGTTTTCCTTCGGATTGTTAGGGACCTATCAAGCATCGACAACTACTTTACACAACGAGTTGACGCGGCCAATAAAGAAGGTATATCTCCATTAGCAAAATATACAACAGCAATGCGAATGTTAGCATACGGTGTGGCGGCAGATGCGGTCGATGAATACATCAAAATAGGAGGTACTACAGCGTTGGAGTGCTTGCGAATATTCTGTAAAGGAGTTATACAATTGTATGAGCAAGTGTATCTAAGAGCTCCAAGTGAAGATGACTTGCAAAGAATTCTGCATGTAAGTGAAATGCGGGGATTCCCAGGGATGATAGGGAGTATTGATTGTATGCATTGGGAATGGAAAAATTGTCCTACAGCGTGGGAAGGTCAATTTACTCGAGGAGATAAAGGGACCACCACTGTTATTCTTGAAGCAGTTGCATCTCATGATCTATGGATTTGGCATGCATTTTTTGGATGTCCAGGCACATTAATGATATTAATGTTCTAGACCGTTCACCAGTTTTCGATGATGTTGAAAATGGAAATACTCCAAGGGTAAAGTTCTTCGTGAACCAGCGTCCATATGATATGGCATACTATCTAGCATATGGTATTTATCCTTCTTATCAAACTTTCGTCAAATCAATTAGGCTTCCTCAGACTGAACCAGACAAGTTATTTGCAAAACATTAGGAAGGATGTCGGAAGGACATCGAACGTGCATTTGGAGTGTTGCAAGCTCGATTTAAAATCATTCGTGAACCAGCTCGCATGTGGGACATAACCGATTTGGCTATCATCATGAGAACATGTATCATATTGCATAATATGATTGTCGAGGATGAACGAGATACAAATACTCAACATTGGACCGATTATGATCAATCTGAGGCAAGTGGGTCTAGTACACCGCAACCATTCTCGACTGAGGTGCTACATGTATTTGCAAATCATGTATGTGCTAGATCCGAATTGCGTGATTCAAATATACATCACGAATTGCAAGCAGATCTAGTCAAACACATATGGGCAAAATTCGAAATGTTTCGTGATTAAAATGTTTTTTAAGTTGTAATGTAAGAGTTTTATGGTTTGTGAGTGTAAGATTGTACTAATTAAGTTATGAGTGTTTTAATAAAATTTAAGTGTGTTTTAATAAAATTATATGTTTTAATAAAAATGTGGGGTAGAGTGTTGAATTTTATTAAACAAAACTATTGTAGTGTATAAAAGTAAAATGAGTGTTGAATGATTAGGTGGAAGAGAGAGAAAATTATGTGGATAAAAAAGTAGGGTGTTGAATGTTGAAACCATTGTAGATAGTCTTAGTGATTAATTGATGATTGTGTAATTAGTGATAAATTGATGATTGTGTAATTAGTGATTTTTTCTTTGTAAATTTAAATCAAAATGGCAATTATGTGATTATGAAGGATAATTAAGGGTTTGAAGTCTTTTTCAATAAAATTCGAGTCATTTTAGTAACACTCTTGAGAGGGAGTCATTCTAGTAATTTCTATTAAAATTAGAGTCATTCTAGTTTATTACTCTTTTTTTTTTTCCTTTACGATAATCATGAACACGATCCAATATACGAAAACGATTTAGGGTTTAGGTATTTTTTCCTTTTTTTCCTTTACGATAATCATGAACACGATCTAATATTCCTTTATTAGTATTATCATAAACGTGTTTATACATCTTTATATACGAAATTCCCTTTTTTTTTACTTACGATAATCATGAACACGATCTAATAATCCTTTATTATTATCATAAACGCGTTTTTACATTTTTATATATATCATATATAACACGATAAACATAGATTCGGTTTTATCATTCCATTTCCCAAAGATTCAGTTATTTGATATTAAGAAAACTTCCATTTTGGATAGAATCTGTTTTTAGCTAAAATAATTAATTCAATAACGGGGTAACCAAAAAAACAAAAATAAGAATTTGGGGGATTTGAACCTGGCACATGCGAGAAACAAATTTAGAACTCGAACCAACACAGCCGCCGTATATTTTTTGTAAGACAATCGACCCTCATGAATATATTTTATTAAAGACCGGCCAAAACTGGTTTGGGCCGCTTTTTTTTCTGGCCCGACTTCTGATCCATATCTTTTGTTTTTTTTTAATTATGAAATTAATTACCTAATACCTAATCTAATTATGAACCAACCAATCAGATTAAGTTATTTTCACCAACCAATCAAATTCTATCGTTTTCATTTAACAAAACGACACAAGAAAATGAGCTTTGAACCACAGCCCGAATCACTTCACAAATAATATAATAGATTCTATCATAATTAAGAAAATGCATTATTTTCAAGTTTTCAGTTAATTAGTAGGGTTTTAAACTTCTTTTTTTTTTTTTGGGTTTAGGCTTTTGAGTTTACAGTATAGTATTTTAGTTTTAAAGTTGATTTATGTATGGATTATGGTTAAATAGTATAGTATAATATTTTATTCTATGTGTTTATATATAGTATATTGTGTTCTTAATTATAAACAATATTCACCATTTTGAGAATTTGTGTATGTTTTAAAAAAAAAATCTAACTATGCAAAAAAATGTGTGTGTTTTAGTATGATTGCAAGTTCTAATCAATCGAAAATAGAAATTAAATCAGCAAAATGAAATCAGACACATATTTTTTTTTTCATTAAAACAAAACACAACGAAATAGTACAGAAAAGAAGATGATGTAAACAAATAGTTTTTCTGGACATGTAAAGGTTACCAAGAAATATTACATATTTATATTCTTAATTTTCATATTTATTTTGGTTATTGAGCAAATTAACCCTTAGTTATCTATATAAAGTTGAATTTCCTTTCTTTTTAGGCTGCCACATCATCTTCTCATACTCTAAATTTGTGACACATCATCACTCACTTATTCTCTATTACATCATCTAATCCCATAATCACTTAATTCCATAATTCTCATAATAATTGTGTTTTGATATTTTCATTCTCATAATAATTGTCATCCACTAATATAAAAGTTATCCTTAGAATATGAAAAGATATTTTATTATACAAGATAGCTCATATATTATTGATCTAAAGAAACTTCAATTGGTGAAATTTAGTTTTATGAGATTTATTAATAGAGTTTAGAAAAAAACATTTATTTTAAGATGAATACATGAAAATATTAATAATAATTTCACTACATTATAAACTTACCTAAGCTTCATATAAAGTAAAGAGTTGTGATTCTATGATAAATATATTATATAAATATGTTTAAATGATAAGGTAATGTATAATTAAAATAAGTTATAAGATTAGATAGAAACGGGTAGGATAACCGGATCCATATCTGATTTTCCTAAATCCAAAAAAAAAATTTGGAATCCGGATTTTCTAATATCCGCGAATATCTAAATCCATTCCAAAACCGTTAAAAAGGCATAATCATTACAATAATATAAATTCTAAAAAAATTAAAACATTAGATCATAAAATAAAGATTAACATAAATATTATATATAAATTCTAAAAAAATTAAAACATTAAATCATAAAATAAAGATTAACATAAATATTAAATCATAAACGTTTTGATGGTTAGAAATCGGTGTTTAAGCATGCGAACAACGATTCGTTCAACAAAGGAATATTCGCAAGATTATGAGTGTATCTTGGAAACATGTTAGATGATTTCAAAATGAGATTGATATAGATGATTAAAAATTCGACCCATATTTCAAAAGAGAAAATTATATATCTCTATAATATTATTTAAGAAGACATTTTTGAAAATGAACTTTGCTTTGTAAGTTATTACATGAAATATCATTACAAATAACAAAGAATAATTGAAATACAAAAGGTTATAATTGTCTTTTACAATTAGTGATAAGAATATGGAAAGTATTTATTTTGCATTAAAGATGTTATCTACTATATATTTTTAAATAATAATCAATCCATATATATTCAAAGAAAACAAATCTATTCAAAATCTTGATATATGTTTTACTATAGTTTATTATATTTTATTTGAAGCTAGACACAAGAAATTTTACTAATTTTATAAAAAGTTAGAAATTTTTTTTTTTTTTTTTAAGAGTTCATGAACTAATCACAAAACAAGAGTCATTAAATAGTGCATAATAATTAATAGAGTTATGTTTTCAAGATTATATTTTTTACGTGTTAGCCCAAATAATATTTTAATCCACTGCAAAACGGGTTAAATAGACAAATTATTCTGTTTGATAATTCTATCTATAATCATGCAAAACAGGTTAAATAGACAAATTATTCCGTTTGATAATTCTATCTATAATCATGAGTTATGCATATTATAAAATTCAAATAAAAGCAAATTTTCTTAAATTTCAAAACAATTTCTTAAAAAAAAATTACTCCGCGCTAATTATAGCGCGGGTTAAGTCATAGTATCAATTATTCTCTAACATAGATTTTGAATGGTATTTATTATATGTTTTAAAATAAATTTTATTTTATTGAATATATATATAAACCCATCAAATACTAGATATACTAAATTATTATTAAAATTTATTTTTACAAAATACTAAATCTAATTAAAAGTTTTACTATTACCATATATTTTGAACTACATCGATAAATAAATATATAATATACCGCGCGAAAGGCGGATAACCTACTAGTATATAATATTGTCGTAAGAAATTCATTGACAAAAATCACGATCAAGTGCGTCTTCACTCCTAACTAAATAATAATTGACAAATTCCATTACTGTATGACTATAAAAGATATTAATACACATATTTCCTTGGCCAATATTTTATTTTACATATCAGTGAAGACTAATGAATATTTCGACGTAACTACATATTATGTTTTACTACATATCCAATATGTGATCACAGATTGTTGCTTACTCGGGAATCCTTTCTCAGAATCGATTTCAATGGTTTTAGAAGCATAAGTTCATGCTCGAAACCAAAACTTCCTTTCGATGTCTTCTTCTTGATTCTCCTTGAACTTATCCGTATCTCATCAACTTCTTCTTTTATGCTCACAATTTTCCTTGGAGCCTTTTCTTTTTGTACACGTAGCTGTAGTTGTTCTCCATCGACTGATAATACTTCATTTGTTTCCATGTTTTTTCGAACATCGCATATGATATTAGAGCCAATATCAGAATTTTGCTCGTTTCGTTCGACTGTACCAGTCGTTAATGGATGGCCAAGAGATACTTTCTTCAAAGCTTGTGTGGCTAATAACTTCACCAAGAAATCATAGAATCGTCCGCAGATATTGAGATGGCGTTGAAGTTCTTGCTCTTTGATTTCCATTTTTTTATGGATTAAAAAGAAAAGCATGTTTCTAAGAGATTATGTTTGGCTCAAAATGTAAGGAAAGCGAAAAGAAGAGGCAATTCTCAAGAGATGGTTAACTTGTTAGAGTGGACGATTGGGAGGCGAAGAAGATCAAGAATAAGCGCAAGAAACAAGTTTGGGATAAAAGAAAATATTAGTAATCTGATTCTTTGTTTTTACATGAAGAAATGATTTTATTCAAACTTACAAGTGATGTCTCTATAAACTACTACCATTTTATGTTTTGTACATAAATACAAACGGTGTAATGATTCCGAACCGACAAAACCTGCAATTCAAAAACTCGGTTTAATTTGGAATATCAGTACAAACCGATCGGCTATGTTTATATATCAATTTGGAATTCGGTTTGGTTTGGTTCAGGTTAAACCTATAACAAAACGTATCAAATCGGCAAAAATCTGGAATCAGACGTACCAAAAAAACCGATTGACCCGAGATTTGATGTTAAACATTAAATCTTTTTTTTGTCGTTACTTTCATTGCATTAGAACAGAAAAACAAACCCAACAAGAGATATACACCATCTCAACAAAAGGAACATACATACCCATAAAGGGTAATAATTTTTTTTTTTAAATGAATGTAAAATTGGATTCAAGTTCAAAAAACATTTTTACAACAAATGTGTGACTATAATCAGAAATCTACTAAATCAAATTAAGATAACTTCGATATTGTGTTCTTCCTTAGATGCGCGTTCCGAACAAAGTTTGAAGAGCTTCTTCATACTGATTATCTCCTAGATCTTTGATGGATAGGATCCTGCAACGAATATGTTTATCTATGAACGACATAATTTTTGCGGCAGATAGGTGAAGCTCTCTGTGACGACGAGAGTTTCTCTCTCTCCAAAGACATTGGATTGCTGCTTGAAATGCATAGCGAGTTAGAAATTGGTGGATTCGATCAAGATCGGATTCGATCAAGATCAGATTCGGTGATGAGCTGGATCATCAAGTTCCAATCCGTTGTGAATCTTCTTTTCAACAAGCCTTGTCCATATTTCTTCCGAAAATTTGCAGGAGAAGAACAAGTGGTCTCTGGATTCCATTGGAGTACGACACAACACACAAGATGAATCTGCATCAGCATTCCAGCTTTGCATTCTGTCACCCGTCGATAACCGATTATGGATCGCTATCCAGACCAACATTGAATATTTTCGAGTTGAATGCTTGAACCAAACTACCTTGTACCATTGAATTAATGTCGACGCCGACCTTGAAAGCATCCAAGTTTGCTTTGAGGAAAAACTAGACTTGATACTCTCTGCTTTATTCTTCCATAGTGATACATCCTCTGCTTCAGGTTGAATTTGTCTATGTTTTAAGTACAACACTTCCTCAATTTCATTCAAGACGTCTCCCCGATGTCGTCTTCTTCGTCGTTGCGATAGAGATGCTACGGATGCATCCCGCGAAATACCCATATCGATAATCCCTCTATGTTCCAACAAGTCGAATAAGATACCCATATCAGACCAATTGTCAAACCAAAAATTAGTCTTTAATCCATTCTCCAGGTCAACTCGATAAAAATTCTTTGCGATATCCTGATATTTAAGTATTTTCCTCCACATCCAAGATCATGCATTCGTGGTATCTTGTATCGACCATTGAGTGCCTTGCCTTATTAGAAATGTTTGAATCCACCTTACCCATAAAGATGGATGAGAAGAGGGTAAACGCCATATCAATTTGAGACAACAGACAATATTAATCTGCTTCAACGGGCGAAGACCTAGACCTCCTTCTTATCGCGGCTTACATACATACTCCCAAGCTATTTTTTCTTTTCGAGGATTTAAATCAGGTTCTGACCATAGGAAAGCAGAACAAAGCTTATCTATCTCGCGGAGGCATTCACGCGGTAGTCTAAACGCCGAGAGCCAGAAGTTTACAATACTATGAAGCACTAAACTGATTAGTTGCAATCGCCCCACAAACGTTAGGAATCTTGCTGTCCATACGCTAATTCTCGACCGGATCTTCTCTAGCAATGGCAAGAAATCTTACTTTATCATCTGCTTCGTAACGAGAGGGAGCCCCAAATAACGGACCAGTAAATGACCTGAATCGAAGTGGAAATGTTGATGAATCTCCTCTCTCGTGTTCTCTGAGACACCAGCCATGAATATTGTCGATTTCTCCATACTGATCTTTAAACCCGAGATACTTGCAAAATCCTCAAAAACTTTTACAATGCCTTCAATGGATCGAACGTTTCCATCTGATAGCACTATTATATCGTCAGCAAAGCTTAAATGCGTTAATGCAATGTTCTTACATTTCGGGTGATACCCAACCAATCGATCACTAGCTGCCTTGTCCAGCATCTTTGATAGCACGTTCATACTGATAACGAACAAATACGGAGACAATGAACATCCTTGTCGTAGTCCTCAGTTACTTCTAAAGAAATCAGCAAGCTCCCCATTGACTTGAACCGAGAAGGAAGCCGTTTTTATGCACAACGATATCCAGTGGATGAATCTATCTGGAAAGTACATGGTCTTGAGTGTATTCAGCAAAAAAGACCATTGGACTGAGTCGAAAGCCTTGGAGATATCAATCTTAATAGCACAACGAGTGGAGATTGAATCTTTGTGATAGTCCTTTACCAATTATGTTGCCAATAGAAGATTTTCTACGAGTAGACGGTCTTTGACAAAATCAGATTGGTTCAAAGCTATAAGCTTTGGTAAGATACCCTTCATCCTGTTTGCCATTATTTTCGAGATAACTTTGTAGAGTACATTACAAGAGGATATTGGACTGTAGTCTTTCATCTCCATTGTCGTAGTCTTCTTAGGAATCAATGTCAGTATTGTTGAATTTACTCCCTTGGGTAGAAACCCCTTCTCAAAGAAGGACTTGATCGCAATGGTAAATTCTCGTCCGATTATAGGTCAGGCAGCCTTGTAGAATTCCGCATTATACCCATATGGTCCCGGGGATTTTTTATTTGGCATAGCAAACAAGACCCCTTTTATCTCTGCATATGTAACCTCCTTTGTAAGACAAAATCGATCCCCATCAGAGCATCTATATGGCACAACACTCTCAAGTTCCTCTGTAGAGATTCCTTCAAAATCAGAAGGGATATGTTGGAGAAAATCCTTAAAAAATCCCTTAGCTTCCTCTTTTATTTCCTCTTCACTCGAAACCACAATCCCATCTCGTCGCTGAATTTTTCTGATAGTATTAATCGCTTCACGAGATACCACTCTTTTGTGAAAAGACTTATTCTTTCGATCCTCAACCTTCAACCAATGAATATTTTATCGTTGTTTTAGGAATTTCTCTTCGAGTCTCGACACAAAGTCCCATCGATGGTAAGCAACATTTTCCTCTTCCATCCGTTGCAAAGAGGGGCTTAGTGCGTTAGCTTCCTGTTTTTTCACATAGAGATACGAAAGCCTCCTTGGTTTTCTTCGTCAAATTGACCTTAACATAGAGGTCATCTAACACTCCATGAAGGAGTTGAGCAAATCCCAGATCGGGTATACGAGATCTAGAATCATACAGATTGCTAGTTTCGAACGAGCCCTCACATCCCACTTTTTTGGCACACAACCAATTTGGGATATAAACGTAGGCAGCATAACTCGGAGGAAATTTTTTTTTTTTTTTTGTTAAAAGACCTTGATTAAAATAAAAGAGTCTTACAAGAACCAACAACCATATTTTAAAAGTAACCCGAAAGGGGAGGAAATTTTACATTTGCAACACACAAATGAATACATCAAGAGAGAATAAAGGAGAGAAGAGAGAGACGTGAATGGGAGGAGAGGAAAACCTATCAACCTGTAGACCAGATACGCAGAAGACGAGTTCCTGATTCCAATCTCATATTCTTCAACGCAGTAGCTTTGTTCTTTACTACCATCAGAATTTTTTTCTGAATTAGATGAGGAGGAAGCGTTTTTCCAAGATGATACCTGCGATTTCTTTCCTTCCATATCTCATAAACACAAGCCTGCCTGCCTTGAAGGAGAGCTAAATATTGATCAATTGACGAACTCGCAGTGGGAAGCCATGCGAGAATGTGATCCCAAGTCGATGGATAAACTAGGAAGTGAAAACGAAGTAGCAAACCACATAAGAGGCAAGAGCTCTCCACATTCGCACCCCATAAAACCAATATGTCCAAAGTTGGATTTCTGTCAAGGGTGAATAACCAGGAGGTGGTGGAGTGTTTTGGAATGGCTGCCTTAAACCATATCAATTTATGCCATAGCACCACCTGTCTCACAGTCCTGATCTCATTCCACACCTCTCTCGATGAAAACGATCTGCAAACTTTATCACCAACCATCCATTGAGGCGTATCAGCACCAGAAGACAATTGCATTGAGACAATAAATGTAAGCAAAAGAAGATGCAAATCGGATCTAGCAGGCGGTAAGTTCCATCTCTCGGGAGAACGATAATCTTTCACTAGAGCATTTAGTGGGATGCCTAGAGAGGTAGGGCCTAGATAATGGATCAGCGACCCAAATGGAGTCCACGGATCCCACCAGAAGTAGGTTTCATCTCCACAGCCAATCTTGATCCGTAGAAAGGAAGCTGCCTTGTGACGTAATTTTAGAATCCTGCGAAACATCCAAGAGAAAGCGCTATTGTTCTCATTCAAAGACCAGAAACATGATCGAGATAAGTAAGTATTTCTGATCCACGCCACCCAAATTGAGCCAGCACGGAAGTATAGCATCCAAATGATTTTTAGACCACATGTTTTGTTCCAACTCGCAAAAGATCTCAAGCCTAAGCCACCTTCGGCCTTGGCAGAAGATACTGCCGACCATGATACTTTAGGCCTAGATGAGGTATCAAGTTTACCGTGCCACAAGAAAGCTCCACACATAGAATTGATTTTATGGATCACCTTTTTGGGTAAAAAGAAAGCTGATGTCCAGAAGCCAATTATTCCCGAGATTACTGTCGCCAACAGCCTCAAACGACCAACTCGAAGGATTTGTTTACTAGTTAAAAAACAGCGTATAGCCACATAAATTTTCGTGGCTAATGTCTAAATTTTGTGGCTATATCATCATATAGCCACAGAAAAATATCGTGTTAGCATCATGACTTTGTTTTTGGCTTTTTGTGGCTAGTTAGTCACAATTTAGACACACGTATTTCATGGCAATATTAATCACGAAATAGCCACATAATAGTTGGTGACTATATAGCCACTGTTTAGTTAGTGGTTTTTATGTGGCTAAAATAGCCACGAAATTCATGTGGCTATACCGTGACAAAGTAACCACGAATTGCCATGAAATTTCTGTGACTATGTATGTGGCTTTTCATTTTCGTGACTAAGCTCTTTATCTACATAATGCCACATAAATTCACGTTGCTAATCGTATATTTGCCAAAAAAAAAAAAAAAAAAATTCTTAAAACAGAAAACCTGAAAACTTGAATTTGAAATTTTAAAATCCAATATCATACATTACCAAAAGTTTTACAAAAGATCTAATCATACATTACCAAAAGACTTTTAAGTCTAAAAATTCTTACAAAAGATACAAATTTTAATCTCCGAAAATACTAGCACACCACTTATCTAAATTAGATTGTTGTGATTGGGTCAGAGGGGGAGTAGGGACAGTAGCCGGCACTGTCGTAGTCGGGTTAGTGGTCGTGGCAGCAGGAACCGAAGTGACAACAGAAGTAAACTAACTTACACAAGACAAAAAGAATAGCTAAAGAACCAAACCACATCAGAAAAAAGAAGATCGAAGATCTATTGACCACCGTTCTGCCCAATGATGATGTCGATCTCCACGATGATGACAGTCTCACCAGGGATGCTTCCTAGATGCCAATGACAAACAATCATGGTTTCTGAGAAGTGATTAACCCACAGAAGCGGCCATGATTGCAGATCACTATCTCGGTCTTCTAGATTTGAACAATAATGGTTTTGATTCAATCTACGGATGATGAAAATCCCACCACGTATCATAGATCGACACCGAAAACTCCTTCTTGTCAGACCTTGTTGAGATCATGAGTCGATTGCTCTGCATCGGTGAATCTTTCCGCTATAAATCTTAAACTCGGAGGCTTCTAGCTTCTCAATAAGTCGACTAAAAGAAGATTAGGCGGATATCCTGGAGGGAAGACTCCACGTTTCCTCCACCAAAAGCTCCTCTGAGCGTTGCTTCATCGGGATGGAGACCAGCCTTCATCGCCAAATCAAGAGAGGAAAAGTGGAGATAACAAAAGGGAAGATAACAAATACTTACAGAAGGCGTGACACCGGCGAGAAGATAACAAATAAAGCTGTTAATAAAAATCGAATTCATAAGGGTTTATAAAACATGTTTTATGAAGTTTTATAAGGTTTTATAAGAATATTGTCTGGTTTTATAAGGTATTATAAGAATATTGTAAGCTTTTCTAAGATTTATAAAGGTTAGTGTTGTAAGGTTTTATAAAGTTTTTATAAACCCTTATAAACATGTTTTATTAGCCTTTATAAATTTGAGTTTTATAAACGTTTATAAAAATAGTATTTTTGAAGATTGTAAGCGAACAGTTATACTTGTGAAAAATAGAATCATAAAAGTTGGGCTGTGTAGCACGATCTTTCGCTTAGACGTGCAATGGGGCCTGAAACAGATCCATCGATTTGTAAAATCAATAACTTCCAATTTTGAACCAATTTTGATGTGAATCAAATTCGTCGTGGTTCTGTGATGGATCATTGTCCCTAAGCACCATTGCTCTTCGATTGGGACATTCACTTGCATAATGACCTATGTCATGACACTTAAGACATTGTGCATCATGATTACGTGTGTTAGAAGGTTCAATTTTACCTCGGATTTCTTTAGTGGCAGTGGATGGCTCGGTTTCATTACTCGGTTTAGGAAATGTCTTCTTGAGTTATGTTGCTCAACCAGAATCGCCTTATGCAACAACCGAGTCATCTTTCCTATAAACGCCTCAATTCGCAAATTCCCCCACCCCCCCCCCAACTCCAGGTTGTTGTTCTCTTCTTTGGGTTTGGTTATCTATGTTGTAAGACATATTGTTCCAAATGATAGATAGAAAGATAAGAAACAATGATTCAACACTAGAAGAATGAAACAACCATACTTCTTTTGATCCTTGCCTTTTTGTATTCTTCTTTTTTTTTTTGTACGATTTCTTCTTTTATCTTTATGATTTTTGTTTTGGCTTTTTTTTCTTTTTTTTTGGGTCTTTTTGTTTTGTTTTGTACTCGTTACAAAATAAGAAGAAGATGAATAGATAGAAGGTGAAGAGATGAGCATATGAGAAGATGGATAGATGTTACCGAATCCTTGAGTGTGCTCTGATACCAAATGATACGATTATGCGGAAGTTCCCAAGCAAGCAGCACTCTAAGGGCGGTGATAGCTGGATAACCTTTGACTTCAATGGATTCGCGAAGCAGTATGTTAAGGTATATGAAACCTTAAGCCCAAAATTGATTTAAAACGCTCCAAAAGAAACAAATCGGTGGAAACCTCGGTTGATAGACTCACGGAGCAAGATGATAAGGTATATTAGACCCAAAAATCACTTAGAAAGCTTCTAAAACTCTGTTCGATAGAATGGCCACACAAGTGTGATGAAGAACACTTGATAAACCGGTTTGAATACTCGGATATGACACACCAAGTAATCGAAAAGTTTACAAGAAACAAAGGAGAATCACTCTCACTTAAAAGAATATATGATTGATAAAAATTTATATTTTTCTCAAATGAGATAACAAGAGTTTAAATAGAAGAAATGAGTTAAAAATTAGATTAACTCGAAAATAGAACTTAGACTAAACTAGAATTAAAAACAGAGTTGAATAACTCTTGATCTTCTTTGACCTTTCAACTTCAACTCCATCGAGTTGTCTTTCCAATTCCCTCGAGTTGGGCCCTGCAATTTTGGGTTAGATAAAAATTAGGCTTCTTCTTGGATCTTGATTTTCATGGTCGAATTTTGATGATGAGAAAAGAAGGGGGCTAAGTCTTTTCTTCACTTTGGGCTTAGTAGAAATGTCTCCAGGATGCCAAACATAAGTCTGAAAGCTCCCAAGCCAATCGGGCCTACAACTCTCCAAGTATAGAACCATATCGATCCATTTAGGCAAATGGAGAGTATCTTTGGGATCCGGTAGCCATTTTTCTGATCTTGGGCTTGTTAAAACAATAAGAGATCCATTAATATTCTCCAAGTGGTTTTGTGTTGAAATCGTTTTTGAGTTGGGCTGTGTAGCACGAACTTTGGCTTAGACGCACAATGGGGCCTGAAACAGATCCATCGGTTTGTAAAATCAATAACTTCCAAGTATGAACCGGTGTTGATGTGAATCAAATTCTATGAGGTTCTGTGATTGATGAAGATTCCTGAACAAGTGATATGCTTGGTTTTTACCATTTTCTAACACATGTTTTGGTGTTTCTTTTGAGTATTTTATCGAGTCAAAGTTCATTTTTAGAGTCTTTTAGTTCTTTATTTAGTTATCTCAGGTAAAAAGGCGTTTAAGGAAGAAATTTGAGTTACGTGGGCAAAAACGCATGGAACAGTGCAGAAAAGAGCAAAATCGATCGATGCAAGGAGTGCATCGATCGATGCAACACCATCAGAGAAGTCCAAATCGATCGATGCACTCCTTGCATCGATTGATGTGACATCACCAGAGAATTTTAAATCGACCGATGCATGAGTGAAGCTGGTTGATGCACAATTGAAGCCGATCGAGGCAACCCCATCAGAAGAACCATAATCGATTGATGCAAGGAGTGCATCGATCGATGGAGCATGCCCAAAGAGTCCGGAATCGTTCGATGCAATTCGGCGAGAAGAAAAATAAATTTCTGATTTTTCTGTTTTGCCCCGGAAACTGCCTACTTTGACCTAATCCGCCCAGAACCCTATATATACATTATTTTAAGCCACTTTTAGGCTATCTCCCTTTTTACCGCTTTCTATTCTATTCAGATTTTTGGTCATTGATATTGTAAGCCTTGAAGAAGAATCTCTCAATCTATTGAGAAGAATTCTAAACCCTTTCCTCTCTTTGATTTATATTATGAGTTCTTCGTCTTTATGCTTGTTCTCTGCTGCCATATCTGAGTAGTTTCATAGTTAGGTTTAGACTTTCAATATGATCCATGAATCATTGAGTTATACACAGATAGGTAATTATCTTTTGTAGTTTTTGCTTATTATTGTGTTTACTGCTTAGGCTAGGTTGACCGTTTTGCCTCTGATCTAGGGTTTAATCTATACCACGAAAGTGTCGTAGGTTGCTAGAAAGAATATAAGCGAGCGAATTGTCCTTAGCCAACGTAAGTTGATGTTAAGGCGATTCGTGAACATATTGAACCTATTTGTTAATGCTGGTATAGAACTCTAGGTTCAACGGAATTTAAGATTTTAGGTTGCTAGATTTAGTACTCAATGCCACGGAAGTGGATTGGTTAGATATTTATGTTTGAGTTTGAAACTTGTGTTTAATCGTTCCCTGAATAGTTGTATTATTCATGATCTCTGGATTCCTGCGAAGAAAACCTCGACCTAACGTTTTTCTCTTATTGAATTTACACCGCTTTTAGTTATTTTCATTACTTTGCAAATCAAACCTTATTATCGTCTTAGCTTAATTTCATCTTGTGAGTCGTAGTGTAACTTTGGTCTATGTGGATTTGTTCCTAAAGTACTGCATTGACATACCGTTACAATTGCGGTAGTAAAAACTTTAGTTATTAATTGACTTAGTAAAACACCTAAATCATTTTGGCGCCGTTGCCGGGGACCAATAACATTACCTTCAATTCTGAATTTGAAATTTAGTCTAAGACCTATTGACATATTTTGTTTTATATTTTCGTGTGTATCAGGAACCTTCTTAGATGGATTGCTACCCAAGAAACAATGATTACTTTAATGGCCATCGACCTCCTCCCACTCATGAAGCCCATAGACTATTACTTGTGCACCGTGGATCTGCTGGAGATTAAATCCCAATGCCAGGCTACTACACAAGTCAACATGCCCAGTTCTATTCACACCAAAACCAGAACTGGAGCGGTTTTGATCATGAAGGATACAACCCTCATTGCCACCAGCCACAACCTCAAGTACCACCTCGTTCCTATGATCCCACCCCCAACGAGTCTCTGGAAACCATGATGCATACGCTACTGAAAAATCAGCAGAAATCCTCGCTTGAGCTTGATGCAAAGTTGGATCATATCAAAAGCGATCTCGGTGGGAAGGTTGATGCTATGCACGTCCAAGTACAAAAACTTAAAGAGAAGGTGAAGCAGATAGAAGAGATGCAACTGCATCAGACCCACGAGATCGAGAAGAACCAAATCCTCATCAACCATGTCAACCAATCTATGGAGCTGATGGAAGACAATTTTGAAAGGAAGCTAACGAACTTGAGAGAAAACCTCTCGACTACGGTTACAACTCTCATGAGCATTGTGAATAAGACACACCTGGTGGAGAGGAGAATGGAAGAGATTGGTAGCCAAGGAAAAGAAGCTTATTCGACCATCCATGTTCTCTAAGAAGGACAAAAGCAAAGGAGGAAGCAATCCGAGACATTCGTTTTAAAATGAATGGAAGGTATAATGATCTCCTTGGCAAAACCATAGGATTGGGGGATATGTCTTCCGATTTTTCAGAGAAACTCAAGACGTTTCAAAAGCGTCTATCCAACGTCGAAGACACTGTCAACCTTCACCTCGGAACCGATTCGGAGGAGACAAAACTTGCTCCAACCAAACATTGCAATGATGTGATTTTTCTAGCTGAGGAAGAGACTTCTCCAAGAGTTCTAAGGGACGTAGACAACTACCTTGGGCCAAAAACAGATCATCAATGCATGATGATAAGGCAAACCGCAAGGATTAGAGGGAGAAAACCACGCAAGGGAACCCCAATTGCTGGTAGAAAACAACCTCCAGAGCATGGAGATTGGGAAACTCAGTCCATAAGCAAGGAGATGCTAGATGACTTGCATTCCATTGTGAAGGAAATCCCATTCCACATGTCGTTTGCTCAAGCTTGGGAAAATTACCCATCAATGAGGGGGCTCTTTTGGTATAGCAAGGAATATAAGTATGAGATCAAAGACTTGTTTGACGAAGCTAGGAAAATATTGTCTAGACCCAGAACCTTGCATAAACACGAAGAACCAGGCTGCTTCATCGTACCCTGTGAGATTTTTGGATCCTACGTCAACAATGCTCTATGTGATTCGGGAGCCGCTATAAACTTTATGTCAGAATCGGATGCAAGACGTTTGAAAATCGACACCATGAAGCCTTCAAGGATGAGAATCGGACTTGCAGATGGTTCAACCACCACCACGGTTGGCATTATCGAGAATATACCCCTCAAATTTGGGAATTGCATCGTCCCGGTCGATTTTCAGGTGGCAAGGATACATGTTATGAAGAATGAACATTTACTACTCGGGAGACCATTCTTAGCAACATCAGGAGCCATTATGGATTGGACAAACAGGAGAATGTGCCTTGCGAACGTCGACAAAAAGACCTTCTACCTGGCAGCACCTCCCGGTTTCACCTCGAAACGCATTCGCTATACGATCGGAGGTAAAAGAGAGTGCGGAGTGAAGAACACCTCCGACGATTGGCTAGACATGAAAGAAGATACAGAGAACCGCATGTGGAAGTTGAAGCGTGCTAAGGGAAATATGAGCCCCTTAGATCTATCATCCACCTAGAACACATAAGGAGTCGAGCTATGAGACTTAAAACAAGCGCTTGGTGGGATGCAACCCACCGGTAAGTTTTATTTTATTTTATTTTATTTTTTCTTAAGTCTGTTTGCACCTTATCTCTCATTTATTTTCACACCGAGACGGTGTGAAGTAAGTCTGGGGGATGATCTTTGTCATTACTAACGTTGTTTTCTTTCTTTTGTTTTCTCTTTCAAGTCATTTTGATGTTTTCTTTGAGTCATTATGTTTTATTGAGTCAAAACTTGTTGGGGATTATGATCACGAGCTTTGAATTTCTTTCTATGATTTCGCATCTAAGTGACCATTGTTACAGAGTTAGCTTCAGATCAGACTAATGAAAAATCTAAAGGCTGACCAGTTAATCAGAGGCATCCATGTTTCCAGAAAAATTCAAAAAGCTTGAGCTAGTTTCTAAGCTCTTCCTTTTACCTCATCATCGTGATTGGTGTCTTTAGAGCTTGACTCCTCATTCGTATCTGACAAGATGACATGTGTGAAAGTATGGTACTCCTCTCCCTTATTTAAAATAAAAAGCAGAAAAGATGAAATGATTTTCTTTCGAGTAAGGGCTAGGAAAATTTCCATCGATCCCACTATTTTACTTCGAAAGAGATGATCATACTAAGGTTGGAAGCGAGGTTAGGAAAATTTCCAGAGATACCACTATTCGCCTACACCTTAGAATAAAAGGGTGGCACTAAAATGAACCAGGGATTCGGTGGAAAAATACATCAATACTTGCGTTCCATCACCCATAGACCCTACGGAAAGAAAATGAGAAAGGAATAAGTCTGGGGGATGGAAAAATTACCAACGGTTGTGTTGTTGTCTCGTCACGATATCGAAAAGAAAATAGTCTAGAAGGTTCTTGGCACTATGATCTTTGATGAGACCCAACGATGATGGCTTTTGATTATTCCGCAAAATAATGAGTTGAATCTGGGAGGCTACGATGCTTGCAGAGAAGTACATGGTGGTTCGATCTAGAGCTAGTTTGGCAATACGTGGATTACTAAGGTAATGGTCATTGCAGAATTCTAAAGGAAATGTGAGTCTCCGTGTTTATCAAACTTTTTCTTCTTGCTTAGTTTTCTGTTTGCTTGAGTACATGCAAAAGAATAAGTCTGGGAAATTGATATGCTTGGTTTTTACTGTTTTCTAACACATGTTTTGGTGTTTCTTCTGAGTATTTTATAGAGTCAAAGTTCGTTATTAGAGTCTTTTAGTTATTTATTTATTTATCTCAGGTAAAAAGGCGTTTAAAGAAGAAATTTGAGTTATGTGGGTAAAAACGCATGGAACAGTGCAAAAAAGAGCAAAATCGATCGATGCAAGGAGTGAAGCTGGTCGATGCATGATGTGACATCACTAGAGAAGTTAAAATTGACTGATGCATGAGTGAAGCTGGTCGATGCACAATTGAAGCCGATCGATGCAATCCCATCAGAAGAACCAGAATCGATCGATGCAAGGAGTGCGTCGATCGATCCCAGAGAGTCCAGAATCGATCGACGCAAGTCGGCGAGAAGAAAAGGAAATTTCTGATTTTCCTGTTTTGCCCCGGGAACTGCCTACTTTGACCTAATTCGCCCAGAACCCTATATATACATTATTTTTAGCCACTTTTAGGTTGTCTCTCTTTTTACCGCTTTCTATTCTATTCAGATTTTTGGCCATTAATATTGTAAGTTTTGAAGAAGAATCTCTGCATCTATTGAGAAGAATTCTAAACCCTTTCTTCTCTTTGATTTATATTATGAGTTCTTCGTCTTTCTGCTTGTTCTCTGCTGCCATGTCTGAGTAGTTTCATAGTTAGGTTTTGGGTTTCAACGGGATCCATGAATCATTGAATTAGACACATATAGGGAATTATCTTTTGTGGTTTTCGCTTATTGTTGTGTTTACTGCTTAGGCTAGGTTGACCGCTTTGCCTCTGATATAGGGTATTATGCTTCACACCATGTTTCTTAAGTAGACCTTCAAACACCTTATTGATGAAATGACGACCTCCATCACTAATGACCACCCTTGGAACTCCGAACCTTGGGAAGATAACAGACTTGAATAGTTTTAGGACGACCTTAGCATCGTTGGTCGGGCTTGCAATGGCTTCCACCCATTTAGAGACGTAATCAACCGCCACCAATATGTATTGGTTACCATATGATGACGGGAAAGGTCCCATAAAATCGATGCCCCATACGTCAAACATATCCACCACAAGGATCGGGTTTTGGGGCATTTCATCTCTCCTCCCAATATTCCCTTTCCTTTGGCACGCATCACATGTGGAGACAAAGTGGTGCGCATCCTTGAATAATGAAGGCCACCAAAAACCCGATTGAAGAACCTTTGTAGCCGTTTTGTAGGAGGCATGATGACCACCATAGCTTAACCCGTGACAGTGGAGTAAGATTCCTTGGACTTCTTCATCCGCAACACATCTTCTATACAAGCCATCCGAGCATAGTTTATACAAGAACGGCTCATCCCAATAGTATCTTGTCACGTCATGGAAGAACTTATTCTTCTTGTACCCGTCCAAGGGCGGTTCCTTCCTGCACTCTAAGTAGTTCACTAGATCCGCAAACCATGGTAGTTTTTCGTCTTGTAACCCATTAGCACTCTCTAGTCCTCGCACGGCTTCAACCCCTTTCTTCAAGACACCAACAACCATGAGACTCTCCTCGGGGAGCTTATCATCAATTAGGACAAGGTCTTCAATCCTCATTCTAGACAAGTGATCCACGACCCCATTCTCTATCCCCTTCTTGTCAACTATCTCCAAGTCAAACTCTTGTAGAAGCAAGATCCAACGGAGTAGTCTTGGCTTTGTGTCTTTCTTGGCATGAATGTACCTCAAAGCCGCGTGATCGGTGTAGACAATCACCTTTGATCCCACAACATAAGACTTAAATTTCTCCATTGTAAACACCACGGCTAGCAACTCTTTTTCCGTTGTGGCATATCGTGCTTGGGTGTCATCCAAAGTTCTACTAGCATAGTAGATCACATTGGTCTTTTTTCCTTCCTTTGATCCAAGACCGCTCCAACCGCGTAGTCACTAGCATCACACATGATCTCGAAAGGAAGATCCCAATCTGGGGCTTGGACAATGGGGGCACTAACCAACGCCTTCTTGATCTCTAGAAACGCTACCATACACTCTTCATCAAACGAACTCAGCCTCCTTGCAAAGTAGCCTTGTGAGAGGCCTTGTGATTTTCGAGAAGTCTTTGATGAACCTTCGGTAGAACCCCGCATGACCCAAGAAAGACCGGATGTCCTTGGCCGACTTAGGCGGCTCCAACCTAACCATCACCTCTATCTTGGCCTTGTCTACCTCAATCCCTTTCTCAGAGATCTTATGCCCAAGCACGATGACTTCACATACCATGAAATGACACTTCTCCCAATTGAGAACCAACTTTGCTTCTTCGCATCGTTGCAAGACCCTACAAAGATTAGACAAGCAAACACCAAACGAAGACCCATACACTCTAGATGGATTCTATGAGTGCATAAGGTAGAGAAAATACCCTTGATATCATCCAAAGAGTAACCAATAGCCTTCCTATACTTCCTAAGTTCCACTAAAAGGGAGGATA
This sequence comes from Eutrema yunnanense, assembly GCA_002933935.1. Lineage (NCBI taxonomy): Eukaryota > Viridiplantae > Streptophyta > Magnoliopsida > Brassicales > Brassicaceae > Eutrema > Eutrema yunnanense. Next base: position 155,814 of record PKML01004611.1, on the reverse strand, counting down.
GTTCATTCTCATTCAAACTATCATTTACAATAACCGGGTATGACTCGTTCGAACCTAGGAAAGCGTACCTTAGTCCCGTGGAAAGTTGCTTTAGGTCCACCTTTGGGGCTTTGAGTTCGCTCCAATCGTCCTCCTCAAGACTAGACTTACCCTTGCTAGTCTCTTCAACGGCTATAACAAACTCCTCTTGAACCGTGCCAACCCTTAAACCATCTTGAACCTCGGTACCACGAACACCCAAATCAACAAATGGCATATCCTTTTCAACCGGCTTGTGCAAATCCATGAGTAGCTCATATCTTTGACTCTCTTTACTCAAGAACCCATGATCACCACGCTCCTTTGTCAACACTACTTCCAAACCGTCTTCTACTCTCATTTCCTCAAGCAATTCGTCGGCTAGTTCATCCATGGTCTCTATGTAGAAGCATTGGCCATCTATGGTGGGTTTCTTCATCACCTTGTTGATATCGAACTCAAGGACTTCTCCTTTACCCAAGTGAAGGTCTATTTTGCATTTTCTCACATCAATTATCGCCCCCGCGGTTGCTACGAATTGCCTACCAAAGATAAGAGGATCTTTCGGTTCTTCATCCATTTTAAGTACCACGAAATCCGTGGGGACAATGAAATCCTTTACCACGATAGGAAGATCCTCAAGCAAACCAATAGGAACCCTCACACTCCTATCCGCCAATATTAGGGAAATGTTGCATGCCTTGTAGCATGTGAAACCTAGTCTCTTGGCTACCGAAAACGGCATGAGGCTTACACTCGCTCCAAGATCACACAAACAATGATTGAAAGCTAGAGGACCGAGTGCACAAGGTAGAGTGAATGATCCCAGATCTCCTAACTTCTTTGGGACCATCTTCTTTTGTATGATGGCACTACACTCATGAGTTAGAATGACCATAGACTCCATTTCCTTAGCTCTCTCATTCACGGCATCTTTCAAGAATTTGGCGTATTGAGGGACAAGTAAGAAGGCATCAACCAAAGGCATTGTGAGTTATACCTTCTCCATTTGCCTATCAAAGATGGCTTTGTACTTGTCCATAGGTTGCTTCTTGAACCGCCCGGGAAAAGGTAGCTTAGGAACGTATGGTTTAGGGACAAACATATTCTTCTTCGGCTTCTCTTGAGCAACAACAACCCTAGGCTTGACCTTCTCAACTTCTTCAACCTTGTCTTGCTCTCTCACTACCTCATATTCAATCAAATCATCATCTTCTTGAAGTTTCACCCCCCCCCACTTTGTTTCTCAATGTCCTCATTGAGAGTAGAAGGAGCTTCTCTTGGAGGCAAAGCCGTACCACTCCTTAAGGTGATGGCGTTCACATACTCTTTAGGATTAGCTTCGGATTTACCCGGGAGTTGACCTTGTGGTCGTGAAGAAGAAGCAACACCTTTGTTCTCCATTTGTTTTACCTTGGAGTTCAAAGCCTCAAACTTGGTGTTGAGATCGTTGTATGAGCAATCTACCCGCGTACTTATCTCCGCTTGTCCCTTGAGTAATTGTTGGAACATGGAGCTCAAGTCAAGCTCTTGCGGTTTAGACGTAGATGCTTGACCTTGAGGCACAAACCCTTGTTGTTGGCTTTGAAAACCGGGTGGAGCTTTGGTTTGGAATCCACTTTAGTTCCCTTGGAATTAGTTCCTTGGGACAAAACCTTGTTGGTTGGTATTAGCGGCTTGGCCTTGAGGTTGGAATTGGTTTTGTGGAACTCCTTGATCTTGATTAGGTTGCGGAGGGTAGACTTGGTCTTGTGGATTCTCCACATTTGTGTTCCGATAAGAGAAGTTGGGGTGGTTCCTATAGTTTTAGTTGAACCCTTGTCTTTGGTAGTTCCCTTGGTTTTGGTAGTTCCCTTGGTTCCCCACGTAGTTCACCTCCTCTTGGGTGTTCATGTCCACGTTCTCCTCTTGATAGCAACCTTGATTCTCATCATAAGCATCCACAAAATTAACCGTCTTTTGAGAAGACACTAGAAGTTTATCATTAAGAGCTTTCATGTCTTTGGCCCGCTTGTTCTCATCAAAATCGCTAGTGGTCCTTGTGGCGCGGTCATAGTCGTCACCATAGGTACCATCACTTTGGGCCAAGTTCTCGACAAGCTCCATTGCTTCCTCAACGTCCTTAGCTAAGAAGTTACCGTTTGATGTCGTGTCAAGTAGCATACGGATCTTAGGCAAAGCACCTCGGTAAAGGGTGCTAAGGAGAGAGGCGTTGCTAAAGCCGTGATGTGGGCATTGAGAAGTGTAGCTTCTAAATCTCTCCCAAGCCTCGTTGAAAGACTCATTGGACCGTTGTGTGAAGCTTGAGATCTCGTTGCGAAGCTTGGCGGTTCTAGCCGGTGAAAAGATTTTGGCAAGAAACGCGCGTTTGCAATAATCCCACGAGGTGATAGATCCTTGGGGTAAGGTCTTTTCCCATTGGTGAGCCTTGTCACTTAAAGAGAACGGGAAGAGACGAAGCTTGAACCCAACTTCGGAGAGCCCATTGATCTTGGTGAGACCACATATCCGGTCAAATTGGTCTATGTGGTCTAAAGGATCCTCCATGGACAAGTCGTGAAACTTGTTGGCTTGAAGCATGTTGATAACCCCCGGTTTCACTTCGAAGTTGTTGTTCTCTACCGGTGGGGCTTGAACGCCTTGCCGGTTTTGGTGAGCATTAGCGGCATCACCCTCTCCAACAACGTTTCTAGCTCTCGGTGGATGGTTGGGACGGTTTTGTGGGTGATAGTTTCCATTGCCACCACCTCCTTGGTTGTTCCCATTCCCACCGTTCCTTTGGTGCGGAATGTTCTCATGAACGTTCCCGAGTGGAATATCATGAAGATCTTCCATTTCGTTGACAACTTCTTCTCGTACTCTTACTCGGCTTCGTCGTGCTCTTGAACCTCTATCAAGTTGATCAATGTCGTCCCTCGGTTCTACTAGGTTAGTATTGCCAGGGGAACGGGTATGCATGCACCTATAGAGAGAAAGAGCAATAAGAAGTGAAGAAGATTAGTAATCTTATTAGAAAAAAAAACTTAAGCTCGCTAAGAACCCAAATCTCAATGTTTAAAAAGATCCCAACATGGCAACGGCGCCAAATTGATACAAGACTTTTTAATCTCTATGAGGTATCAATAACTCCAACACTTGTAGTATGAAGGTTATCAATCCATAAAGGGATTTATCCTAATCACTAAAAATGCAAGGTGCTTATAGTAAGTTAAGCTAAGCTAAACAAGTGTGGTTTGTTGTTAAGTATCCAATTCGAATTAAGCAATGCAATAACTAAACAAGATGTAAATCAAATAAGCAAAAGCGGATTCAAAGATAGGATTATGGATATAAGATGACTCAAGTTCAATTCATGATGTTCATTTAGTCAAACAAGCTAATCCCTAAGATCCTAAACTTGACTAATTCTTTTTCAAGCAATTAATCACTATGCTAATCACCTAATCCATTAACAAACTATCATTTGTGGATCATTGATTAGCAAGCATTAAGTTTAAATCAACAAGAACAACCAAAAATACACCCTAGACAACTATTATCCTAGGCTAGGAATGTAAATCTCTTGTTTAATTCATCAATGCATTTCATCAAACACTTGGTGTGCATGAAATGCCTTATGATCTAAACCTACTTTTTCAAGCTAGATTTAGCCTTAAGAACACTAAACAAGAAAGGATATAAGAAGATCTAACCCTAAACACCATGAATCAAGCCTTGGATCATCCTAATCTACCCCATCTCTAAACCCTATAAGACTACTCAAGACCCATTAAGAACACCTCAAAATCGATATGGATAAGAGATGAATTCATTGATGGGTGATGGATAATCAAGATAAAAAAAAGATAGATGGAAGAGATTGGTGGAAACAAATACTAAATTGCATAAACAAAGAGGATCTCTCTTACAAATCTCAAGTTCTCTCTCAAAGGTGAGGGTTTTTTACTTAAGAAAAGCTTAGCAAATAAAATTAGGTTTTTAGAGTATTTATAATAATAAGAAAGAGAACCAGGTCAATCCGGAACAAACAGGGTGTTGACCTGGTAGAATTGGGTCGCAATTCAATCCCGGCCGGGATGGAGCCGGGACACGGAGCCGGTATGGAGAGTCTTCGTCGTGGGAAGGTGATGCCGGTCAAGACGGAGCCGGGATACAGAGCCGGCAATCTTCCTGACCGAGGGAAAATCCCATGCCGGGTGAGTGATGCGTGTTGTGCCGGGCCGGTGTGAGCGAAACCGTCGAGGAGGAGAATGCTGGCGCCGGGGTAATTGGAGCCGGGACACGCAGCCGGGAAACTCCCTGGTGGAGCGAAGACTTCATGCCGGGCGAGGGAACTCGTTACACCGGGCCGGTGTGATCTTTTCATCGAGGAGCAAACTTCTTTTACACCGGGGGAATTGGAGTCGGGACACGCAGCCGGCACGAGAGTCTCCATCAGGGGAACTTATTCACGCCGGGGGAAATCGGGCCGGGACGTGCAGCCGGGAAAGCTCTTGTCTCGGCTAAAATCAGATGCCGGCCAAGGGGATTTCTTTGTGCTGGGCCGGTGCATGCGGCCGGGACGGTGAAGATGATAACTTTGATCCTTCCAAACGTTGATTCAATGGTCCCGGGCTAAGTGTGAACTCCTCCAAAGTATCTGAAAGCCTCCAAAGTACCTAATAAGGACTCCAAAACATGCAAGACTCTCTAGGACATATCATGAAACCCCTAAACTCTAAATAGGACAAAATAATTTAGAAAAAGCTATGAAACCACATGCATATGAGATGAAACCTATGCTAAATGAATGCATGAAAGGGACAAAATACGAGGATATCACTCGTAACTCCAATTTCATCCTTGAACGCCTTTTTACTTGAGATATCTAAATAGAAGACTAAAAGACTCTAAAAACGGACTTTGACTCGATAAAACAATTGAAAGAAACATTAAAACATGCGTTAGAAAGCGGTAAAAACCAAGCATATCATTGCTTTTGAGATGCTTGGTTCTGACTTTTCATCTTCCACCACGTTTTTGCCCTTGTCATGGTCCTTAAGAGACTCGTTTTGGATGCTAGTGATGTGATTCCACAAACCACGGCTGCATAGAGCAGTTTTAGTGATTCTGGACCAAAGCATATAGTTATCACCTTTGAGAATAACAAGGAGAGTGATTTGTTTTGTGTTTTCCATGATCATATCAAAAGAATAAGAAGATGAAACGAAAAAATGGATGAATGAGAGTGAGAAACACGGTTTTATATCTCTGATACCACGTAGATTTATATGCGAAAGTGTATAAGAAAGAAGAGAGAATCGTAGAAGAGAGAATAGAGAGAAACTGTATATTGTTTCACTTAATCTGATTTGTACAAGGAGATACAAATATATAGAGAATACAACTAGTTACAATAATAAATGATAAGAGGTGCATGGAGGACAGAGAGGAGCCTCTAAACTCGTCCATATGAATGTAAACAGTAAGAGAAGATGAAGAGATGTTGTAGTTTAACTCCAACGGTATGAATGTAAACTAACGGTCATATTCCAACATGGACGCCACCTTGTGCCGCTTGCTTTTCCTCGTGCCATATGGCATTATCACGGTACCTTCTTCTGCGTTCTCTCCAGATAACACCTCGTCCACCGATTTATCATGATTGACATCATTTGCAGGTTCTGCTGATGATGTACGGACGGCGATTCCATCATGTAATTTAGAAGATGTTATCATTGTTAACGGGGTTAACAAAATTAGTAAAAATGTTGCTTAAACAATTTATCAGGAGGGGGTGCGGTGCTAATTTTTTAACCATGTCACCAACTTTTCCCCCTTCCGACACATTGTGCTGCCCCTGGGTGGATCCATCGAGCATTGTATCTTGGTTCGGAACTTTATCAGAGTAGGGTGGAATGACTTGGGTCTCAGATGTACCCTTTGCGGACACGTTTTGTTACTCGGATTCCCCCTCTTTTTCCTCTTACATGCATAATATTTACGGAAAGTGTTTTTAAAATCAAATTGGTGAGGTGGCCTACCATCTCTACCGCTGTCCACATACCATCACTTCAACGCGGGTGGTCTCTCCTAGCTCGTTTTGCTCAGCAACGGTGCTCCCCTCTTTTTCCAAGTTCTGCAGAATGAGATGTTACCAATTAGTTTTGTTTTTACCGCCTTGTGGTGAGGATCTCATTGCAAGTACTTGCTCACTACGGATTTCAAGTGCTACCATCTAAATCGTTAACGATGGGAGCATGAGTTATCTAATATTATAATTGGGTTCGTTAATATAATTAGAGCCATTAACATTCTTAGAGATATCATCATATGCGTTTTCCGTTAACATTTCTGTGTTAATCTCGTTATCCACATGCACGTTAAGGAAGTATGTAATTTTGCAAAAACTTGGCTTCGCTGTTTGTCGGCTGACACCTCCTGAGATGGTGGTGGGGTATATCCTTCACCGTGGGTGTTTCCCTACGCAAAAAAAAAAAAAAAATCAGTCATTTTACAGGCAATAATCCTTTCACGGGCAACACTGTTAACAATGTTGGCTTATATTATATGACAGTTCGTTAACATTGATGTGTTTAACTTGTTATCGACTGCTTCGTTAATCTAATGCTAAATATCCATAAGAATTGGGGATGTCTACATAATTTTGCAAATACCTGGCTTGGTTGGTTCTCGGTTATTGTCACATGTGAAGGCGGTAGAGTGTATCCGTCAGCATGGGGGTTTTCCTACACAAAAATAAAAAGAATCATACATTTAATAGCCACACTATGCGTTGAAGGTTGTACTTGTTCAGTGTGAAATTCAAGTCTTGTATGATCCGTTAACAATGTTAGCATGTATTATCTAGTATAACAGTTGGTTCCCTTTTTCGTTAACATTCTTATCAGCATAATTGTGTAAACCTCGTTATCCACTACTTCAGGAAGCTAGGGATGCAAAATACCTGGCTTCGCTGTTTCTCGGCTGATGTCTCCTCATAAGGCAGTTGTGGGTGGCTGTAGCCGTCGTTTGTGGCTTCTGTTATAGTACGTCTTCCACACGGCTCTGCTAGGGGTGATCCGTCGGCATACTATGAAGCAAAATCTGCTACCAACCGTTCAGGAGAGTTGAGAGCATGATGCGTCGAGATTGCTCCTGAACACGTTTTACCCTTTTAGCTAGGCTGCAAGCGCACATCAAACGCAATAATATTTAGGGATCGAATCCACATGGGTGAACGTTGTCGAATTCTATTGATTTCTAAGTTGTGTCTAGACATATTCGGTTTTAGGGGTTTTGTTTGTCACGATTGTAGCTAAAAAATTAAACTAAATTAAGCAATGAAATAAAGCAGAAACTAAGCTAAGAAAATAATTAAAATGAGTTTGTAAACAATTTAACGAAGTGTTGGGCAATCAGAATTTCTCTAGGGTTCATGGCCGATTTTTCATAAAGAATTTGCTAGGATTTCTAAAGCGACTTTTTGTAGTCTTTTGGATTCTTAAACTTGGAACACGGACACTGTGTGTAGCCTACGTTCGTACATCCTACACATCGATAACTTTAGTACTCGACCGGTAGCTTTCGTATCCGGCCGCGCAAAAAGTTATGATGATACGCAAAGGTCGTTAACGCTCACAATCCCTCTACAAATATACTTTCGTATCTTGTAATGGTCTTGCTCGTCTGCCCTAGGTCAAGCTTATAGATCCAGTACTTTCGTTACTTCACAAATACCTAAGTTCAATTGCAAGGTGATCAATCAAGCAAAAATGCATTAATAAAAAGGATAGAACGAAGAACACTAATCGGTATCCTAGTCTAAAAACCTAATGAATAATCAAACTATTAGAGCCCCTTCAAAACCTTATACCCAACAAGAGAACTATTCAGCCATAGCTGAGATAAACATAATCAATAATTGAAAAGAAAACAGTAAGAAAAAGGGATGAAGAAAGGCTTCTCTATCGAAGAACACGAGTCGAGAATCTTTGCTAAAAACTGAAGAACAAGAGTAAAAGTTGATAGGGATTCGTCTCTGCTTTAAAGCGTGAAAAGAATTGATAAGGTTGTGTCTAAGAAACCTAAAAACAAGTATGTTGGGCCCAAATTCCACACCTAAAGTTCAGCTTGATTAAACGGGCCTGGAGTCAAGCCCAGCTTACTAAAAAGCCTCGTAGAGTAAGCTCGCGATCTGGGAAGGAGCCAAGTACGCAGGTAAGGAGGAGATCGTTGGGGGGGAAGGAGCTCGCAGCAAGTAAGTCAAACACATTAAACCCAAAGCCCCGGGATCAAGCTCAACAATAAATTCCCAGATCGTGAATTTAAAGTCTAAATTCAATTACGTATATTTAGTAATTAGCGGTTACATTCTTTTTTGAACATGTATAAGTTGAGAAGATCGACTACAATGAAAAGGACCGAATTCTTGACTGCAAAAAGGCAATAATAACATATAACATTTCTCTCTTACAAGTTTTTCCTAAGTCTTTTTAATACACTTCAACCTCAAAGTCTTCAATGATTGAGGTTGTGAGATTCTGCTCTCACAATTTGGCGCCGTCTGTGGGGAAGAGCAAAACAACTTCCTCTTTGTAACCTACGAAACTAACCACCACTACAAGAAAACAGCGTTTTAGCGACTACAAATGGCGACTANTTTTTAATTATTTTTTACAAGTAGTCGTCAAATAGTCGGTAAATAATTATAAGTAGTCGCCAAATAATCAGTAAATTTTACGCACTTTAGCGACTAAAGATTAACGACTACATGGTTTAGTCGCTATTTAGTCGCAATTTGCGTTTTAGCGACTAAAAAGCGACTAAAAAGCGACTACTGTTGTAGTCGCCAAAACGCTGTTTTCTTGTAGTGCACTCAAAAGAAGACAATGGCGGACACAACAAGTGCGGCAGTACTACATCATCTGGAGTCATAAACACCTCCATTCCTCTAACCCAGTCCGCCGACATCGCTCCAACAGACCTGGACGGAACAACAAACGTTCCCATTACCACCTCGGGAGCAAACGTCTCGACTGGGATCGACAATATTGTCGACCCCTCGGGACCTGCAGCCTTGAACCAATCGGCTCCGGATCAAATAGCTGAGATCTGAAACCTGATATCGTGCCTCATAGAGCAGAATCGCTCAATGGCAGCACGCCAGGATGACCTCGAAAGAGCGAATCGGGCAGGCACCTCTGGGTGGCTCGCCCTCCCACCTAGGACACAATCCCTTTTTGCCCCTAGGCAGGGAGGATTGCCATTCCCACCTCCACCGGTGACAAGACTAAACTTTTCCGATATTAATGCTTCAACCAGCAGGATGGTCGGCTCAGCCACTGCCTCACGGTTCAACTCGATGATATCGGACCCCATATTCACTCCTTCCACGGTCCAGGTCGCGGAAGGAGAAGTTACGCCAATTGCGACCTTACCAGGAGTAGACCCGACCTCGAATCTACTAATCGGTCAGGCCCGCTCTGGGAACGTAAACGAGGTCGAACCTCGGGATAATCCCGAAGGCAGCAACCATCCCCAACCTGCCGGAGAATCCCTGCTCCGCTTCCCGAGCAATAACGAAAACAACTTGGGTTCCGGCAGCTCACATGGGTTTGAGTCAATCAAGAAATATTGCGAAGAAACGAACGCCGAGCTACAGCGGATGAGATTGCAGGTCCACACTGCTCTAAGCTCAGCACCTGAGATAGACATAGTGATTGATGAAGTCAATCAGACCCCATTCCCCTCGCGAATCGCGAGCCCTCACCTCGGCGATGTCGGGAATATCCGATTTCCTAGGTATAACGGAGAAACCGACCACAAAGCATTCATGAGAAGTTTCAAATTCGCCTTTTCGAGGGTGCGACTACTCGGGGGCGACCTCGAGTCAGCGCGCTGCAGTTTCTTTGCCAAAAATCTAACTGATTCGGCCTTGGAATGGTTTACCTCCCTGAAACCGAACTCAATCGACAACTTCACCTAGCTTCAAGCTGCATTTTTGAAGCAATATTCGGTATTCATCCAGATCGAGACCTCGGAGGGCGATCTGTGGGTACTTACTCAAAAGCCAGACGACTCATTGCGAACGTATATTGACAGCTTTAAAGCCGTCAAAGCGAAAATTGCTGATCTGCATAACCCAACGGCCTTGAAAGCCCTCCAAAACGGATTGCTAAAAACCTCAAAACGGCCTTGATGCATTACATCGCGCTTCGCGCTGGATTATCCTCGAAGAAGCGAGCGCAGCTCAACCAAAGCAGCATGCACCCGCAACCTCCACTAAGCAAGCTCAGACAACCAACTCCCAAGGATCTAAAAAATCCGGGAAAAAGGAATCCCAAGATCAGAAACAAAGCCAGGGGATACACTCATACTCAGTGGGAAGCGCACCTCGAAATAGATTCAAGCCTTACGATCCCAGCAAGTGGTGTGATTTCCACAAGATAAAGGGTCACTCGACAGAGGAATGCCATGAGGTGAAGAAACAGCTCGCTGCCAAATTCGCAGCATGAGAGCTGGGTAAAATCGAGCTGGAAAAACCTCCTCCGAGGAAGAACTATTACCCAGCTCGAGATGATGAAAGGCGGGATCGCCCTTCCGAGGATGATCGTAAGCGAGAACGTTCATCCGAGGACACGACGAGGCGAGATCCCCCCAAAGACAGGGAAACAGATCTGCCTCCTCCCAGCACGAAGAAAAGAATTAACTTTATTCATGGAGGATCCCGGCTATGTCGCAACTCCGTAAACTCTATTAAGAAACATCAACGAAGGGTAAACACCGACACACGTGACAGGACCCCATTCAAGGGACCTGACACACAAATTTCGTTCTGGAAAAGCGAGGCCGTTGAGCTAGATTCTCCACATGACGATGCTCTCCTCATCATGCTAGAAGTGGGTGAATATGAGCTCACTAAGATGCTCGTAGACACGGAGAGCTCTGTAGAACTCATCCTCCTAAGCGTCCTTAGGAAAATGGATATACCAGATCACGAAATTGAAGAAAATAAGGTGGTGTTAACCTGCTTTTCCGGGAAAACCACGCTATCTCTCGAACGATAAAACTCCATGTAATAGCAGCCGAAGTAAAAAGAATGGTTGAATTCACGGTGATAGACAGGCCAGCTCCATTCAATGCCACCCTGGGAAGAACCTGGGTACATTCAATGAGGGATGTGTCCTCAACATACCATCAATGCATAAAATTCTCCACCCAGCATGGGATCGCAACAATTAAGGGGAGTCAAAAGGAATCCAGAATGTGCTACATGGCAGGTTTAAAGATCGCAAAGGAAAGTGCCATATACCAACTACAACGAAAAGATGAGCTTACATACCGCCTAGCCAAAAAGAAAAGTGGTCCAGGCTTCATCGGACCTCGCAGAGACTTTATCGAGAAAATCGTGGTCAACGAATCTCATCCTAACCAGAAAGTAGGAATTGGGACCGAGCTCTGCAAATCTCAAAAGGAACAGTTAATAACATTCCTCAAAGAAAATTTCGGCTCATTCGCATGGACAACAGCTGACATGCCTGGAATCGATCTAAACATCATTTCACATGAGCTCAATGTGGATCCAAACCACAAACCAGTACATCAAAAGCGTCAGAAATTTGGACCTGACAAGACCGAGGCTGTTAACAGCGAGGTCACCAGGTTGCTAAACGTTGGATTCATCAAAGAGATAAAATATCCTGACTGGCTAGCCAATCCGGTGTTAGTAAAGAAGAAATTGGCACCTGGAGAGTGTGCATAGATTTTACAGATCTAAACAAATCATGTCCTAAGGATAGCTTCACACTACCTCATATCGACCAGCTGGTGGAAGCTACCGCAGGGCACCAGCTCCTCAGCTTTATGGATGCATTCTCAGGATATAATCAAATACAAATGAATCCTGAGGACCAAGATAAAACATCCTTCATAACGGAATAAGGAACGTACTGCTATAAGGTGATGCCATTTGGCCTTAAAAACGCAGGAGCAACCTACCAAAGACTTATGAACAAGATGTTTGCCAGCCTCCTGGGTAAGTCAATGGAAGTCTACATTGACGACATGCTGGTCGAATCTCTAAAAGAGGAAGATCACATAAATCAGCTGGGGGAATGTTTCACCTTACTAAACAAGTACGAGATGAAACTTAATCCTTCAAAATGCACCTTCGGGGTCGCCTCAGGCGAATTCCTAGGTTACATAGTAATTCAACGAGGAATAGAAGCAAACCCCAAATAAATCAGTGCGTTCTTGGAAATGCAACATCCGAGCTCGGTAAAAGAGGTGCAAAGGCTGACAGGCCGCAATTTCGCGTTAAATCGGTTTATATCCAGGTCGACCGATAAATGTCTCCCCTTTTACCAGTTACTAAAGGGAAACAAAAAATTCATATGGGATGACAAGTGCGGGGAGGCCTTTAAACAACTAAAGGCATACCTCTCNCCCCATCTTGTCAAAACCAATTGAGGGTGAGCCAATTTACCTATACATAGCAATCTCCGAAGCCGCAGTGAGTGGCGTCCTCATAAGAGAAGAACGAGCTGAGCAAAAACCGATCTACTACGTGAGCAAATCCTTAGTAGACGCCGAAACCAGATACCCACGAATGGAAAAACTGGCTCTGGCAGTATTAATCTCAGCTCGCAAGCTCAGGCCATATTTTCAATCCACCCCATCGTAGTAATGACAACACAGCCATTACGCACAGTATTGCACAGCCCCAGCCAGACTGGCATGCTAGCCAAATGGGCCATCGAGTTGAGCGAGTACGATATCGAATATCGACCTCGGAGAAGCGCCAAAACACAGGTACTAGCTGATTTCATTATCGAGCTCACAGCTAATGGCCAGGTTACCGGAACGAGTATCGAGACCTGGCAGCTTTATGTCGATGGAGCCTCCTCGAAACAAGGGGCAGGTGTGGGAATCCACCTTGTATCCCTGACTAACGAAGTTGTGGAACAGTCCTTCAGACTCGGATTCTCAGCATCGAACAACGAAGCCGAGTACGAGGCCTTAATAGCGGGTCTCCGACTTGCAGCTGGAATAGGAATACGCAAACTGAATGCGTTCAACGACTCCCAGCTCATTACAAGCCAGTTTCATGGAGAATACGAAACCAGAGATAGCAGGATGGAATCCTATCTAGCCATAGTCCATGAGCTAGTCAAACAGTTCGAAGCCTTCAGTCTAACGCGAATACCGCGGGGTGAGAACACGATCGCAGACGCACTGGCAGCTCTGGCGTCAACCTCGAGTCCACTTGTAAAAAGAGTAATTCCAGTATAAGGAATTGAAAAACCAAGCATCAAAATCGATAAAGATATCGTGGATTCAATGGAAATAGACAATGACGATATGGAGTTGGACATAATAATAGCCCCAGTAACGGGTGACCTCCCCCCTCGGAGAAGGAGAAGCCGCAGACCCGGAGCCAGACCTGCTTGACGCCAGGCACGTTACGCTCCGCGAAAAAATGATCGCGAGAGCTGACTGGCGAGTAGCGATTATACAATACATTGAGGGGGGAGAGGTTCCCCCCCAGTAAGTGGGAAGCTCGCAAGCTCAAAACCATAACTTCAAGATATTGTATAATCGACTCCCGCCTTTACAAGCGAAGTGTAAACGGTCCCTACCTAGTATGCGTCCACGGGCTTGAAGCTTTTACGATATTATCAGAAATACACGGAGGCTCGTGTGGCAGCCACTCAGGAGGAAGGGCATTAGCCATCAGGATCAAAAGGCAAGGATACTTTTGGCCCACCTTGGTCACTGACTGCGAAGAACATGCTAAAGCGTGCGACAAATGCCAACGGCATGCTCCCACGTTGCATCAACCTACTGAAAACTTATCTTCCATTTCATCTCCATACCCCTTTATGAGGTGGTCAATGGATATAGTGGGGCCCATGGTAACCTCGGGAAAAAGAAGGTGTCGCTTCTTACTCGTCCTCACCGACTACTTCACCAAATGGGTGGAGCCAGGAGCATTCCGGCAAATTAAAGCAAACCACATACAGGAATTCATATGGCAATACATAGTCTGCCGGCACGGAGTCCCGTACGAGATTGTAACCGACAACGGTTCACAGTTCATCTCAAATCAATTCCTCGAATTCTGCGGAGATCACGGAATCAGATTAACAACCTCGACCCCACGTTACCCTCAAGGCAACGGGCAGGCCGAGGTAGCAAATAAGCTAATACTGAGCAATATCAAAAAGCGACTAGATGCCAAAAAGCAAAGATGGTCCGACGAGCTCCCTGGAGTCTTGTGGGCCTGCCGGACCTCACCTCGCAACGCAACCTCAGAAACACCATTCTCCTTGGCTTATGGAATCGAAGCCGTGGTTCCCGCTGAGGTTGCAGTCCCCAGCCTGAGGATAGACATATGTCCCGAAAACGAGGAACTGAACAACGAGATGCTTCTCGACCAACTCGATGCTATCGAGGAACGCCGAGATCGAGCACTCGTTAATCTTCAAAATTATCAACACGTGACAGCACGCTACTATAATTCAAAAGTCAAACAGCGAAGATTTTGAGTTGGCGAGCTCGTCCTACGAAAAACCTACGAAAACACAAGGGAAAGGAACGCTGGAAAACTCGGCACCAACTGGGAAGGTCTATACCGGATCTCCGAGGTAGTAAAGGACGGCGTATACAAGCTCGCCAGGATGCACGACAATACACCTGAAAGGAACTCATGGAATGCCATGAATTTAAAGAAGTACTATCATTAAAAAGACACTTGTAAAAATCGAACTACGAAAAGGCTTGATCCCTCCTCAGGGTACGTAGGCAACCTCATAAGGGTGCATCTATTAAAATAAAAAATCTTCTTCTTTGAGCCTGTTAAAAACAGCTTGAGACCTCTCAGGTACCATCTACAGGCTAAAAGCTTTACTCTATAAATGAATAGCCTTACGAGCTAAAGCGTGTTACCATCTAGTACGACTCGACTTTGCGTCTAAATTGCAGAGTCACAACATTTCTAGTCTCTAAATGACAACAACCTCTACGTCTAAACTGTTTAGGTTACACGCATGTCTCTAAACTGCTTCGACCTTGCGTCTTTAAATCGTTTGGTCAGCTCTCGAGGTCTCTAAACGACCTGGGAGCAAGGTCTCTAAACGACCTGGGTCTTTGGCTGAAAAAACCGCATTTGATCTAAAAAAGACAGCCTCTAAAACGGCAAAAAGTATGAATAAAATATTTTTTATCATCAAAGTAAATAAAGCCTCCTCAAAGGAGCATGAGTTCAAACCAAAAAACCCACTAGGGCATAAACGAGTTCAACTAACAAACCAGAAAAGGGTTTAACGGTCTCCCCAGGCACCAAGTTCAAAAGAACAACAAAAACCGAAAACAGTAAAGGTATCTCTAGCAAGCAGGATCGGCTGGTTTATCCTCTGGGGCAGGTTGATTCAAGGGCAGCGGGAACTCCTTCCTAAGCTCCTGAGAACCAAGGTCCAGCTGATCATTCAATTGTGCGCTTGGCCCAGCAGGCATCGTAACTGAGTCATCGGATACCTGAGGAATATCAATTTTACCCAGGGAAAAATCTGATACCTGGACGATGGCAAGCTCCGCGTCCAACCTCAGCTTCTCAACCTGGATGCTCTTCTTTTCAGCCTCAAAATCGTTGATGGTCTGGTTGATAATGTCGTCAAGAATAAGGATATTGGATTTACACTCCATAACATGAGTCTCGGTATCGACCACGATTTTCTTCTTCTCCCATTTATCCTTTATCCCCGAAAGAATGGCGCGATATTGTTTAGATATCTCCCTCCTCGCGGCTTTTTCAGCTTTCTTCACCATCTCCTTCTGCCTCTTGGCGAGCTTCTTTGAGTCCTTTGTAACCTTCTCAACCTGGACCCTCAAATCCACTATATTTTCGCTGGCTGAACGAAAACCAACCTCAGCAGCTCCAGCTCGCCCCTCGGCAACACGGAGATCCACCTTCAAATCCTCATTTAATTTCTCCAACACAGAAACCCGAGCTTGAGCCTCCCGGGCGGAATCTTCCCATCTCTTGGCCAAAACAGCTTGGTCCATAACTTCGCCTTCCAAAAGAGCAACCTCGGATATCCTCTCCTCGTTCTGAGTGAGTCTCCTCATCAGCTCGTCTCTTTCAGTGACGAGGTCTGCACTGGTCCTAGTCGCCCTCTCCACCTCCTCGGGCTGGGTAGCAGAACGGAGATCTTGCTCAAATGAGGTAATCAGCTCATTGGCGGCAGAAACAGCCTGGGAAGGGAACATAAAAATTCAGCAGAAAAAAACCAAAGTAACAAGGAGCAAAGTAAAGACAGCAAAAACTACATGGCCCATCGCACTTGCGAACTAAACGTAGCCCTCAGGCTTCTTTATGTTCCTAAGAGATGGCAAGAAGCAGGACGAAGGCCTAACGCGCCTAAAGAGATTCTCACGCTGGGAGTTGTTCTCAACAATTGCCTCAGGTCCGTCAAAGTCGAACCTAAAAGCATTCGGAGAAACACCTCCACTACCCTAGAACGAGGTGCCACATGCCTCCTTGATGTCTCCTCGCCATCAAACCCGTCGCCACGAGAGCGCTTGGACTGAGACTGATGCTCTGCAGAACGACTCGGCTCTTTAGAAGACACCATGGAAGCTGACTTTTGATGACCCTAGCTCGAACATCATGCTGGGTAACCTCGGTTTCATCACCCTATGGCGGAATGCCATCACCATCATGATCAGCTTTAGGATCGTAATGATCAGCTTTTTCAACCTCTTCTCGTTGCGGGGTCTCAACACGAATAGACTTACCTAGAGCCTCTTTGACCCTCTTATCAAGAGCACCGGCTAGCATCGGGGCAGGGCGCAATCGCATCCTCTCCCTGTAAGAAAGGCGATGCGGCTTCTTAGGAGGAACCATCTTGTTGGATTCGGTGGAGCTCTCGATACGAGTAAGATCAACCTGGGAGGTAGCAGGGGCAGTATCTGGCACCTGGGAACCAGCCGGGGGATCAATCTCAACGCGGGCTAGATCTTTAGCAACGGCCTCGAGTCTCGGGATAATGGATTCTCCACCTCCATCTCCTCTGCTTCAAATCCAAGCTCCGGCTCCAGCAATTCATCGCTGGACAGCTCTTCTTCTACTTCCTCATCCGCCATTGAAGAACGAGGTTAGTTCTTTAATTATGCCCTAGATTACAGATTATTGTTGGGCCCAAATTCCACACCAAAAGTTCAGCTTGATTAAACGGGCCTGGAATCATGTCCAGCTTACTAAAAAGCCTCGTAGAGTAAACTCGCGATCTGGGAAGGAGCCGAGTACGTAGGAAAGAAGGAGACCGTTGGGGGAAGGAGCTCGTAGCAAGCAAATCAAACACATTAAACCCAAAGCCCCGGGATCAAGCTCAACAATGAATTCCTAGATCGTGAATTTATTGTCTAAATTCAATTGCGTATATTTAGTAATTAGCGATTACATTCTTTTGGAAAACATGTATAAGTTGAGAGTATCGACTACGAGGAAAAGGACCGAATTCTTGGCTGATAATAATATACACATTTTCTCTCTCAAACGCATCTAAGCAATTCTTTGTTATTTCTCAAGAACATACGACCTGAAAAAGGCCAAGGATTGAGGTTGTGAGAATCTGCTCTCACAATTTGGCGCCGTCTGTGGGGAAGAGCAAAACAACTTCCTCTTTGTAACCTACGAAAAAACCACTCAAAAGAAGACAATGGCGGACACAAATATTGCGGCAGTTACTACATCATCTGGAGTCATAAGCACCTCCATTCCTCTAACCCAGTCCGCCGACATCGCTCCAACAGACCTGGACGGAACAACAAACGTTCCCATTACCACATCGGGAGCAAACGTCTCGACTGGGATCGACGATATTGCCGACCCCTCGGGACCTGCAGCCTTGAACCAATCGGCTCCGGATCAAATAGCTGAGATCCGGAACCTGATATCGTGCTTCATAGAGTAGAATCGCTCAATGGCAGCACGCCAAGATGACCTCGAAATAGCGAATTGGGCAGGGAGGATTGGCTCGCCCTCCCACCTGGGACACAATCCCTTTTTACCCCTGGGCAGGGAGGATTGCCATTCCCACCTCCACCGGTGACAAGACTAAACTTTTCCGATATTAATGCTTCAACCAGCCGGATGATCGGCTCAGCCACCGCCTCGCGGTTCAACTCGATGATATCGGACCCCATATTCACTCCCTTCAGGGTCCAGATCGTAGAAGGTGAAGTTACGCCAATTGCGACCTTACCGGGAGTAGACCCGACCTCGAATCTACTAATCGGTCAGGCCCGCTCTGGAAACGTAAACGAGGTCGAACCTCGGGATAATCCCGATGGCAGTAACCATCCCCAACCTGCCGGAGATTCCCTGCTCCGCTTCCCGAGCAATAACGAAAAAAACTTGGGATCCGTCAGCTCACATGGGTTTGAGTAAATCAAGAAATATTGCGAAGAAACGAATGCTGAGCTACAGCGGATGAGATCACAGGTCCACGCTGCTCTAAGCTCAGCACCTGAGATAGACAGAGTGATTGATGAAATCAATCAGACCCCATTCACCTCGCGAATCGCGAGCCCTCAGCTCGGCGATGTCGGAAATATCTGATTTCCTAGGTATACCGGAGAAACCGACCCCAAGGAATTCATGAAAAGTTTCAAATTCGCCTTTTCGAGGGTGCGACTACTCGGGGGCGACTTCGAGTCAGCGCGCTGCCGTTTCTTCACCGAAAATCTAACTGATTCGGCCTTGGAATGGTTTACCTCCCTGAAACCGAACTCAATTGACAACTTCACCCAACTTCAAGCTGCATTCTTGAAACAATATTCGGTATTCATCCAGATCGAGACCTCGGAGGCCGATATGTGGGTACTTACTCAAAAGCCAGGCGACTCATTGCGAACGTATATTGACAGCTTTAAAGCCGTCAAAGCAAAAATCGTTGATCTGCATAATCCAAAGGCCCTGAAAGCCCTCCAAAATGGATTGCTAAAAACCTCAAAATTCTTTGAGGAGCTTAGAGTTCGGGAGCCCGTATCACTAGATGATGCATTACATCGCGCTTCGCGCTGGATTATCCTCGAAGAATCGAGTGCAGCTCAACCAAAGCAGCATGCACCAGCAACCTCGAATAAGCAATCTCAGACAACCAACTCCCAAGGATCTAAAAAATCCGGGAAAAAGGAGTCCCAAGATCAGAAACAAAGCCAGGGGATACACTCATACTCAGTGGGAAGCTCACCTCGTAATAGATTCAAGCCTTACGATCCCAGCAAGTTGTGTGATTTCCACAAGATTAAGGGCCACTCGACAGAAGAGTGCCATGAGGTAAAGAAGCAGCTCGCTGCCAAATTCGCAGTAGGGGAGCTGGGCAAAATCGAGCTGGAAAAACCTCCTCCGAGGAAGAACTATTATCCAGCTCGAGACGATGAAAGGCGGGATCGCCCATCCGAAGATGATCGTAAGCGAGAACGTTCACCCGAAGACACGACGAGGCGAGATCCCCCCAAAGACAAGGAAACAGATCTGCCTCCTCCCAGCACGAAGAAAAAAATTAACTTTATTCATGGAGGATCCCAGCTAAGTCGCAACTCTTTAAACTCAATTAAGAAACATCAACGAAGGGTAAACACCGACACACATGACAGAACCCCATTCAAGGGACCTGACACACAAATCTCGTTCTGGGAAAGCGAGGCCGTTGAGCTAGATTCTCCACATGACGATGCTCTCCTCATCATGCTAGAAGTGGGTGAGTATGAGCTCACTAAGATGCTTGTAGACACGGGGAGCTCTGTAGAACTCATCCTCCTCAGCGTTCTCAGGGAAATGGATATACCAGATCACGAAATCGAAGAAAATAAAATGGTGTTAACCGGCTTTTCCAGGGAAACCATGCTATCTCTCGGAACGATAAAACTCCCTGTAATAGCAGCCGGAGTAAGAAGAATGGTAGAATTCACGGTGATAGACAGGCCAGCTCCATTCAATGCCATCTTGGGAAGAACCTGGATACATTCGATGAGGGCTGTGTAACTTATCTTCCATTTCATCTCCATACCCCCTTTATGAGGTGGTCAATGGATATAGTGGGGCCCATGGCAACCTCGGGAAAAAGAAGGTGTCGCTTCTTACTCATCCTCACCGACTACTTCACCAAATGGGTAGAGGCAAGAGCTTTCCAGCAAATTAAAGCAAACCACGTACAGGAATTCGTATGGCAAAACATAGTCTGTCGGCACGGAGTCCCGTACGAGATTGTAACCGACAACGGTTCACAGTTCATCTCAAATCAATTCCTCGAATTCTGCGAAGATCACGGAATCAGATTAACAACCTCGACCCCACGTTACCCTCAAAGCAACGGGCAGGCCGAGGCAGCAAATAAGCTAATACTGAGCAAAATCAAAAAGCGACTAGATGCCAAAAAGCAAAGATGGTCCGACGAGCTCCCTGGAGTCTTATGGGCCTGTCGGACCTCACCTCGCAAAGCAACCTCAGAAACACCATTCTCCTTGGCTTATGGAATCGAGGTCGTGGTTCCCGCTGAGGTTGCAGTCCCCAGCTTGAGGATAGACATATGTCCCGTAAACGAGGAACTGAACAACGAGATGCTTCTCGACCAACTCGATGTTATCGATGAACGGTGAGATCGAGCACTCGTTAATCTTCGAAATTATCTACACGCGGCAGCACGCTACTATAATTCAAAAGTCAAACAGCGAAGATTTCGAGTTGGCGAGCTCGTCCTACGAAAAACCTACGAAAACACAAGGGAAAAGAACGCTGGAAAACTGGACCCCAACTGGGAAGGTCCATACCGGATCTCCGAGGTAGTAAAGGACGGCGTATACAAGCTCGCCAGGATGCACGACAATACACCTGAAAGGAACTCATGGAATACCATGAATTTAAAGAAGTACTATCATTAAAAAGACACTTGTAAAAATCGAACTACGAAAAGGCTTGATCCCTCCTCAGGGTACGTAGGCAACCTCATAAGGGTGCAGCTATTAAAATAAAAAATCTTCTTACGGGAGCCTGTTAAAAGCAGCCTGAGACCTTTCAGCTACCATCTACAAACTAAAAGCTTTACTCTATAAATGAACAGCCTTACGAGCTAAAGCGTGCTACCATCTAGCACGACTCGACTTTGCGTCTAAATTACAGAGTCACAACCTTTCTAGTCTCTAAATGACAATAACATCTACGTCTAAACTGTTTAGGTTACACGCATGCCTCTAAACGGCTTCGACCTTGCGTCTTTAAATCGTCTGGTCAGCTCCCGAGGTCTCTAAACGACCTGGGAGCAAGGTCTCTAAACAACATGGGTCTTTGGCTGAAAAACCGCTTTTGATCTAAAAAAAGACAGCCTCTAAAACGGCAAAAATTATGAATAAAAGATTTTTAAATCATCAAAGTAAATAAAACCTCCTCGAAGGAGCATGAGTTCAAACCAAAAAGCCCACTAGGGCATAAACGAGTTCAACAAATAAACCGGAAAAGGGTTTAAAGGCCTCCCCAGGCACCAAGTTCAAAAGAACAACAAAAGACGAAAACAGTAAAGATATCTCTAGCAAGCATGATCAGCTGGTTTATCCTCTGGGGCATGTTGATTCAAGGGCAGTGGGAACTCTTTCCTAAGCTCATGAGAACCAAGGTCCAGCTGATCATTCAATTGTGCGCTTGGCCCAGCAGGCAGCGTAACCGAGTCATCGAATACCTGAGGAATATCAATTTTACCCAGGGAAAAATCTGATACCTGGATGATGGCAAGCTCCGCGTCCAACATCAGCTTCTCAACCTGGATGCTCTTCTTTTCAGCCTCAAAATCGTTGATTGTCTGGCTGATAATGTCGTCAAGAAGAAGGATATTAGATTTACACTCCATAATCTGAGTCTCGGTATCGACCTCGATCTTCTTCTTCTTCTCCCATTTATCCTTTATCCCCAAAAGAATGGCACGATACTGCTTGGATATATCCCTCCTCGCGGCCTTCTCAGCCTTCTTCACCATCTCTTTTTGCCTCTTGGCAAGTTTCTTCGAGTCTTTAGTAACTTTCTCAACCTAGACCCTCAAGTCCACTATGTTTTCACTAGCTGAACGCAAACCAACCTCGGCGGATCCAACACGCCCCTCGGCAATACGGAGATCCACCTTCAAATCCTCATTTCATTTTTCCAACACAAAAACCCGAGCTTGAGCCTCCCGGGCGGAGTCTTCCCATTTCTTGGCCAAAACAGCTTGATCCTTAACTTGGTCTTCCAAAAGAGCAACCTCGGCCATCCTCTCCTCGTTCCCAGTGAGTCTCCTCATCAGCTCGTCCCTTTCAGTGACGAGGTCTGCAATGGTCCTAGCTGCCCTCTCCACCTCCTCGGGTTGGGTAGCAGAGCGAAGATCTTGCTCAAAAGACGTAATCAGCTCATTGGCGGCGGAGACAGCCTGGGAAAGGAACATAAAAAGTCAGCAGAGAAAAACCAAAAAGGAGCAAAGTAAAAACAGCAAAAACTACATGGCCCATCGCACTTGCAAATTGAACATAGTCCTCATGCTTCTTTATGTTCCGAAGAGATGGCAAGAAGCAGGACGAAGGCCTAACACGCCTAAAGAGATTAGCAAGCTGGGAGTTGTTCTCAACAATTGCCTCAGGTCCGTCAAAGTCGAACCTAAAGGCATTCGGAGAAATACCTCCACTACCCTGAGAACGAGGTGCCACATGCCTCCTTGATGACTCCTCGCCATCAAAACCATCGCCACGAGAGCGCTTGGAGCGAGACTGATGCTCGGCAGAACGACTCGGCTCTTTAGGAGACACCCTGGAAGCTGACTTTTGAGGACCCCTAGCTCGAACATCATGCTGGATAACCTCAGTTTCATCACCCTTTGGCGGAACGCCACCACCATCATAATCAGCTTCAGGCTCGCAATGATCATCTTTTTCAACCTCTTCTCGTTGCGGGGTCTCAACACGAATAGACTTACCTAGAGCCTCTTTGACCCTCTTGTCAAGAGCACCGGCTAGCATCGGGGCAGGGCGCAATCGCATCCTCTCCCTGTAAGAAAGGCGTTGCGGCTTCTTAGGAGGAACCATTTTGCTGGATTCGGTGGAGCTCTCGCTACGAGTAAGATCAACATGGGAGGTAGCAAGGGCAGTATCTGGCACCTGGGAACCAGCCGGGGGATCAATCTCAGTGCGGGCTAGGTCTTTAGCAATGGCTTCGAGTCTCGGGATAATGGATGGAGCGTGAGCCGGAGCTTGGATTTGAAGCAGAGGAGACGGAGGTGGAGAATCTGCAAAATCAAGCAAAGGGGATCTAAATAGAGTAAGAATTCTTAAAAAAATATATATAATAATAAAAATTCCTCCAAACCTATAAGTCGGCAAGCAGCTGCAACGGACAGCCCGGGAGATCGGCGTTCACGAGCTTGCTGAATTCTATCAAGGGAGAAACCCTTCCAGTCAGAATTCTCACCCTCGACAAGGTCGACAAGCCGTTGGACCTCAGCTGTTACTGTCTTCGAAGAATCAATTGACTATGCACAAAAGAAAAAGGGTCACCATATTAGAACAAAAAAAGAGGCAGCAATCAAGAAATCCCCATAAGGAATGCTCGGATCAGCATCCGAGGGATCGCGCTGACTAGTGATCTGAGCCCAGGAGTGTCTAAGCACCGACTCGCCTTCAACAGATCTGCTGGAAATTCTGAAATATAACCATTGCTCCCACCATTTGTCATCCCTCACATTAAATCTAAAGACGGATCGATTGACCTTCGCTGGAAAATAGTAGGTCCCGCGAAGATGAAAATTCCCCTTGACATTGAAGAGATGGCAAAAGACCTCAGTATCAAAAATAATCCCAGACTCCCTGGAACGCACCCAGAGTGCGACAAGGGACCTCATCGCACTGGGCATAAGCTGCGGGAGGGCAGTCCGAGATCACTGATAATATTAAAGATAGTTGCTGGGATGGGAAAAGTAAGGCGACATCTCAAGAAGAACGCAGCATAACCGCATGCATAACCCTCCGGAGGACTCTCTGGGGAGCTATCAGCCGACGGAACGAGCATGTCACCGATATCGAGTCCGCACAAGGAGGAGATATTCGCGAGCTCAGCAGCCGAAATCGTGCTCTTCGAGTGAGAATCAAATCGCTCGGCAAGGGGAGGAGGAGCATCCAGCTGAGAAGTAGAAGGCATTGCAGAAAAAAGCAAAGAAAATCGAGTTCGAAAAAGAAGGAAATTCGACTGGAAACAATGGAAGCTGAACTTTTACAGAGAAAAATATCTCGGGTAAAAGTGAAAATAAGGAGAAGACAGTTCAATTAATGGAGTGAAAATAATAATAAAAAGAGAAGGGAAAAAGTGAAAAGACATCATTACCTCGGTAAGTGGGAGCTGAGGCGGCGTGGGGAGTTGAAGCAATGAAAACCGCTCATTTATACCCACTCGCCCACTCGTCCTGTCACATCCCTCAAAAGTTGCGCAAACGTTACGGGATCCCTACAAACTCGCCTTATGAACAAGCTAGAGATCAATCAGAGGCCCGAGATTATGAGATCGTGCCAGTTGGAGGATCAATTAAATCCCGAGATCGCAGTTCCGCATCCTCAATGATAAATCATTAAAGATGTTGGGGGCAACTGTTGGGCCCAAATTCCACACCAAAAGTTCAGCTTGATTAAACGGGCCTGGAATCAAGCCCAGCTTACTAAAAATCCTCGTAGAGTAAGCTCGCGATCTGGGAAGGAACCGAGTAAGCAGGAAAGGAGGAGACCGTTGGGGGAAGGAGCTCACAGAAAGCAAGTCAAACACATTAAACCCAAAGCTCCGGGATCAAGCTCAACAATGAATTCCTAGATCGTGAATTTATTGTCTAAATTCAATTGCGTATATTTAGTAATTAGCGGTTACATTCTTTTGGAAAACATGTATAAGTTGAGAGTATCGACTACGAGGAAAAGGACCGAATTCTTGGCTGATAATAATATACACATTTTCTCTCTCAAACGCATCTAAGCAATTCTTTATTATTTCTCAAGAACATACGACCTGAAAAATGCCAAGGATTGAGGTTGTGAGAATCTGCTCTCACAATTATGTTAGTAGATTATGACTATAGTCGTTGGGAGATTTGGACCAAATTTACAATTTGGGGATTTGTAATTGATTTGAAAATGATTTACAAATCGAGGATTAGTAGATAATGGACTGCATTCGTTGAATTGTCCGTAGGTAGAATATAGTTTTTGCCCCGATTTCAACCAATTTGGTGATACAAGATAACAATTGGTATTAGTGAGGATAGTGGTACAGCTGGGACCTATTGGTATTACTGAGTCAAGTGAAGAGGTTATAATGTGGTTTTTTTAATCTCTATTCAGGAGACAATGATCACAAACATACTTTTTGATTATGTAGGATATTATTCAAAGTCTGGAGAAGAGGATAAATGGATTTCAAGAAAAGGTTCCATGTACGATGTAATGTTTAAGACATCATGTTTGGAGGAGATAATTTACTCGGTGTTAGTGTATAGGATATGCAGGAAGGTTGGGGTAGCTGAATGTACGAAGAAGCTGAAACTGAGTTACATTCCAATAGTAGTGAAAACTCAGAGACAAATCTATATTTTGGATGATGAGGACGTCTCTGTCTATCTGACTTCCTTGGATAAAGAGCAACGCATAAGTGTTTTGAATGTAGAGGTCATCAATGATGTTGAGATAAATGAGTTGGGAGAACAACTTTCAAGAGTAGAGCATGTAAGTTCATTTGGTGTGAATTACGGCGAACTTTCTAATGGTAGAGCTAATGTTGGAGTTAATGATGGTATTGGTGGAGTTAATGATGGTGTCTTTGCTATTTACACAGCAAACTGTTCAATAGAACAACATCATGAGCCGATAGAGAATGTAGATTCTGAGAATGTAGATTGTGAAAATGGAGATGGGGATAACGATGAAGGTAACGGTCTAGGAAGTTCCTGAAGGCTTGAAATTGTTGAGTTTCCACATTCTGTAGAAGAACAACAGTTTGTAGATGAATGGGAAGATGGTATGGGTCTAAAAGTAGGCCAAGAATTTGCAAGTAAGCAGGAATTGATAGATTTCGTTGATAGAGTTTCACATCAGAATTGTTTTGGGATCACTTTAAAGAAGTCGGATAAGAGTCGATACGTGGTAAAATGCGGTGAAGACATTTATAATTGGTATCTACGAGCTACGAAGCCGAATAATGCAACTTGTTTCTCGGTTAGAGTATACAAGAAGATGCATACATGCTCTCGGGCTACTTCGAGTACAAGCAGCAAACAAAGGAAAGGCACACCAGGAATAGTTGCAAACGTTGTTAGTGAATTTTATCCAGGTCAATTGGAAATCTCAGCTCCTAAGAGTCTTGTCGTTTTGGTTCAAGAAAAAGCTAGTGTGAGTGTGTCATACTCTACTGCATGGAGGGGGAAACAAAAAGCTCTGACCATGGTGTGTGGTAGTCCAGAAAAAAGTTATAATGATTTGTATTCATATTTGTACATGTTAGAGCAGGTGAATCCAGATACAAGAACAAGTGTGGTATTGGATGAACAAAAAAAGTTCAAGTACTTATTCGTCGCTTTGGGAGCTTGCATTGAAGGGTTTCAAGCAATGAGAAAAGTGACCACTGTTGATGCAACTTTTCTGAAAACCCAACATGGTGGTATGCTAATTTT
This sequence comes from Eutrema yunnanense, assembly GCA_002933935.1. Taxonomy (NCBI): domain Eukaryota; kingdom Viridiplantae; phylum Streptophyta; class Magnoliopsida; order Brassicales; family Brassicaceae; genus Eutrema; species Eutrema yunnanense. The sequence continues at coordinate 129,094 of PKML01004611.1, read as the reverse complement.
TTCAACAGCTCAGGATCCTAATCATCACCATTATCCCATTGTTTTTGCTGTAGTTGATGGTGAAAACAACGCGAGTTGGTTGTGGTTTTTCAATACGCTGAAAAATGTGATACACGATAGTCCTCAATTAGTGTTTGTTTCTGACAGAAATGCAAGCCTCATCAACGCAATACGTGAGGTGTACCCGAGCTCTAAGCATGGGTATTGTATCTTTCATATGTCCTAGAATGTGAGATTGCACGTTAGAAGGGACAAAGACGTTGTTGCAGAAAAATTTAGGAAATGCACAAGGTTGTATACAGAGGCTGAGTTTCGAGAAGCATATAGCGAATTGCGGATAAGGTATCCTAATGTAGCCAAGTATCTGGATGGTAGTGTAGAAGAGGCGAAATGGGCAAGGTGTTATTTTCCAGGAGAAAGGTACAATATAGACACCAGTAATTGTGTAGAGTCCCTGAACAGTATTTTTATTCATGCGAGAAAGTACTCGTTATTACCTATGATTCATGCGATTGTTGCAAAATTGGTTGAGTGGTTTAACAAACATAGGAACGAGTCTGTTGCTGCATCTAACCCACATAAACTGGTCCCCTTTGTGGAGAACGAAGTACACGCTAGGGTAGCCATTGCGAGGAAGCTAACGGTGAGTGAGCTAAACTTCTTTCACCTTGAATACAGTGTCATTGGAAGCGATGGAAATAATTATTTGGTGTACTTGAGAAGAAAAACTTGCAGTTGCAAGCGTTTTGATATAGACAAGTATCCTTGTGTCCATGCAATTGCTGCTACCATTGTTTTCATGAAGCGGACCGGAAGAACAGAGGTTATTCATGTCGAGGAATTGTGCTCGAAGTATTATTTGATGGAGACGTGGACATTGGCGTATTATAGGACGATATATCCGGTTCCGCATAAGTCCCAGTGGATTATTCCAGATCAGATACAACCAATGTTCAAAATTGCGCTAGGCGCTAGTCGGGCGGTCGGGTTGGGCCTAGCGCCTAGCCTAAAAATCAGGGATTAATCGGGGACTAGTTTTTAATATTATTTTCTTTAATTTATATTGAAAATTAAATATATGATATCAAATATGCATTATCATATGGAGAAATATGCAATTTTATAAATAATATATAGCAAATTGGTGAAATATATTATTTTGGGCTAATTTAGAAATCTCAACAAAGACAATGATATGATATTAGTTGAATGCACGTGAGTAAATTGAATTTTATTAGGCTTTTGAATTGGTCCAACAAGTTTTAAAATTGAGTTTTTTTTGTTTGGTGGAAAAGTCTCAAATCGACAATTCTTTTTCTCCTCGCCTCTACTCCTTCTTTATAAATAGACAACTTAACTATCCTAAAAATATAAAGTTTTTCATAATTTAAAGTTAACATTTAAACTTAACTATCCTACAACACATCAACTTAAAATTTAAAGTTTTTTCATAATTTCAAAAAAAAATCGGATAAAATCGGCCAAAAATCGGATTAATAAAGTTAAAATCGGATTAATCCGGTCAATGCTTAGCTCCGCCGCCTAGACACTAATCTCCAAGGTGTCCGGCCGCCTAGGCAGCTAGGCGGCCGCTTTTTAGAACAGGGGATACAACCATTGTGTGTGTCTTACCCCCGTATTACAAAAAAAGAAAGGGAAGAAGACAAATAACTAGGCATCCATCGGTTGGAGAACGTCGCCGAAGGACGAGTAATAGGCCGGTGTGTAGTCAAGGTGAAGGCTTATTTAGATATTTTGAATGCAGTAGGCATAGTAGAGATAGTAGTAGTAGCCAAATTTAAATTGTCATTCTTTTTTAATATGTACTAGGATTTAAACCGCGCTATAATTAGCGCGGGTATTTTTTTTTAAATAAATTATTTTAAAATTTAAGAAAAATTACTTTTATTTGAATTTTATAATATGCATAACTCATGATTAATTATAGATAGAATTTTCAAACAAAATAATTAATCTATTTAACATGTTTTGCAGTATACTAAAATATTATTCGGGCTAACCCGTAAAACATAGAAGCTTGAAAAAATAACTATATTAATTATTATGCACCGTTTAATGACTCTAATTTTGTGGTTAGTGCAGAAACTCTTTAAAACAAAATTATTGTGTCTAACTTTTTATAAAATTGGTAAAATATTTTTCAACTTTTATTTTGATATAGATTCGAATATAATATAATAAACTATAGTGAAAAATATATTAAGATTTTGAATAGATTTTTTTCGTTGAATATAATATATAGATTGATTATTATTTAAAAATATATAGTAGATAACATCTTTAATGCAAAATAAATAATCACCTTATCTTTTTATCCTATGTGCTGAAGTATTATCCCACATGATGAATAGAGCGATAGCTGGAAGAAGACTTCAGGGTATCAAAATAAGCCCACATGGTCCTGCTGTTAGCCATCTACTCTTTGCGGATGACTCCCTCTTTTTCACATTAGCGAATGCCCGATCGAGTAAAGCTATAAAACAAATCCTCTCTTCGTATGAAATGGTTTCTGGTCAAGCTGTTAATCTGCAAAAATCTTCAATTACCTTTGGAGCTCGAGTTCAAGAAACAACAAAAACAAAAATGCGGCAAATTCTGGGCATCTTTAACGATGGTGGACAAGAGAAATATCTGGGACTTCCTGAACAATTTGGCAGTAAAAAAGCTGATATGTTCAGGTATATTATTGATAAAGTCAAAGAAAGGACACAAGGATGGAGTAAACAGTTCCAGTCTCACGGTGGAAAAGAAATCCTGCTCAAGTCAATTGCTCTAGCCATGCCTATTTTCTCTATGAATGTTTTCAAGTTACCGAAAGAAATTTGTGAAGAAATCGAGGCAATTATTGCAAAATTCTGGTGGAGCTCTGGGGATGGGAACAAAGGTAAGCATTGGCTATCTTGGAAGAGAATGAGTTTACCAAAGAAGGAAGGTGGAATGGGTTTTAGAGACATCGAAAATTTCAATCTGGCTCTCCTTAGCAAACAAATTTTGAGAATTATGCATTTCCCAAATTGTTTAATGGCTAGAGTTCTCAGAGGAAGATATTTTGGACAAAACAACGTGCTAAACGCAACAATGGGAAAACAGAGTTCATATGGTTAGAAATCTCTATTGAAAGGTCGTGATTTGATTAAACAAGGCCTTCGTTATGTTGTTGGAGATGGATCAATAATCAACACATGGACTGATCCATGGCTTCCGCTTCATCCTCCTCGTCCTCCGCGTGCAAAAAACAATCCAGAAACGATTATGAGGGTTAGTCAACTTCTAAACACACACAATAGCGGCTGGAACGAAACTTTGATTCGAGAAGTAGTTCATGATGATGATGTTGATAAGGTCTTGAACCTTAAGATATGTCCTAATGCTAAAAGGGATCTTCTTGGTTGGCATTACACGGATGATGGTATTTATACTGTTAAATCTGGATACTGGTTGGCTACTCATCTACCGGATAATAATCATGCCCCCCCCCCACCTGCTGGAACTTCTCAAATGAAGACATTAATCTGGAAACTCAAAACAGCACCAAAATTGAAACATTTCTTGTGGAAAATCGACTCAGAGATTCTGCCAGCGGGAGAGGTTTTACGAAAGAGACATATCAGTCAACTCTCACTCTGCAAAAGGTGTTGTAAAGCAGAAGAAACGATACATCATCTACTTTTTGATTGTGATTATGCTCAAGCAACATGGCGAGCTTCAGGTATACCAAACCCAATCTTATTTGACCATCACGCATCTTTTGAAGCTAAGATGTTAGCATGTCTTACGTGTAACTCAACAACACTACTCAGTCATTATAGACAGCTTCCGTTATGGATATTGTGGCGGTTATGGAAGAGTAGAAATACTCTCATTTTTCAGCGTAAACATATCCCATGGGGGAAGAATCTAGGGTATGCAAGAAATGATGCTACGGAATGGATGAACACAGAAGATTATATGGATTTGCATTAATCTGGAAACATACAAGGAGATATTCAAGCACCGCGAATACATTCACGATGGAACACACCTCAAAAAGATTGGCTAATTATGATGGGTCTTTCTACAATTCTAATACTCCAGGAAAGATTGGTTGGATTATTCGAGATTCAAGAGGTACGTATCATGGTTCGGGTCAAGCATGTGGTAACAGAGTAAACAATGCTCTAGAAGGAGAGTTACAAGCACTGATTATAGCTATGCAAAGTTGTTGGAGTAAAGGTTTTCGAAAGATTGAATTCGAAGGAGATAACAAATCAGTGGTCGATCTGATGCAATGTAAAAAGCAAGTTTTTGGGATTTATAATTGGATCAGAGAAGTAAGGCAGTGGCAAAACAGATTTGAGGAAACAAAATTCATATGGGTCAATCGAAACTTCAACAAACCGGCTGACATATTGGCTAAGCAACATATCCCGAATAACAATACTTTTCATTTTTATAATTATGTACCCCATGTAATAACTCATGCTTTGCATGACGACTTTGTATCTGTTATATCATAATCTTACATTTAGANTTCCATATTTTTACCACTAATTGTAAAAGACAATTATACCATTTCCTATTTCAATTATTCTTTGTTATTTGTAATGACATTTTATGTAATAACTTACAAAACAAAGTTCATTTTCAAAAATGTCTTCTTAAATAATATTATAGAGATTTGACAATGTGTTTTATGTTACTACGTAAACCTTGGTACTACTATATATGGAGAAATTAGTTTAATTTTACAACTGATTCAAACAACAGTGGGATGGGCGTAGGGTCGAGGCAAAGCCCTTTCGTGAAGTGTTTTTTTGACGTGAATATTAAAAAATAGAAAAAACAGTAATTATATGATATATCATAGTTTTTACCCCTTATAGGCCATGATATAAGTCCGTTTTATCGAGTCTTTATTCTGTTATAGAGTCTTTTAGAGTCTTTTACAGGTTATAGTACTTTTGGAGCATAATTGGAGATATTTGAGCTTTCTGGAGCATTCTGGAGCGAAGCAGAAGATCCGTGTAGCTGAGACATCAAAATCACCTGAGTATCGATCGATACTGCCTAGTATCGATCGATACCCATCGAGGAAACAGAAGGATCGCGACTTATTGAAGAGTTGAAGAATTGCAGAATTGGCCCAGAAGACTTTAATATTTACAAGAAGGCCCAGAACGTGTTTTAGCTATATAATTAGGTTTTACAGCCACTTTTAGGCTATGCTTTATTTTACTTTGGTTTTTGAGAGAGATTTAGAGGGAGACAAGTCTGAAACTCTGTTCATCTGAGAGAAGATTTCGAACCCTTGTTTTACTCTTTCTGATTATTTTATTGATGATTTATTCAGTTATGTTGATTGTTTCATTCTCCATGTCTGAGTAGATCCACTTTAGGTTCAGGGTTCTCATAAGGGTTTTCTCTGAATGCCAGGTTGATTAGTTACTAGGATTCACCATCTGAATTAGTTCTTCACCTTAGGTTGTGTTCAAAGCTAATTCTAGGTTGACGAATCTGGAACTTAGATCTTAGGATAATTGATTAGGCACGACAGTGCGATTAATTACCTGATAGAACCTTAGGTGAGCAAATTGATTATTCGCAAAGAGATTTGGTTTAATTGATTTGTGAACATATCAAACTCGGTATTAAAGCTGATTTAGACTTTAGGATTCGCAAAGAGATTTGGAATTCCTAGGATTTAGATTTAGATAATTCTCGCAACGACAGTTGGTTAATTATACCTTAGTGATTTGAGTTCAAGAACTGCGCTAAATCTTAATCCTGCTAGTTAGTTTATCTGCATTCATTGATTTCCTGAGAAATACCCTGAGCCTATATTCTCTCTATTGAATTTACAACTCGTTACTATTTATTGCTTTTATTTCATCATATTTGCTTAGCTTGATTTGACACAATACAATCTATTGTGTGATTTCTGTGAGTCCTTGTGTTCGACCCCTAACTATATTACAACTACTGCTTTAGTACTGTTAAGGTATTAATTTGAGCATATCAAATTTGGCGCCGTTGCCAGGGAGTCAATTTCGCCTTTAGATTTTAGCTGTCGAGTTTCGACAAAGTTCGTCGGTATCGATCGATACTCACTAGTATCGGTCGATACTCAAGCGATTCTTTTGTTGATATCGATCGACACCACTTGGTATCGATCGATACTCAACGTATTTTTTTTTGTTACTAACGTGCCTTGTCTAGTGTTTGTTTTCAGGTGTATGCATGTTCGTGAAACCAGAAGCAACAAGAGCACTCAGCTAGTTGAACTGTCACTGGAATAGCTAGCACTTGTGGAACGCACAAACAGAAAAGCAAAGCAAACATCAGGGATGAACAACACAGTGGTATTAAGACCTGATGAAGCTGGAGTTCTGAGAGACCAAGAGGGTCATGTGTGCAATGAGGGAGGGCAGCGACTCGATGAAGCTGGAAACGTCGTTGTCCCTGCTGCTGTTATTGAGATTGTCGCGCCAGCTGGGCGCGCCAACGTTGGGAATTCTGCAGGTGATCGAGTTAGGACACTTGGCGAGCACAACAGACCTGATCAGTTCTATGCCAATCGATCTGCGATTCGCATCCCAACTTTTCAGAGGAACGACTTCGAACTGAAGCGTGCGTACTACGCTCTTGTGAGTCAGAGTCCTTTCCATGGTTTACCTCATGAGCATCCCATGGATCGTATGGAAAGGTTTGAGGACTTGGTCACTGGTATGAAATACAATGGAGTGCCCAATGAGTTCCTCTTCTGCAAACTTTTCCCATATTCTCTTAGTGGGGATGCTGCTTATTGGCTGAAGCAGTTGGCCCCTGGTTCGCTAACTACGTGGGATGAGACGAAGAATGCATTCATGTGCAATTTCTATGATGATGCGAGATCCGAAGAGCTCAGGAACAAAATTTCTCAATTTTTTCAAGGTCCAACAGAGGGACTCAAGGCTGCTTGGATTCGCTTCAAATCATATCAGAGATGATTGTCCACACCATGGGTTCAATCAGGTTCAGCTGCTGGGCACCTTCTACAGAGGGATCGATTAGAGATACCAGATGGTTTTGGATACTGCGAGTAATGGGAACTTCAACACCAGTTATCCAGCTGATGCAGTCGTGCTGATTGAGAACTTGGCGTCTAGTAATAGCACCAAGAATGCTGATTTCGAGAGGAAGAAGCAGTCTGCAGGAATTGATGGATCTCAGATTGCTGAAGTTCAAGCGAAGCTAGATATTTTTATTGGGAAGTCGAAGAAGGCTGTACACTTTGCTGATGAAGTCGATGATATCGGTGGAGTTGAAGTGAAAGACTGTAACTACGTTGGTGGTTCTAGATTTCAGGGTCAGCAATTTGGGTACAACAACAACCAAAACTTCAACAACAACAGTCGCAATTACGGGAATTCTTCGTACCAGTCCATCTCTCCAAAGTCTACGGATAATAAGATGGAATCCATGCTTGAGCAGATTCTTCAGGGACAGCAAAAACTGCAAGTGGATTTCAATGGGAAGATTGACCATCTGTACACTGATCTCAATGGGAAGATTGACCACCTGAATGGGAAGATTGAAGCTGTCAACCTTTGTCAGAGGAAGCTGGAAACTCAGGTTGCTCAGACCGCATCAGCTGTGCAGAGGCAGGAAGGTTTTCTTCCAGGGAGAACTGAAAATCCAAGAGCACACGTCAATGCGATCTCCTCAAGTGCAGAAAATTTTGATGAGGATCCTGAAATCGCCAAAGCATCGATCGATACCCCCAAGTGTCTATCGATGCCGGTTACAATTCTGAAACGGCATACTTCCAAAACCCGTGTATCGATCGATACCCCATTGGTATCGGTCGATACTGAGGCGATTTCTGAGGAGACACCTGAGATTTCGACTGTAGTGCCTAAAGAAGTTGCAGAACGAGTCTATATACCTAGGATACCTTATCCCAGAGCTGCTGGGAAAACTAAGAGGGAGGTTGAGGACGCCAGATGCCAGGCTACGCTGGATAAGCTGATTGTGGAGCATCCTTCTGATGATGATGTATCTGCCAGGGACGATTCAACTGCAATAGTATCGATTGTTACCATGCCTAGTGTCGATCGATACCCCTCGCAGATCGGGCCAGAAATTGTGAAAACACCTGAGTTGATCGAAGAAAGAGTTTGCAAGCCCAAGAAGCTGAATCCTATTCCTCGACACCTCAGAGATCCCATTTTTCCAAAGCAGCTGCGTGGCTTTGAGAAGATGGTACGAAGGATCTCCAATGAATCGTCTTTTGAAGAAGCTCTAGAGTCCCGTCCTCTGCTAAGTCACTTCAAGAATTGCAGAGAAACTGAGGAAGAGATTAAAACACTCTTCATTAAGGCCAGAGGTACACCACCTCCACTGAGACAGTTGACTAAGAGGGAAGATGCAGGAATATTCTCAGTTCCATGCTGTATCTCTGGAATTGAATTTAAAGAGTCTCTCGTTGACTCAGGGGCCTGCGTCAATGTCATGTCAAGGGCAATCGCAGAGAGATTGGGAGCTGATATTCATCCTCCCAAGACATCTATCATATTCGCGAACTCTTCAACCTCAACTCCATATGGTGCAATCAATGATTTGATGATCACAATAGGAGATTGCCTGGTTCCTACTGATTTTTAGGTTGTAAAGATGAGTGCAATATCTCGTACACAATTGATTCTTGGAAGACCGTTCATGGCTACAGTTGGTTCCATTATGGACACACCCAGCAAGCACATCTCGTTCTCATACATTGACAAGGAGGTGTACTACAAAGCCATCCCTAGAGGAACTCCCACACGTATCTCTTGCATAGATGCTATAATAGGAGCGACATTGGTACAAGATCTTTTGGAAGAACCTCCTGACAAGCCAACTGTCATAGACGATTCAGTTGAACTGACCAGCATCCCCAAGAAAGTTGTCAAGAAGGCTAAGGCAACAAAGAAGAAGGTGAAGAGCAAAAGGGTCGAGAATCCCCATGTCACTTTAATCCCTCAGCACTATGATGGAAGCTCGATTGAGCACAAGGTGTAGTGCAAAGGAGCCTCGAAACCATTTTCTAAGGCTAGAGTTCTTCTTACCTCGGAGCTGAAAGAGAAAGGAAAAGAGTTTGTGGAGGGTTTGTTGAGCAAAACTCTGAAGTTAGCAATGTCAAATTGTGGAGCATGTTTTGGTGCAAGCTCGCATTCTTATCCTGCCTGAAGGGCGTTACAGTCAAGCTAATGACGTTAAACAAGCGCTTGGTGGAAGGCAACCCACTGGTGAGTCCGTTTTTAAGTCTTTTTCTTTTTCAATTTTTGTTTTATGTTTGTGTCAAGATAAACGAGGAGCAAAACTCGAAATCGCCTTAGTGTCGATCGATACCCCATTGGTATCGGTCGACACCAATCGCAAATGTACGGTTCATTATATCGATTTAAGCCTGGTATCGATCGATACCAGGAAGTGTGTCGATCGATACTCGATGTTCCAGCAAGGTAACTTCTTGTTTTTCCCAATTTTATTATGTTCTTTTGTTTTTTTTCACTGACTCTAGGCTAGATAACACTGGGGACAGTGTTGTTCAAGTCTGGGGGAGGTGTCTGCTGACATTGTGTTTGTTTTTCTTAGAGTCAGTCCATTTTTGAGTCACTCTTTGTTTTATTGAGTCGTTTTATTGAGTCAAAATTTTGTTTGAGACTGTGATCTTTTTCTTGAATTTGTTAATTTGACCTTGCTTCTAAGTGGCCATTGTTGTAGGATCAGGTCTAGATCGACTAATGAAAAATCTAAGTACTGACCAGTTGACTAGAAAACATCCATGTCTCCAGCAGAGTTCTTCTGAAGCCTGAGCCAAATTTCTGCACTTCATCAATGTGGTTAGTGTTTAAAGAGCTTGATTCATCATTCATATCTGACAAAGGAACCCATATGTTTAAAGTAATGGTATCTCTCTCCCCTGTTATAAGTTGATTAATAAGAGCATAAAAGATGAAATGATTCTCTTCTGAGTAGAGGGCTAGGAAAATTTCCAGCGATCCCATTATTCTACTTAAGAGGGAATGATCACACAAAGGTTGAAAGCGAGGTTAGGAAAATTTCCCGTGATACCACTATTCGCCTAAACCTTTGATACATAGAGAGGGAAG
>PKML01004611.1:89133-109071 GCA_002933935.1 Eutrema yunnanense | reverse complement strand
ATGATAGGATACCTGTCAAGACAAGAGTTGAGAGCAGAACAAAGATGCAGAGTCATCACGATGATGAGGTGACTGTGAGGAAATCAACAAGACCAAAGATCGCAAACAAGAAGTATTTGGTTTAAGTGCCACGTCACTTCTTTCTTCTTTTTGTTTTAAGTTAATGGCTTAGTCAAAATAAGAGAACGAGTCTTTAGGAAGACTATTCTCCATCTTCTTTGTGTTTCCAGTTTGTAAGGAGTCCACGACTCCACTTTCCAATCGTTCCCGTTTTGTAAGGAGTCAATGACTCCAACTTTTGTTTCCTATAAGTATCAATGAAAAAAAAACCAAAATAGGTAGTCTTAACTACCAAAAGTATCTGTCTTGAGTTTACGTTTACAAATCTCTTTTGGCTTTGAAGAGGGACCATAACAATTTGGTATCAGAGCCACTTACCTTCCATTCCATTCATCTTTCTTTCCCCACAAACACCATTGCTAGAAAAACCAGAAATTCACAGAGACGGTTGGAATTGACTCCGACGGATTCGGAAGAGTCAATGGCCAATAGTAAGGAACGAATCGATGATCTTGAAGCAGGCCTGGGCTCGATTCGGGATGAAGTGCGAGAGCTGAGCACGGGAATGGACGACAAATTCCGCACCATGGGAGCTTCTCTCAATCGAACTATGGAGGATTCTCTCAATCGGATGATGGAGACCATGAGGACATTGATGAGCAACCGAGAGGGAGGATCGAGTGGGCCTAGAGAAAGCCGACAGAGTGAAGAGACAACGCGCTACGCACCTGCACCAAGAGGAGAAAACACCAATCCCTTTGCAGCGGGGACGAACAGGAGCGTGAAGTTAGAATTCCCTAAATTTCACGGTGGGGATCCAACGGAGTGGATGAGTAAAGCAAAACAGTACTTTGCTTATCACGAGATGCCTCTAGAGCAGCGAGTGAGCTTCGCGTCGTACCATCTTACGGAAGAAGCCAACCTATGGTGGCAAGCCAAATCTAAGGCAATCGGACTTGCTCTGCATCAAATTCCATGGGAAAGGTTTGAGGTGGAACTCTGGACAAGGTTCGGGCCTATTGATGGTGAAGATTTCAATGAGGCTTTGTGTCATATTCGACAAAAAGGATCCTTGCTCGAATATCAGAGGGAATTTGAACGCCTGCAAAACCAAGTGGAGGGATGGTCGGAGAAGGCTCTCGTGGGTGCTTACATGGGAGGTCTTAACACATCCATATCGAGCGGCATACGTATATTCAAACCCAAGACCTTACTGGAAGTCATCAATTTAGCACGACTGCGAGACGACCAACTACAACAAGAGAGACGGTGGGTTAATCCGCGATCAAATAACCAATATGGGGGAAATTCACGATCTGAATCCGTGAGAGCATCACCACCGGCCACGAAACAGACACAAGCGCCGCGTCGGTTGAGTTGGGATGAGTTGAAAAAGAAGCGTAGCTTGGGATTATGTTTCAGCTGTGATGAACGATACACGCCAGGCCATAGATGCAAACAATCGCAATTGTTCATCATGGAAAGCGAACAGGACAACGACGACATCAACGATGAACCACAAGACGATGTCGATCAGTCACCGGAGATCACTTTACACGCTTTAACAGGATGGGACGCACCGACTACCGTCCGCCTGCGAGCTGACATCGGCAATCACAAATTGCTGGCACTCGTTGATAGTGGATCAACCCACAATTTTATCAGTCACAAGGCGGCGCAGCGGCTCCGATTACCGATGACACCAACACCGCCGTTCACGGTTCGGGTTGCAAACGGATCACCATTGAATTGCAGAGGAAAATATGAAGCGGTGGAGATTCATATCGGAGAGGCTTCTTTCACGATGACATTACACGCACTTCCCTTGGTGGGTCTAGACCTGGTTTTGGGCGTAAAATGGTTGGAGACTCTAGGCCCAGTAGTGTGTGATTGGAAGGCCCAAACAATGCAAATTAAATGGGCAGGCAAAGACCATCTTCTACGTGGGCTGAAGGCTGAAGTAATTAAGCCCACTAATCAAAGTGATGTCGTTAAAGAGGCAAGACAAGGTCAAACATTATACGCCGTTTGTTTATCTGAAGCAGAACCTCCATTAACGCCGGTGAACGAAGATCTACGAGCTTTGATACAGGAATTCGATGAGCTTTTTCAAACACCCGATGGCTTACCACCACATCGGGAGATTGAGCATCGAATCACGCTCAAGGAAGGAACGGACCCTGTCAACGTACGACCGTACCGCTACGCATACTTCCAAAAAGAAGAGATCGAGAGACAAGTAACGGACATGCTGAAATCAGGGATAATTCGGCCTAGCTCTAGCCCATTTTCTTCACCGGTCTTGTTGGTGAAAAAGAAAGACGGATCGTGGCGATTCTGCACAGATTATCGAGCCCTTAATGTTGCGACAATCAAAGATCGATTTCCGATCCCAACGGTGGACGATATGCTAGACGAATTACATGGGGCGGCTTACTTCACCAAGCTCGATCTCACCGCAGGTTACCATCAAGTTCGAATGCACCCTCCAGATATCTCAAAGACAGCATTTAGAACGCATAACGGCCACTACGAGTACTTAGTTATGCCGTTCGGTCTCTGCAACGCGCCATCAACATTTCAAGCTCTCATGAACTCAATCTTTCGTCCGCTAATGCGCAAGTCAGTGCTGGTGTTTTTCGATGACATACTCATCTACAGCTCAGATTGGGAGTCCCACTTGCGTCATGTTCGTGAAGTCTTCGAGTTATTGCGCCAACACAAGCTGTCAGTCAAGTTCAAAAAATGCGACTTTGGGAAGCAAGAGCTTGAATACCTGGGTCATATCATCACGAACAAGGGCGTGAAGGTGGACCAGTCTAAGATCAAGGCTATGATTGATTGGCCAGCTCCTACAACCATCACAGAGTTACGTGGGTTTTTAGGCATTACGGGCTACTATCGCAAATTTGTCAAAGACTATGGCCTAATTGCACGACCTTTGACGAACCGCCTGCGCAAAGGACAATTCTCATGGGATACGGAGGCAGCCGAGGCGTTCACTAAGCTTAAAGATGCCATGACAACAACACCGACACTGGCTCTACCAGATTTCTCAAAGCCATTCGTTATCCAAACAGACGCGTCGGGGGAAGGTATTGGAGCAATTCTCTCTCAAGATGATAGACCAATTGCTTTTATGAGCAGATCGTTGGGAGTGGCAAAGAAAGCGTGGTCAACATACGCGAGAGAAATGCTTGCTATCATAGTTGCAGTCCGCACTTGGAGACCATATGTGCTTGGCCGCCGTTTCACCATTCAAACCGATCAACGGAGTCTACGATACTTGCTGGAGCAGAGAATTCTCACACCAGAACAACAAAAATGGATGGGAAAATTGCTGGGATACGATTACGAGATCGTATATAAACCAGGAAAGTCAAACACGGCAGCAGACGCGTTATCGAGAGTGCCTGACAGCCCAGTTCTAAACACTATTACGATTTCTTCTGCGTCACTTTGGGAGGATCTGCGACAGCTAGCCAAAACAGAACCATACTTGTTGAAGATTGGTGAAGCTGCCACGGCAAATCCAGGAAGACCATATGCGTGGAAAGACGGTCTCCTTTGCTATAATAATCGAGTGGTAATTCCTCCATCATCACCTTTCATTACACAGCTACTCCGTGAACACCATGACACACTTATGGGAGGCCATTCCGGTGTTTTGCGCACATACAAACGACTGTCACGCCAATTTTATTGGCCTTCGATGCACAAGAGCGTCATGGAGTATGTGGCTCACTGCGACACTTGCCAACGTGCGAAGTCCCAGACATTATCACCAGCCGGTCTCTTACAACCGTTACCAATCCCAAATCAGGTATGGGAAGACGTATCGATGGATTTCGTGGATGGCTTGCCACGTTCTCGCAATCATACAACAATCATGGTGGTGGTAGATCGTCTAAGTAAGGCATCACATCTCATCCCTTTGACTCATCCTTACACAGCATCTCAAGTAGCAATGCGATTCGTTGATTCTGTGGTTCGCCACCATGGGATTCCACGCTCAATCCTTAGTGATCGTGATCCAATTTTTCTGAGCAACTTTTGGAAGGATCTATGGAAACAATCGGGCACAATTTTACGTATGTCTTCCGCTTATCATCCTCAATCCGACGGCCAAACAGAGGTAATCAACCGGTGTATTGAACAATTCCTTCGTTGCTTTGTTCAAAACCGACCAACACAGTGGAGCTGTCTTCTTCCATGGGTGGAGTATTGGTACAACACCACATTTCACGTCTCCACCGGGATGACGCCGTTTGAAGCTCTTTATGGTAGACAACCTCCATTAATGCCCAGGTATGAACTCGGATCTTCCATGGTGGACGAGATTGATGAACAGTTACGAGAACGAGACGAGTTGCTGGACGAATTGAAGCATCACCTTACCGCCGCAAACAACCGTATGAAACAAATGGCTGATCGTAAGCGAAGGGATGTGGAATTTGAAGTTGGTGACTGGGTGTTCCTTAGGCTGCAGCCGTACCGCCAAAAATCGGTTTTCAAGCGTTCCTCTCAGAAACTTGCGAATCGATTTTTTGGTCCGTTTCAGGTGGAAAAGCGAATTGGCCAAGTGGCTTATAGACTCAAGCTACCGGAAGGGTCTCGCATTCACCCGGTCTTTCATGTCTCATTACTAAAGAAGCGTATTGGCGATGATGAACCAGTGTCGGTGGAGCTGCCACCATTACGAACTACTGGTATGTTTCATTTGGAACCCGCAACAGTCCTATCCTCACGCACAAGTCAGCAGGGTTCAAAAGAGATTACAGAGGTTTTAATTGAGTGGGAACAACTGCCACGTGAGGAAGCTACCTGGGAGAACTTTCAACAGATTAAGGCAAGTTTTCCTCACTTCTCTATGAACCTTGAGGACAAGGTTCTTTCGAACGGAGGGAGTATTGATAGGATACCTGTCAAGACAAGAGTTGAGAGCAGAACAAAGATGCAGAGTCATCACGATGATGAGGTGACTGTGAGGAAATCAACAAGACCAAAGATCGCAAACAAGAAGTATTTGGTTTAAGTGCCACGTCACTTCTTTCTTCTTTTTGTTTTAAGTTAATGGCTTAGTCAAAATAAGAGAACGAGTCTTTAGGAAGACTATTCTCCATCTTCTTTGTGTTTCCAGTTTGTAAGGAGTCCACGACTCCACTTTCCAATCGTTCCCGTTTTGTAAGGAGTCAATGACTCCAACTTTTGTTTCCTATAAGTATCAATGAAAAAAAAACCAAAATAGGTAGTCTTAACTACCAAAAGTATCTGTCTTGAGTTTACGTTTACAAATCTCTTTTGGCTTTGAAGAGGGACCATAACATCCCACCTCACTTTTTCTCCAACTGGCGTGAAATGACCACATTGACTGAAGAAAACGACCGGTACATGCAAGATTTCGTGAATTATTCCACTATTTATTATCACTCGATGGAAATGGTGAATAAAGGAGTAGAAATGAGGTTTGATCGGATCTGAAAAGACTTCAGAGCCATTGATTTTTCCGGAAACAAAATCTATGGCAAAATCCCTGAATCCATTGGCGCTTTGAAGGAACTGCTTCTACTCAACTTGTCTGGTAACGCATTCACAAGCGATATCCCACGATTCTTGGCAAATTTGACAAATCTAGAGACACTAGACCTATCTTGTAATAAGTTTACAGGTCAAATCCCTCAAGATCTTGGTGAACTATCCTTTCTTTCATACATGAACTTCTCCCATAACCTTCTCCAAGGTCTAGTGCCACGAGGCACACAGTTTCAAAGGCAAAAATGTTCTTCATTCTTGTACAACTCTAGACTCTATGGTCTCGAAGAAATCTGTGGAGAAACCCATGTGTTGAATCCTACATCACAGCAACCCGAGGGATTGTCAGAGTCGGAGGAACAAATGTTCAACTGGGTAGCAGCTGCCATAGCTTATGGACCTGGTGTATTCTGCGAACCACTCATGATTGTCAGAGTCGGAGGAACAAATCTTCATTTCGCACAATCATGAGTGGTTCAAAGAAAAGTTTGGTCGAAGAAAACTCAGAGTCACCACAAGTGCTCGTTAAGCTCATCTCATGCAATCTCTGTAATAAACATTTGTGAAGCATACGTTTGTCCAACGTTTTTGTTCGTGTTTTTCAAAAGACTTGTTTGTGTTTGTATGTAATTTTCTATCTAATGGGTTTTGTAATAAACGCTTTGGTCGTATTTAATATATATTGGCTTGAAAATCTATAAACGGGAACTTCATCCTTACTTAAATCTGGCTTAAGCAACACTTTTTTTGTTTTGCCATCTCACGAAGCAACATCGGTATAAAACTATTGCAATCTTATGAAGTATATATATATACAAACATATATGAATATTATATGTGACAGTCATGTTTCTGTAAAAATTTCCTGTAAGATCTTAGCCTAAAAAGCTTATTGCGTTGGAATGTTCAGAGAAGCAAAGAGACTCTGTTTTGCACTCATCGAACAAGAATCTGAGTCTTGGCAGCGACTCGAGAGCATTTTTTGCGGCCAGTTTTGCTGAGACCACAGACGCAGATATCCAGAAGTTCATAATCTTCTTCCCAGAATAACAGCGACGCCATCTCGGGGTTTGCCAGGAGGAGTTTAGAAGTCAAGAATCCGGCGACTGTCCATGTCTGGTAAAGCCGGGACTGCTTTCCAATGAATTTCCCAGATCGTGTGTCGTAATACTCTGGCCAGCGATCTGCCATAAGTCTCTTCTCAGCCAATGCAAGAGCTTTCTCAGCTAGCTCTGGTCTACCCATCTTCATACATGCTAATGTGAACTGTTGTGAAAATAAAACACATAAAAGCCAATTAGAAACCAGAAATCCTCATAGATTACCGATGAAAAATCTGAAACTGTAACCAGTTGATTTTTAAGGCATTATCTGGCAAGTTTGAACCATTTAAGCATGTTTGAGGATTGTAAATATTTTTTATCTAACCTAAATTCCAAACAAGTATCTACGTACCTGCCAAAGAAGCGTTGGCCAGGATCCACTGTTGTGATACGACCAAGGCCTGCAAAGTTTATCAAAATGTTCTCAGGGTTGGTTCACTCAAAAAGTTAAATACATAATAGTCCTTGGATAAAGGGAGTGCACGAAGGAGAGAAGGGTAAGCGAAACTCACGTGTTCTTTGGGTCGCTTCCAGTGATTATACGCCAATCATCGTACTCTAATGCAGGGTAGCAAATCTTAAGAGGCATATTCCCAATAATGTCATCCCATTTAGCTTCAATTAAGTTCAATATAGCTTCATTCTGCTTTGGTGTACTCAAGGAGGAAACAACAGACCAAAAGTTCCCGAGCGTGAAGAATCTGAAATCCATGTGCGCAGGTTGTAGGTTCCCGAGGAGATACCCACCTTGCTCAGGAATCCAGTCCATGAGCCATGGAGGAATTTGCTCAGGATAAATGTTAAACTTGTTAGTAGCATCCGTGGAATACTCTTCTGTCTTGTAACGGTATATCTCATTGATCTTTTTAATATCCACCCAGTAGTATTCTCTGATATGAAAAGACAAAGCACTTAATCTATTGTTAATGGCTCTTACAAGATTCTTGGAGCTGTCATTAACAGAAAGCATCTCACGGGAGCATCTGAGTGCTGAGTAGAATAACGACTGCAATGCGTCAGAGAGAAAATCATGGTTAGGTCTCACAAACATATATGAATCAAGCTATAAAGACACAATCAGACAAACAATTGGTGTTGAACGTACTTGGATTTCGAGGGGATGGCCATGGATACCCATTCGACGATCAATCATACAAGACCCATCAGTGACCAGAAGTGTTGGAAACATATCAAATCCATCTGCTAAACACAAGTTCATGATGAGTTTTATGCCTGTCTGAACATCTATCCTCTCTTGTAATGAGAAATCCCCTGTCAACTTTCCATATGCCCTTAAGAGAATAATCCACCACAAACCTATAGAGGATGAAAGAAACAATCAGCAACAAACTCCCATGGAGAATACAATCCACATAGCTCTCCCAGCGAAACTCACAAAGAATAGTCAATCACATAATTACTAACAATTTCTATCCAAAGATAATCTACTAACCAGAATCCACAGGAGCAACACGACCAATAGCTGATTCACCAAAATCTGGATCCAAAACCTCTTCCGTAGTGTTCTCATCTAGTGCCACGGTTCTGACTTTGAAACTTGCAGGCATCAAACCCTGTCCAGGACTGTAACAGTCTACGGTTTTCTCCCAGCTCTTATAAAAAACCATACAGCATCGATAATCAACACATCACACCACTTATAACAGATAAACTAATTAATCACAAACTACGAATAATTCTGCTTCTCATTTTCTTAGATATGGGATCAATATTAAACCATAATACAGATATAGCCAAAGATAAAAGAATCCTCCATACAAAAAAGGCTTTGAATCAGTTATTTTGTGAAATAAAAAAAATAGTTGATTCAAAACATACAAACCATTATCACTAATACATTCTCAATGTTCATATTATGTTTCTTTTAGAACATCAATGAGACATTCAAAATGCATCAATAACTCATTACAATCTACCGAAATTCTGCTTTGCATTTTCCTACCCATGGGACCATTATGCAGATCCAAACACAAAAGTACTTGGAATCAGTAATTTTGTTAAACCAGAAACTAGTTGATTCAAAGCATAGAAACCACAATCACTACACATTCTAAATGTTCAGATTCTAACATCAATGAGACATTCACATTCAAAATGATGACATTTATATACATACCTGCAACTGTAATGTATGAAGAAGAAAGTTCCTGACGATATCTCCTTCTCCTTTAAGCAAGAAAGCCAAAGCAGAAGGCACAAAGTCTCTTATAAACACTTGATCATAATTCAAAGGCAACTTATCTCCGGGATCATTTGCCGCCACCGTCCCTACCGGCGAACCACAATACCTAACAACCGCGTCTTCCAAAATCCTCCACGCTTCCTTCTCAGCCTCACTCTCTTCTCTAACTTTCCCACTACGAATCTCCACCTTTTCACCTTGAGATTTCTCAATCTCGATGACCTCTACTCTAGACACTGATTCGCCCACGGTTTCTTCGTCTTTGTGTATCCTTTCGATGACCAATGGATTCGAATTTAAACCACTCTGAACGTGAATTCTCTCGAAACTCTTGTCACCGGTACTGGTTTCCACCGATGTGGAGAATCCTCTAACTGAGACGCTAATACTTCTCGTTTGCTCCGAAACCCAATTTGGTAAAACCTTGAATTGGCGAGAAAATAACCTCTGGGTGTTGTTGAATGCCGTAGGATGGTTCGAGATAGTGCTTAAGTAGGGACGAATCAAGGCGTTTCGGGATAAATCGGGAGGTAGATGATCCATGGAGAAACTGGAAAACAAGAGATTCCTATGAAACCGAGAAGGAGGCTTCGTGGAAAACCTGCGGAGTAGATAGATTGCGCTCATGGTTAGAGCCGGAAAACTGGAATCCGAAGAATAAGCAGAGATGGAAGAATGAATCGAAAGAATCTGGGTCTGTGATTCGATCGATTAGCGTCGGAGAAGAAGCTATAGAAAGAAGAAGATAATTAGGAAAAATAAAATAATAAATCCTTCAACCTTGGGAAGGAGGGAAAGTCCCATATGAGTTTACCATTATACCCTTATCATGAATTTATGGTCAATGTAAGGGTGATTTTTTTTGAAAAGCACATTAGACAGTTTTTGTTTCAAAAAAAGCACATTTAACTCTTAAGCCCCTTTTTTCTCAGTTCATGTGTGTGAAAAATCCAAATTTCAGAAACCAAGCTGTTTCAGGTCGGCGTTACTATCCCGACTGGTTGGCGTGAAAACTACGGCGATGCTTGATACCTAGAAAATGAAAAAATCAGAAACCCACCGATTTGACTTCTCTGGTTTAGCGGATGCGAAAATGAAAGCTGAATCGCAAAAAAAAGACGGACCGGCGGTCGCAATTCAGAAATTGGGGAGGAAGTAGGGTTGGTTGAAAGAGGGACGCCGTTTTTCGGAAATCGGGAAGGAAGAAACTGGGTAGTTATCTTTTTTCATATGGAGTTTATTGATGAAGTTCAAACAGGGATTGATGGATGGATCTATAGGGTAGAATCGATGGATGTAGTCATTCAACATGTGAAGACAACATCTCGGGACTAGTCGATTGATGAAACCCAGCAAATGATACGACTAACGGTGTTGAAAGGGTGGTCATTATTCGATGGTTGCATATATCATGGATGGTTTGTTTATAATAAAACAGGGGAATGTATAAACTAAAAGTGTTGATGGTTAGAAGTTTATGGTTGTAGATATTATGGATGTAAATGGATGGATATGTTTAGAGTTAGTAAGCACAATTATGTTTGGGCGGAACACAATGGATAGTTGGAGGTGGATGCCGTAAGAAGAACTGTTCAATAATTCCAGGTATGGGGGGTTATTTGCGCTGCCAACGCGAAAGCTTATGTTAGGCAAAAATATGTAATAATTAGGTGGATTAGCTATGATGGATGAAGCTTGAGAACCATGTAGTTGTGGATGGTTGTTTGTAAAAACAGTAAAAACAGTGGGTCCAACGCAGCAGTAAATGCTTTTAATGTTGGGGCATTAAATGATTTTGATCCTATGGTTGGGAAGAAGACATCTGTATTGGGGGTAGATAAACGTTAAATCGTAGAGCTAGATTAGAGTGGTGATTGGATTAGGTGTTTAAAGTTGGTTTTGGTTGTTGAAGTTAGTCTTCAAAACTTCGTTTAGCGAGGACGGCCAAAGAAGGCAAGAATTTGGAAAGGTTAGTTTCCTGGGTTTTCTTCCTGAAGTTGAACTACTGCTATCAGATTGTGGATTTATTGATTGAGAACACAATAATTAAATGTAGTGTTTCTGTTTTGTTGTTGAAGGGATGGATGAGCAATGTATGGTCATAAGTGGAGAGTGGATTTGGTCGAAAGAGGGGAAGTGGGATTTTCTCATAGATACAGAGAAGATGTCAAGGATAGTTCCACTTCGGGCAGGAATTTCTATAGATGAGTTGAAAAAAAATGTTATGAGGGAATTCTTTGTTGATGGCGGGGAAGGAGTGTCTGTTACGTTGAGTTATTAGCCTCCTAATAGCATAGAACTAGCTACAGGGATCACAACTCCGCCGGTGATGATTACAAACGAAGGTGCAATTGGTTTCTTCCTGCAACACTTTCGGCTTCAAGCTACTATGAATCTTTTTGCTAAGTTTGAAGGTGAACGCGAGAGGAGTGTTACGGCTGAGACCGATTGTGGTGGAAGTGGGTTTAAAACTCCAGTGACGAGAAGAAGTTTTGGTAGTGTTAATTATGGTGGGGTTAGCGGGGAGAAGACACCATTTATGTCTGGTTTTGACACTCCTGTTTCTGGAAGAAGTAACAAGAGTGACTATTTGGGAGCTATTTCAAGGGGCAAAAGTCCAGTTCCTACGAAAGTGTTTATTGACTTAGCTAATGATGGGATGACAACTCCAGTTTTGAGAAAACGACAGTTTGGCTATGAAGACGGGGGTGGCTCTAGTAGTAATTTTCGGAATGGGTCTAGCGGACAGACTGTAAGTGAGGAAGACGATGAGCTGATACGACATGCTGAGATATTAGAGGGAAGTTATAAGATGGAGGAGGCAAAAAGTAAAGTTGATGGGGAAACTCTTGAGACAGATAGTGATGAGGATGATGCTCGAGAAACAGCTTCGCAAGATGTTATGACTCATGAGTATGATATGGAGTTTTGGGAACCATTTATTGATGATCAGTTTGGCGGTTCTAATGCGGCGGAGGTAATGTGTGACCCAGTAGATCCGGAAGATAAAACCTGGGATGGTGTAGGTATAGGAGAAGAAATATTGGGCTCTACAAATGATGGTTTTGAATTTCCTCCAATTTACAAAGAGAAAGAGGACAGACCCATCCCTTTGGATGGACGTCTCGTGGTGGTCACGATCGAGTGGATGGGGCTAATGGACAGGGGTGAATAACCTAGGAGCATTGGACGATGAGGATTTCGACATCCCCCCGATGTTTGACGACACGCTCTATGACAATGCTGATATTCACTACAGGAAATTGAAGTATTAATAGCACTAAAACATAGCGTTTTTACAAACTCTGCAATAAATGTTATAGACGCTACTCTTTCATAGCGTTTGTAAATTGCCAATGCTATAAAAGAGTGGTCGCGTATAAGAGTGTTACACTTTCTTAATTTTTTGCTCATGTCCTCCTCTTTAATTGCATGTGTCATTCGATTAGTGCTATGTTAGGTGGAAGCGGGATACTTAATTTTTTTGTCCGCTTATTTTTTTTTGTTTTGGCTCGATAATTTACAAAAAAATACTTAGCCATTTCTCGTGTCTCTAAACCAAAAATTGATATGAACACAAAAAATTAGGGTTTCACAAAAATCTGCTTTTTGCTCTCCCTTCGCTCTTCTTTCACTTGATCCCTCTCTCGATCTCTCTTCTCTCTTCTCTCAGTGTCGATCTATTCTTCTCTCTGTCTCTATCGCTCTTCTCTCTTCTCCCAGTCTCGACCGCCGGCAAGACGACGACAACCCATGGGGAGGAGTAAGCTTCTGTTCTCGATTTGAAATCTTATTGACTTGAATAGGGTTTCAATTTCAGTTGGGTGCTTAAGAAATTGTTGACATTTACCAATTTATACTGGTTGAGAATTTGATGTTCTTATTTCTAGCTTCATTAGGAACCTTAAGAAAAACTCTTTTATATAGCTTCTTCGATTGTGACGAGACACACTTGCTTTTGAGAATCAATAATAACTCAGAGATTTATAACTTCTTCCACTCCGTCGAATTTGACTTTGGATTTGAATCAATGTTGTTATTTCTAAATCTCTGATTTGTTTTCGTTATATGAAAGTTTTGGAATTTATCAGGGACTCTTAAGTGATGAAGCCGTCTTCCTAAAGGTGATTAAGACACTTAACGAGACAGTTGGAGTAGTGCTCGAGTATCTGAAAGATGCAAAGGTATATATCTGAGAACATAAAACTTCTTTGCTGTGTCTTTTTGTGTTGAAAATGTTTTTCATGGTAATTCTATTTCATACAGGATTGGGAGGTATATTCTTTCTTCGTTTTGTTACAGATGGTACTAATGACCCATTGGTAGTAATGATTGCCGCAAGAATCTGCTCATTGATCTTTGATTTCACATCAGTAAATGCTCTACTCAAGCAATCCAACTTCAACGGTAGCTCCTTGGATAGTTTCGCTCAGCTCCTTGGATGGTTTTCATCAGTTTTTGTAGTCATATATCAAAGTTAATTTGACGAATAAGAAGAAGTTAATGAACCATGGAGCAAAGGACCAGCAACGAGCTATTACTCTCTTACCAAGAAAACGCAGATAAGGCACTGCTTATTCCTTTCTTTAGCTACAGAAAGTAGTTTTGAGTCCTAAAACTTGTGTCTTTTTCTTGTATATTTCTATAGAGTCGGGATGGTTGCACCGTAGCCTCAACAGCACCGTAGCCTCTATAGTCTCTCTTTCTCTCTTTGTTTCCTAATTCTTTCTCCATCCTTACACCAAAGAATATTGAGCTTGATTCATTTTTTTGCAGAGGAAATGGATTGGGACATGAACGGAATGGTAAAGAATATTGTTTTTTTTGCAAAGAATATTGGTTTCTCAGGCTTTGTTTGATCTTGAGAACAGTAACAAGGAGTTGAAAAGTGAGTCGAAAGCTCTCTACATCAACCATCTGTGTATTTTTTCCCAGCTCCTTCTCATTTCATGGTTATGCTGGTCTTTTATCTATCTTCCTTCTTTACTCTTCAATTTCTTTCTCTAGTGCTTCATTACTTTGAGTTTGATATGTGTGGCGTTACTGATTTGGGGGAGGATTGTTTTCCTGGAGGCTTGTGATGGGTTCACTGGCTCATCAGCTTGGTTGTGTTGTCACTGCATTTGATAGGCCTTGTCGGGGATTAACACCCAGGACACGTAAAAAGCAAGGATTTGGAAGAAAGACAGCAGCTCAATCCTTACATCGTTGAGCAATGACTCAATAGTAATCTTGATCTTCAAAGTTTGTATTTTCGTCTAAGTCCACGAATGTTTTTTTGGGAACAGTTTTACGTTTGTATTATATCACAAAATCATTTTCAATACCCGAAAAAAAAATTAATACACAAAACGTTCCAGATTTTTTTATTTTTTATTTATCGTTACAACCTAAAATCTGACTTGTTAAAAAGGCAATCTAAAATTGAGTGATCCGAATTTAGAGGATTCGATAAATAGAACATTATTATCGTTACACAACCAATAAATAAAATTTACAAAATAAAAAAAAAGTTATGATATTTAATTTAGAGTTTAGGGCATAGGGTTTAGTGTATAAAGTATAAGTTTTGAAATACAACAAATTAATGTTTCATTGATTTAGAGTTTAGGGCATATACGGTTTAGGGTATAACTGTATAAGGTATAAAATTTGAAATATATAAGTTTTTGAAAAAAATAAATAAAAGAAGAATTAAGTCTTGAATACTTGATTTAGGGTTTGGGGCATTGTAGTATAGAGTTTATTGTGTGAAATCAAATTTCTTTGAAATTTCCCAATTTACAATAGAATATGTATAATGAATTTTTGTGTAATATGTATAACATAATCTAAACATGTAATATTTTAAAGATAAAATTAAAATAAGAGTTAAGTCTTCATTTAGGGTTTAGGGCATTGGCATATAGTTTAGGTTATGTTGATTTGGGGTTTAGGGTTATGATTTAGTGTATAGGGTTTAGGGTATATGATATAATTTATTTGTTATTTGTGAAATAACAATAAATATATAATAAAATTTTAAATAAACGAATACTTGATATTATTTTTGGTATATATAGAGTTTAGGGTTTGGAATGAAATACTATTTCTCTGTAATTTTCTAACTAAAAATTAAAAATATAAAAATTATATAAATTTTATTAAATGTTTTATCTATCTATAGTATCACACAATTTTTTATCTATATATATATATGTTTCCGTATAATTTTTTTCTCAAAACTTCAAATTATATATTTTAAGAAAACTAAATAACTTATCATAAACTCATTAGTATAAAACATTTTCTATCAATAATGTAAATAAAAGGGAAAACTTAGTGAATCTTTGATTTAGAGTTTATAGCATAGGTTTAGGGTTTAGAGTTTAGGGTTTGAAATATACTTGCCAACTAACTTAGTAAAATGATTACAAACATACAAACCCTATAAGGTATAGAGTATAAGATTTGAAGTTTTAGCTTATAAGGATATAAGACATAGGGCATAGGGTTTGAGGTTTGAGGTTTGATTTAGGGTTTAGGGTTTAGATTTTTTGGTGAATTTATAATTTATGAGTGTTTTATTCCGAATATATAGATTCACAACTACAATATATTTTATTCTTACATTTAGAAAATAGTTTAAATTACATTTTGAAAAATAAATAACTTATATAAATGAGAAATTGATCAAAATGACACTTTTTGAAAACTTTATGACCAAACTAGCACCCTAATAAAAAAACTCCATTTTTAGCATTCATTAAAGAGGCAAAAGACAACTTTGCCCATAGGTTTTGAGATATCGCTCTGAGTCAATTTCCAGAAATTCATCGCCGGCGATTGATCAGGTTATCGGTGAAGATTGTGCCGTCGTCATCGCCGGAATTCTCAGCCGTCGTCATCGCCGGAATTCTTAACCGTCGTCACACCTCAATATCGCAGGTTCCTTTTTGACTATTTCATCTTTCTCGGTTTCGATTTTATGGTTTCGATTCTCGGTTTCGTTTTGTATAATGCTTCTGCGAAATCGAATTGGAATGTATTGCCGGAATTGAATAGTAAGGAACAATACTAGCTCATTCTATAAACTTTTGAGTTTACAGGTTAGCTAAGCTGTATCAGATCAAATTTAGTTTAGGTTATCATGTTAGTGAATCTGAAAGCTGAATCTGAAAGATTTCAGCGTGCTTTTTGATTTGATGGAGTTAAGTGTGTGAATTCGTTGTTGATAGGCTAACGTCACAATCATTTAGGAATGTATTCCTAACCCTTTGGATAGACACACAATTATATCTGTTTGTGGAAGATGATATGTTTTTTCCTTAGGAAGAATTCTCTGTTTGTCTCATTGCTTTGTAGAGCCTGAAAGTTTTCAGTGTACTCTGTGTTTTGATGGAGTTCAGGCGTGGAATTCATTGTTGATACGCTTAGGAAGGTGATCTATTGCGCTTGTGAAATATGGTTGAGATTTATTGTGTCTGTGGAGAGTGGAGAACAAACAAAAATCTTCAGTGTGATTTTGTATTGGATACAAAACGAGGATCAACAATGTTTGAGTTTGATGAAAATCTCAATTACAATGATTTGTTTGAGATGGTTGTTGAAGACTTTGAGATTGACTGCTCAATTAGTAATGCTGCACTTAGCTATGGACTCCCATTGAAGATGAGGTTTATGGCAGAGAAATCTCCTCCTGTTTTTTTTTAAAAACGACCGCCAACTAAGAAGTTTCATCAACAACATAAAAGGGAATCCTGAACTGATTCCTTTGTATGTAACGGTTAGTAAAAAAAGATTTGTACATTATTTCTTAGCTTCGTTATAAATATTCGCTTCATACTTTATAGTTCAGTTACAACACTTTTAATCTAAGGTTTTCTTTTGTTTTCTTCTTCAGGTGACTGATATATGCAACATTCTTCCTTATGGGAATTCTCATGTGAGTGCTTCATTATACTTTTTATGTTTCTTGTTCATTTCGGAAGATTTCGGAAGACTTTCAGAAATACGTTATATTTGTTCCTAAATGGTTCCTTTATACGTTTCATTTCCAAGAAATGATCATTTTTTCATCATTTGTATCTTTCTTTGTGTAGCAAAACAACAACACATTGTCGATTGCTTCATTTACGCATGGATATCAAGAGGTAATATAGTACTTTCATAATTCCTCTCTACATGATACCTTTTTCTGTTTCTTGTTCAGTTAAGAAGACTTTCCTAAATACGTTATAGATGTTCCTAAATGGTTCCTATATAGGTTTCATTTCCAATAAATGATCATTTTTCATCATTTGTATCTTTCTTTCTTTTCTTTCTGTGTAGCCAAACAACAACACAGCATTTCCTCTATTTTAGTCAAGCGACTATTGATCTTATTGAAACCTTCCCCAACTGTCTTGCAGAGATTATTTAACTTTGACATGAGACACTCTCCCGAATCAGATGATGGTCCAGCTGTCTCTGTGTCTGGAAATCGATAAGATGTCATGTTCACTTGATCCATCGCATCAATAAAATCCAGAGTTCCTCTCGTCCAATCTTTAGAGGACATCCTGTAGCCCTTCTTGACAGCATTAACCATTGTATACAAATCCTCATCGTCACTGTCTTCCAACGAGACATTGTCTTCTGGATCTTATGGTATTGGAGGTAAAATGCAGTGGACCTTCAGCTGCACAACAGAGAATCAAATATGAATCCCAAATTGAGAAATCCAGTGAGGTGAACAAGCTAAAATACGAAACTAAATCAAATAAAATAAAGAACTTACATCTCGAACGTTTTCAACGCTCGTAACTTGAACAATCTTTGGATTTGATGTATAAACGTATTTCTCACAGAGGAAAGGGGACATCAGCCCTTCACTTCTTACTGTGCTGAAGGCAATCTGCAATGAAGGCACAGATTCCAGAATCCACATGTGGAAAGCATACGGGAATCCATGTATATCGTACCAGCCTTTGTTCAAATATGAAGGCACACGCTTATTGATCTGCTCCAGTAGTAGATAAAAAGCGTCTCGACCCCACGGATAATTCATCAGAACACTCCTATTATGTGCTCTGTCGATTAATTTTTGTGAGAACTTGTACGCCTTGTATTGTTGAAGTAGGAGGCTCTCAATCAAAATCAACATAGCAAGAGAGAACCTCTCCTCAACTGAATCCACGTCAGTTTTACGCAACACGTCAATGAGTTGTTTTGTTGTATGCCCATTTTCAAAATTTCCCCAATTATAGTCACACTGTTCTTCTTCTTCTTCTTATTCTGGATTCCACTCAATACACTTCAAGCCTGTCACCATATGAAACTCCGTTATTGAGAATCTCATAGGTTGTGCTCCGAAGTGGAACCACAACTCCTTCTTTTTCTTTGTGATTAATGATCTTGTCAGTATCACGTGGAGAAGTTTTCCCGACATGTGCTGTTTCCTTGAACAGAATCTCAGAATCGGGCCCAAAAATATTTGCGTTATCCTCTGGAACAGTACATCCCCGATAATTTCTTTGACTATATTGATGTTCTTGATTTGTGCAAACTGGTTTATATCAGGCCCTTGAATCTGATTTGGCTCACTATTCATGGCAAATTGAAGCTTAGGCAGCGTGATATTCTGACTATACGAACTCATTGTGCGTTCACCTGTTAAAACAAAAAATAGACATTCCTCGTAAAACATTCCTATAACAATCAACAAGCTTTTCAGATGAATTAACACATGAAACTCCAGAAAGTCTTCCGAAATTGAGAAAGAAACGAAATTATAGGTTTAGCTGCGAAAAACCCAACAATATGATACAAACCCCCACACCCCCAATGATATGATACGAAATCCCGAATGATATGATACGAAATACCCCAATGATATGATACGAATATCTACCTTGATGTTTGGGCTATGAGAAACTTCGAGAAAAAGATACTTCGATTCCGTCAAAGTCCGACCAAAGAAAATCCCAATGATATGAAACGAAATTCTAGGTTTTGATGCGAAAAACCCAACGATATGATACACCCCCCCCAAATGATATGATACGAAATCACGAACGATATGATACGAAATACCCCAATGATATGATACGAAAATCTACCTTGATGTTTGGGCTAAGAGAAACTTCGAGAAAAGAGATACTTAGATTCCGTCAAAGCTCCGGTAAATCGATTTTTGGGATATGAGAAGTTTTGAGATAAGACGAAGGAATATCGAGCAATGATATCTCCGTTATGAAACTTTCGGTGAGGATGAAGAATTTCGTCGGAGGAAGTGTTTTTTGTGTTTCGGTGAGGATGAAGAATTTCGTCGGATGAAGAATCAGGAGTTAGGGCTTTTGGGGTTTTTCAATATTCTTAGATCAACGGGTACATGAGTTGTCATTCGCGCTTTAATTGATCATTTACGAAGGCTTTCCTAAATTAGTTATATAGTTTCCGAAATTGTTCCTAAATACGTTTCATTTCCAAGGAAGTGATCATTTTTCATCATTTTTATCTTTCTTTCTTTGCGTAAAGGCTGATTTTCCAAAATGTTTCGTAAATATGCTGTTTACAATCTTGTTCATTTTCAAAGAAACGATCTGACAGGTGTAGAATCTGGGATTATATCACCACCCAACTCTTCAAAGAGATCACACGCCAGATTGCTTCTTATGTCATCAGAAGTATCATCAGTAAGCTTTGACATGTCTGTAATCCCCATTGAATGGCATTCAATCATCTTCAACACGAAAAGAGCACAATTCTCCGCACAATTGGTCTTAGGGATACTATTCCCTTCTAGTTTGTCAACTTTGTAAGCAACTCGTTCATTGTCAGTAATTGCTTTGTTTGTAGCAATACACATCGAACGGGTATCATCTCTGCACCATTTAAAAACGTTTTTAAGGAACTTTTAAGATATTAAAATTTCTAACTAACAAATGATTAACAAGCCTAAATACCCACCTGCAAAATGTTTCACATGAGTAAAGACTGAATCAGCTTGCTCTGTTGGATGTCCACAACTGATTCTAGTGATTGTTTGCTTCTTCACATTGATTACCATTCCAATCCAAT
>PKML01004611.1:64070-85482 GCA_002933935.1 Eutrema yunnanense | reverse complement strand
TGGGTCCGTCATCTGCGAGAGAAACATAAATCGGCCACAATCAACTCCTCAGAAGACCCACATAAATTGGATCCCTAAATCGAGTTCATCAACAAGGAGGACACTAATCGGCCACAATGTAGACAAATCATCAATCCCGTAACTGAAATCCCTAAATCGAACTCATCAAAGAAGGCCCAATCCCGTAACAATTCCGTTTCGACAAACCCTAAATGTTAAGACGAACCAGACAACCGATTTCAATCTTTCAACCCTGCCATAAACCAATAGTATAAACCAATCATCAATCCCGTAACTGAAATCCCTAAATCGAACTCATCAAAGAAGCCCCAATCCCGTAACAATTCGGTTTCGACAAACCCTAAATGTTAAGACGAACCAGACAACCGATTGCAATCTTTCAACCATGCCATAAGCGATATCTACCTGATTGAAGTTCTTCCTGATGAATCGCAGCTCGATCCTCTTTCGATTTCGCCCAAAAAATCGCCTAGAGCAAAGAACGAAGAAACAGAGAAGAAGTTTGAGGAGAGAGAACGTCGCGAGCCGAAAAACGAAGAAGCAAAGATCGATCTTGATTTTTTTTTCTTTCGCCAATCAGAAGGAGCCATGTGGCAGTAAGAACCGTTCCTTAAAATCCTTATTTAAGGATCGTTCCTATAGTTTTTCACCATTTTTTCTTTATTTTAATTCCTAAAAATACTAAGGATTGCCCTAACAAAATGTTAAGGAACACCGTTGTTCATGGTCTTAGCACTTGGATAGATATTAAAACCGATAGCAGATATCCTTGGATGATGTCGGAATTGTCATATGGATTTGGGAAAATTGAATAAAACAGTTGGCCGAAGCAGAGCTGTCTAGGAGATGACGGTGAAAAGGCAAATTAGTTGGACTTGCACATATACGGTGGTCGGAAGAATCACACCGTTAAAACTAAAAAACTGATTCTTTTAAAGAAAGCTTATGAGCTCTCTGTTCTCTGCGATGCTAAAGTTGCACTCATCGTCCTCCGTCGAAGAAAATTCAGTTCTTCCTTTTCCTAACCAGGCAGCATATCTTTTTTGGTGGATATGTAGTGACAAAATCAGTTCTTTGAAGGTAGATAAATCATAGCAAAATGCTAGAATGGGATTTCCAGTGACAAAATCAGTTCTTTGAAGGTAGATAAATCATAGCAAAATGCTAGAATGGGATTTTCAAGTTCTTCTTCTTCTTCACACAGTGCGAGATTGGATCTGAGAAATATTTTCTTCGGAAGTAATAGCGACAGGAAGCAAAGCTTCCGAACAGATGTGACGGTGGTTTCAGGGGTGACGAAGACGGCGGCGGAGGTTCATTCTGGACCGGAGAGGCTTTGTCGGGGAGAGATTTGAACCAAGACGAACAGAGGCGGAAAAAGGAGAAGCGACGAAGGAGGGGCGAAGGTGAGTCGGAGGCGAGACGGAGAGAGATAGGAGAAGAAAACTTGAGAGGCGCCTAAGACGTCGTACGCGAGGAAGCTTCTGCAACATCTCAGAAAAAAACCCAGATCTATAAGAAGGAGAAGAGGAGACTATGTGTGATAGAAACGGAGGATGAAGGTGTCATAATAGCCTCCCCTCACGGCATGATGCCGGAGAGAGAGAACCTTGAGAAGCTCCGGCGAGAATAATTTGAAAAAGTATGCCGGAAAGTATTTGAAATTTGAAAAGAGACGGTGGGAAGTAGGTGAGATAATCGGGAAAATGGGTTACTCGGGGATCGTGCCTGAGAGAGATTATTTCAAAGTTGTATGAATGCTAGATTGATTATCTGTTTAGGATTCACCATCTGAATTACTTCTTCGCCTTAGTTTGTGTTCAAAGCTAATTCTAGATTAACGAATATGTAACATAGATCTTAGGATAATTGATTAGGCACGACAGTGCGATTAATTACATGATAGAACCTAAGGTGAGCAAATTGATTATTCGTAAAGAGATTTGGTTTAATTGATTTGTGAACATATCAAACATGAAATTAAAGTTGATTTATTCTTAGGGATTTGCAAAGAGATTTGGGATTCTGAAGTTTAGATTTAGATAATTCTCGCAGCGACCGTTGGTTAATTATACTTTAGTGATTTGAGTTCAAGAACCGCGCTAAATCTGAATCATGTTAGTTAGTTTGTCTGCATTCATTGATTTCCTGAGAAATACCTTGGGCCTATATTTTCCTTCATCGAATTACAACTCTTTTAATTTACGTTTTGCTTTCAATTACATCTATTGGTTTAGCTTAATTCTCTTCTATATAATTTATTGTGTGTTTCTGTGAGTCCTTGTGTTCGACCCCTAGCTATACTACGACAACTGCTTTAGTATCTAAATAGGGTATTAATTTGAGCATATCAAATTTGGCGCCGTTGCCGGGGACTCAATTTCGCCATTAGATTTTAGCTGTCGAGTTTCGACTAAGTTCGTCGGTATCGATCGATACTATCTAGTATCGGTCGATACTCGTCGTTTTCTTTTTGTTGATATCGATCGACACCACTTGGTATCGATCGATACTCATCACGTTTTTGTTACTAACGTTCTTGAATTTTGTGATTCAGGTGCATGCTTAATCGTGAAACCAGAGGGAACAAGAGCACTCCGCTAGTTAATATATCGTTAGAGAAGCTAGCACGTTTAGAACGCACAAGCAGAAAGGCAAAGCAAACATCAGGGATGAACAACACAGTGGTGTTAAGACCTGATGAAGCTGGAGTTCTGAGAGACCAAGAGGGTCAAGTGTGCAATGAGAGAGGGCAGCGACTTGATGAAGCTGGAAACGTCATTGTCCCTCCTGCTGCTGTTGTTGGTCAGATTGTCGCGCCAGCTGCGCAAGCCAACGTTGGGAATGCTGGGGTTGATCGAGGTAGGACACTTGCTGAGCACAACAGACCTGATCAGTTCTATGCCAATCGATCTGCGATTCACATCCCAACTTTTCAGAGGAATGATTTTGAGCTGAAACCTGCGTACTACGCTCTGGTGAGTCAGAATCCTTTCCATGGCCTATCTCATGAACACCCCATGGATCATATCGAGAGATTCGAAGATATGGTCACTGGTATGAAGTACAATGGAGTGCCCAATGAGTTTCGCTTCTGCAAACTTTTTAATGGAGTGCCCAATGAGGAGCTCAGGAACAAGATCTCTCAAATTTCATAAGGTACGCCCACTTTCTCTCTCTAGCGCTCTCCCTTCTCTCTAGATTTTTATTTTGTTTAGAGTTTTCCGGTCAGTTTCCACCGTGAATCCACCGATCTTTCTGAAGATCTTCGAATTTTCTGATCCATCTTCAAGCTCTTCTTCTGTATTTTATCATTGATTTTGGCCTCTTTGGTCGAGATGAGTTCAAGTTCTTTTTCAGCTTCTATGAATGACCGAACTCCTTCTCCCATAGAGACTGCCGCAGATCTCGAGTTGTTTATCAGGTCGTCAGATCCTAATGATTCATCTGATGACGGGCTAAGTGGTGTTAGGCAAGAGTTAATTCGGCGCAACTCACGTCTGAATCCTGCTGTTCCGAGTAGTTCCCGAGCTGATACTCTGGTTCCGCATACTGCGAAAAAAGATGTTCGCGAGACAGACGCACAAGCTCGGCTTGACGACGAGCATAATGTTGATGTGACCGATCTGGGTTACATTGAGGAGGAGGATACTTCTCCACTAGCCGAGATCGGAGAAGAAAGAGTTCTTAATCATGAGGCGGTTACTCCGAACTCGACTCGCAGGGTCGTTACATCGGCTTGTGTGGGGCCGACCCGCTCTCAAAGGAAGACTATCATGAATACTTTGGTGCGATGCAGGGCTCCTAATGATATTGTTTTCCGCATCCCTAACACCAGTCAACGACCGTAGGATGCACCCGAAGGTTATATTTGCGTATACGAGGACTGCTTCAGAAGTTGTGGTCTCGAGTTCCCTCTTCCCGAGCTGCTATATAGCTACTGTAAGCGCCGACGTATTGCCATCTCTCAGCTCCAACTTGCCATTGTCATCAACCTTGTCGGACTTCTGATCCTTGGGGAGGAATGTGACATAATGATCAACGCGAACGTCTTCGAGAGGCTGTTCCGGGTGAATATTACGAAACAGAAGCCATGGTTCTTATCGGCGAATGCAAAACCAGAGTACGATCTTGTCACGGGGAGTCAACCGAGTAAGGATAGCACCTCCTTCTAGGTCGGCGAGCTGTGATTGCGAGGTCGGCGAGCTGTAACTGCAAGGTCGACGAGTTGTAGCTGCGAGGTCGGAGGTTCGACCGCTCCTTCTAGGGCCAATTAGCGCCGTCTGTGGGGACTGAAACAGAAACCTAACTTATTCGAATTTAGGTGCGTAGCTCGGTAATGGCCGAACTACATGACGATCAGATGGATCATCAATACTTCAATTCGGCGATTGGTCAAAATCAAAATCTCATCGTATGATGGACATACCAATTTGCGCCACTTTATGACCTCGTTCAGTATAATGATGAATCGTTTCCGATTTCAAATTGAAGAAGAAAAGGACTCCGACACATGCCAGCTCTTCGTGGAAAATATATGCGGGACCGCACTAGATTGGTTCTCCCAGTTAGACGCTCACTCGATCGATAATTATACCGAACTCTCGACTAAATTTCTCAAGCGTTTCACAATGTTCATTAAGCAAAAAACTCGGAACGCCGATCTGTGGGCGCTTGAGCAAAAAAGTGACGAACCACTACGAGATTACATGAACCGGTTTAAAGCAGTGGTGTCTCATTGCACCATCGACGACGAAGCCGCAATCGAAGCCTTATACAAGGGAACATGGTACAAATCAGATTTCCACAAAGAAATCAAGCACAATTGGCCCAATACACTCGAGGATATCCTACACAAGTCACACATCTATATCCTTGAGGAAGAAGAAGAAACCGCAAAAGATAAACAGCACGCCCTCTTCAAGCCGATCGCCCCAATAGACAAACCGAGAGAAGAAAATCGCGAGACCCGAAATTACTATGACAGACGACATGCGGCTCAGCAAGTCAGTAGCATCCAGCCGCAACAAACATGGAACACATGGATCCGACCTGAAAATCCCTCTGTAAATTCGAACGAACCGACCAGCAACGATGGACTCTTCTGTCAATTTCACAACAGAGAGGGTCACAGTACGGAAGAATGCTGGCATATTAAGGATTTCCTTTTGCTAAAATTCAGGAAAGGTGAAATCCCCGTCGAAGGAGCATTTCGCCCCGGCAATAGGTTTCGCTGTAATGATAACCAAGGAGCTCACTGACCAAACCTCACCAAGAATCTCGAGCAAACAAATACCAATACTGCCGTCGAACAACCAAAACGAGACCGCAAGGACGAAAACGAAAATCATAACATTCCTCAAGTTCGGAAGCAAGCGAACATGATAATGTAGGCATTAGAATCCTGCAATTATTCAGTCCGAGCAATCAAAGAACACAACATAGAAGTAATCGCCGCATGACGGCAAAATAGAGTCACGACAGGCGGAATGCATGTAACCTTTTCCGAAGCCGATACAGAGGGACTCCATATTCGGCATAATGATCCTCTGGTCGTCAACTTACTCATCGGAGACGTTGCAGTCGGAAGAATCCTGGTGGACACAGGCAGCTCGGTG
Organism: Eutrema yunnanense; assembly: GCA_002933935.1. Taxonomy (NCBI): domain Eukaryota; kingdom Viridiplantae; phylum Streptophyta; class Magnoliopsida; order Brassicales; family Brassicaceae; genus Eutrema; species Eutrema yunnanense. The sequence continues at coordinate 79,843 of PKML01004611.1, read as the reverse complement.
AACGTGATATTTAGACAGACACTAAGAGACATGGATTTCCCGGACTCCTAGATCAAAACAAACATCGAACCGCTCACCGGTTTTACCTGAGAACAGACAATGATCGCGGGAACAGTCAAAATACCCATCTACGTCTGTGGACTTATAAGAATGGTCAAATTTTTGGTCCTCGACAGACCAACGATCTAGAATGTCATACTCGGAACACCCTGGATTTACGCAATGAAGGTCATCGTTTCAACCTACCACCAATGCTTGAAATTTCCAGCACCATCTGGAGTATTTACACTGAAAGGCGATCAGCTGATGTCCTGAACTTGTTATATCAATGAATGCAAACTCCGGACAGCATGCCGAACATGTGTTATCAACACAGCATTAAAAGACCCACTTAACCAAAAACTCAATCATGATATACCGAGGCACGAGAACATCATCCAAATCAACATCGACGAGCTTAATCCCGACAGATGCATAAGGATAGGAGCCGAACTGGACGAACAAATCAAGAACGACCTCGTCCGCTTCCTCAAAAGAAATGTCTCGACTTTCGCTTGGTCTATCAAAGACATGCCTGGCATCAACCCAAAAATAACGTGCCACGAACTCAATATAGATCCGACCTTCAAACCAATTAAGCAAAAAAGACGCAAGCTCGGTCCAGAGAAGGCTCAAGCCGTCAATGATGAGGTCGAACGACTACTCGGCGCAGGGTCAATAACAGAAGTCCGATATAAAGACTGTTAGCTAACCCATTCGTTGTAAATGGAGAATTTGTGTCGACTTCAAAGATCTCAACAATGCTTGCCCAAAAGATAGCTTTCCGCTACCGCATATCGATAGATTAGTCGAAGTTACTGTCGGGAATATACTCCTCTGCTTCATGGATGCCTTTTCAGGATATAACCAGATACTTATGCATCCAAGCGACCGCGATAAGACATCCTTTATTACCGACCGCGACATTTATTGCTACAAAGTCATGCCATTTGGTTTAAAAAATGCCGGCGCAACTTACCAACGCCTTGTGAATCGAATGTTTGCAAGTCAGCTCGGCAAAACCATGGAAGTATACATCGACGACATGCTTGTCAAGTCACTCATCGCTAGAGATCACATCGGTCATCTCAACGCATGCTTCGATATACTCAACGAGTACGGTATGAAACTTAACCCTACCAAATGCACATTTGGAGTGACGTCCGGAGAGTTCCTCGGCTATATCGTAACACAGAGAGGAATAGAAGCAAACCCAAAACAGATCTCGGCAATCATAGATCTTCCTTCTCCGAAAATAAAACGTGAGGTTCATCGATTAACCGGCCGCATTGCCGCCCTTAACCGTTTCATCTCTCGATCAACCAATAAATGTCTGCCCTTCTACCAACTTCTTGGGAGAAACAAAAACCTCGAGTGGGATGATAAGTGCGAGGAAGCATTCAAACGACTTAAAGAATATCTCTCGACTCCTCCAATCTTGGCAAAACCGGAGGACGGCGAAACCCTTTACTTATACATCGCAGTTTCGAACTCGGCAGTTAGCGCAGTCCTCGTTCGAGAAGACCGAGGTGAACAAAAACCGATCTTCTATACCAGCAAGTCTCTGGACGGAGCCGAAACGAAATACTCCACACTTGAGAAACTCGCCCTTGTTGTCGTTACTACAGCCCGGAAGCTTCGTCCATACTTCCAATCACACTCAATCGCTGTTCTTACCATTCAACCCTTGCGAACCATCGTGCATAGCCAAGTCAGTCCGGTAGACTCGCCAAATGGGCAATCGAGCTGAGCAAATACGATATCAACTATAAAAACCGAATAAGTGCCAAATCACAAGTCCTGGGGTATTTCCTCATCGAACTACCCCCAAGAGTTAGTGAATAACGATGTCCCCGCTATCGACAAATGGACCCTACACGTAGACGGTTCATCATCTCATCGAGGGTCGAGAGTAGGTATACGCCTCCAGTCCCCAACCGGGGAGCTCTTGGAACAATCGTTCTGCCTAGAATTCAATGCTTCAAACAACGAAGCCGAATAAGAAGAACTGCTCGCTGGCCTACGCTTGGCCAACGCCATCGGAGTAACCCACATACATGCATACTGTGATTCCCAGCTCATTGTGAGCTAATACAGCGGAGAATACGACGCTAAAAACGAACGAATGGATGTATACCTCAAACTCGTCAAGAAACTTGCCTCCAAGTTTGAAACGTTCAACCTTACAAAAATACAATGAGGCGATAACGCACCAGCCGACGCGCTAGCCGCACTCGCGTCCAGCTCGGACCCCCATCTCAAGCGAACCATCCCGATAGAAAGCATCACAAAACCAAGTATCGAAATGTCATAAATGTGCAACGTAGCAACGCGTAGACGTAACTACGAAGAAAAACCAGCCACCGCTCCCGAACCATGGAGAACAAGAAAAAAAATTAACACAAAGTACCGACCCCGAGCTTAACATCGCAGATGATCCCGAACTTCGAAACATATCCGTCAATGACGAAGAATCTGAAGGATTATACATACCAATGGATATCGGGGCTGAAGACGACGAGGATCCAAAAGATTGGACTATCGAGCTCAAAATGTATATCCACGATGGAATAGTCCCACCAAACAGGTGGGAAGCTCTGCGACTTAAAATGCGAGCTTGCCTCTTACATTGTTCACAGGGGGGATTTATACTGATGGAGTGCCGCAGGAATCCTATTAATTTTTGTACCAAGCAACGATACCGTTGAAGTCATGAGAAAAATACACGAAGGATCGGGTGGCAATCATGCCGGAGGTCGATTGCTAGCTCTCAAAATTAAAAAAGCCAGCTGCTATTGGCTGACCATGCTAGCAGACTGTAAAAAATTTGTGGCTAAATGCGAAAAATACCAACGATATGCTCCAATGATCAATTTACCTACCGAGCTGCTAACAACCTCAACGGCACCCTATCGCTTCATGCGATGGTCAATGGACATCATCGGCCCATTCCGACGCTCCACGACCCAGAAGCAGTTTATCCTCGTCATGACCGATTACTTCACCAAATGAGTTGAAGCAGAATCATACGCCGAAATACACACCCTTGACGTCCAAATATTCGTCTGGAAGTACATCATATGCCGACATGGGGTACCGTACGAAATCGTAAAAGACAACAGACCAAAATTCATTTCGACATTATTCGGCGATTTCTGCGCTAAGTTGAAAATCCGACTAAGCTTTTCCACACCGAGATACCCACAAGGCAATGGCCAAGCCGAGGCAACTAACAAAACTATCATCGACGGACTCAAGAAACGATTGGATACGAAGAAAGTACGTTGGGCAGACGAACTCGATGGAGTCCTATGGTCACACCGAACCACACCTCGGAGATCCACCGGACAATCACCCTTTTCCTTAGCCTACGGCATGGAAGCTTTATCCCCAGCCGAACTCGTGGTCCCGACAATACGCCGAACGATGCTGGTTTTAAACCCCGGCCTCAACGAGGAAATGATGCTCGACAACCTAGACACTCTCGAGGAACAGCGCGGACAGGCATTACTCAGAATCCTAAATTACCAACATTTAGCGGCGCGGTATTACAATAAAAAAGTTCGAGGTCGGCACTTTGAAGATGGCGACCTTATCCTACGAAACGTCTTCCAAGGCACTAAAGAAAAGATTGTCGGCAAGCTCTGCACTAATTGGGAAGGTCCCTACCAGATAATGCGGGTCGTCAAGCCTGGTGTATACGAACTCATGAAGATGGATGGAACTCCAATCCCGAGATCATGGAATTCGATGAATCTCAAATGTTACTATTATTAACAGTTCAGCATTACAGCCAAAAAAAAAAAATCTTGCCGAACTCGTTTTTAACTCTGTTGTAATGTGAACTACGAATGGCTTGATCCTTCCTATGAAGGTACGTAGGCAGCACACACGGGTTCAGCTATGACTTTAATAAAATTACTTTTGTCGATCGAATTCAAACAAAAAACAAACTTGAAGGGATCGAATCCATGATGTCCGAACTCAAAAGAATCATATCCATGATAACCGAACTCGAATGGACCGCACCCATGACAGCCGAACTCAAATCTTCCGACGAAACATAGAAACTCTCATTCACGTAAAACCATCACAAATTCACACATCGACGTCCTGGCCAGACAATCGGTACACTGAAATAAGCCGAGCTTCGTCTCGCATGCTATGGATAACACACCTTCCATGTAAAGCTGGGACCAGTCCCGCACTAAAAACGCTCTCAGATCATCAGAGCTAAATAAGCCGAGTCCGCCTCGCGCACTCTGATTCGATCTGAGAAGACCTGAAGCATCCTAAGACGAGCTCCCTATGCACTCTTATTCTAAGCTCCATGGTAAAGCTGAACGATTCCTCTCGCAGAATTAAGCCGATTTCTCAACAATCGCAAAGTAATAAGACGATTTCTAAACAATCGCAATTTAGTAAGCCGATCTCCTAATGATTGCCGACCTCTAATAGGTCGAAGAGTCGAACTCACCCTCTACACCCAGGCTAAGACCGTACTATGGACGGCCCCAATTTCGTGTATGGTGAAATCGATAGGTTTGTATAACATTACGAACTCACAACAGCCGAATTCGAAATAAAATTAGATTAAAAAAGATCAGTATACAAAGAAAATACCGAGGTCAATTAATGAAACACCGTAACAAAATATTTAAAGGTTCAAAAGGGAAATATTACATAAAGCCCCCTGGGCAAAAACACCAAGCAAACATGAGAAAAACAAGAAAACAAGAGATGATATGCCGACATGGTGGTCAAAGGGCTTGCTCCCTCATAACACTTGCCCGATCTCCCGAGATCGTCCGATGATTTGAGCCAAACATATCAAGACCGGTTAGGACCTCCACTCCAATCGACAAAGAAACCTCTGGATGGACAGTCTCGGTAAAAGACGACACTGAAAGATCCTCATCAGTCAGGTCGCAAGGAGCAATCGCATCATACTCAGCCGACTTCTCAGCTTTGAGCTTCTTCAGCTTCTCGATACGAGCCGACAGTACATCAATGCCATCCTTCTTATCGAGAACATCAGAGAAGCTAAGAACCCGGTGAATCTGATTAAGCACGAGGAATGGCCTCTTCATCTTCTCGGTAACGGCGAGATGGTCTTTCACCTTCTAGAGACAAACCTGACAATTTTCAGTCACCTCCTTGTGCTTCATTATCTCATGCGTGCGAGTCACCCTCAAACAACCCGTGTCTCTTTTTAGAGTGCGGATAACAGAGTCCCTATCTGCGGCGAGCTCAGTATTAGACGTCCTCAGCTCGGTATTAGACGTCTTCAGCTCGGCATTAGCCGCCTTCAGTGCGGCAATTTCTTCTTTGAGCCCAGCCACGGCTAGTTCGTTCAAAAACAAGCTCGGCCTGTAACTCTTTAGCAGCCGCGCTGACTTCAAGAGCCTCACGTCGCGTTGAACTCAGTTCACGGTCGTATGCACCGATAACGCCATTGGTCTGCGCCACCATATGAAAAAGGAGGAAGATATCAGCCTAAGGCAAAAAATTCACGGAAAATCAAAAACGATAAGCTCTACTTACATCAGCCATGGTGCGAGCCAAAATCTTATATGCCTCGGACTTAAAGAGCTCGTCAGTCGTAGGCAGATTCTGAGAACCGAAGGTCAGCTGACGATATAGCTCGGCACACGCCACCTCGTCATTGACAAATGGCTCATCCTTATCATAATCAAACTTGACAGAATGAGCAGAAGGGCCAGAGGGCCGCTGCCTTTGCGAAGCAGGCCGATCGACCCGAGCGGCTGCCCTCAGCAATCTTGGTTCGCACCGATACATGAAGATTGGTGCCCTCGTCTTGTCTGTCATCTCCGTGGATGACCGTTATATTTGCATCATCGACCGGATCCCAGTTGACACGTTTTCACGAACGATGGGTCGTGTTTTTCCTTTTTCTCTTCTTCTGTCTCTCGGCCTCCAGTTCGGCCCCGGTATTCGCCCCGTCGGCCGGAGTCTGCTCCTCTTCCACAATGAGCTGTTGGCCCTCTGGAAGCCGAACACCCTCAACGACCTCAAGGGAGCGGGCATCGGCATGATCCTGGTGATCATCCTGCTCGTAGTCGAAATCAGGAATATCATCGATCTTCATCTTCCTCCTTCGGCTACTTGGATTAGCTGCGCAAAAAGAAGTTCGGCTTCATAAGAGTGAAAATCTAAATTTTAAATATAATAATAACACTGAATCGAACCTCTAAGCGCTCGCTTCGCTTTCAAACTGATCTTCTCCTGATACGCCTCTGGCCAACGACGTTTCCCAGCCGAACTCAACTGTTTCACGTGCTCAGAAGTAAAACCCGGGATTGTTGTAAGGAAGTAGTCCCCGTATACGCAAATATAACCAAAATGACACGCCTCCAACTGTTGCATGGATCCAGATCTCAAGGCGACTCTTTGATTTCCACGAAGCCATTAAAAGCAACACGCAAACACAAAACCTACCGAAGCCGAAGAAACCAATTGTCTAACAGCCAAGGCAATATACCGAATTCAAACCAACAAACCAGACTCTAAAGCTTCAACCCAGAGATCGGTAATACAAAGATCCCACTACAAATTCACCGATCTCGGTCCATAACCGATCTAAACCAATTCATCATGAATTTTGCCAAACTCGAGATATTCCTTCGAGGAACTGAGGGGGGGGGGGCTTATTGTTAGTGGTGAGTTGAGCACTCCCCGGTTTAGACCGATTTAAACCGAGAAGGAACCCGATCCTTGACTCGTCGCAAATCAGCTTTCAAGCCCGTTAAAGGCCCAACGTGTCGCGACACTGACTTCTGAGCCCAAAGAGGGTCCAACCCGTCTAAAGTAATAACCGACCTATGAGATTTACGGAATATTTCCTGATCTCGGAGAGAAATCGGGAAACTTTCCTTTTCCTGAAGGAATTAGGAAAATAAAATCTTCATGTTCGCAACCGACATCGAATCCTATAAATAGGAGAGCCATGACCACATCTCATTCATTCACAATCTCTACCAGCGAGCATAGGAAATAGAGAGCTCGAGCATCCCGATCTTTGTTTCCTTAGTTTCCCGAGTCTTTTTACCAATCTTAAAATAATCATTTACTTTTTACCGAGTTCGATATCAATAAACGAGATCACGACCTAAGTTTACTGTTTTGCCTCTTGTGTGATTTTCATAATCAACAATATAATAATAACACCGAATCGAATCTCTAAGCGCTCGCTTCGCTTTCAAACTGATCTTCTCCTGATACGCCTCTGGCCAACGACGTTTCCCAGTCGAACTCAACTGTTTCACGTGCTCGGAAGTAAAACCCGGGATTGTTGTAAGGAAGCTTGGAGTACGACAAACCGAAATAAGAAATAAAAAACAGTTAGAAAAGAAACCAGAGAAAGCAATGAGGAATAAACTGGTGTCTACCAATAGGAATCCTCCATTGACTCCAGTAATTCCCATCAGGCCGCGATACAGAGAACTCGTCAATCCGGACATAAAAGTAACGAGACCCCTAATTGTTGACCTTGCTCGGTTTATTCTCCGTGACAAGATCGTATTCCGGTTTCGCATTCGCCGATACGAACCATGGCTTATGTTTCGTAATATTCACCCGGAACAGCCTCTCGAAGACCTTCGCGGTGATCGGTATGTCACATTTCTCTCCAAGGATCAGAAGTCCGACAAGGTTGATGACCGTTATGGGTTGGATCTAAGAGATGGCTATACGTCGGCGCTTACAGTAGCTATATAGCAGCTCGGGAAGAGGGAACTCGAGACCACAACTTCTGAAGTAGTCCTCGTATACGCAAATATAACCAAAACGACACGCCTCCAACTGTTGCATGGATCCAGATCTCAAGGCGACTCTTCGATTTCCACGAAGCCATTAAAAGCAACACGCAAACACAAAACCTACCGAAACCTACCGAAACCAATTGTCTAACAGCCAAGGCAATATACCGAATTCAAACCAACAAACCGGACTCTAAAGCTTCAACCCAGAGATCGGTAATACAAAGATCCCACTACAAATTCACCGATCTCGGTCCATAACCGATCTAAATCAATTCATCATGAATTTCGCCAAACTCGAGATATCCCTTCGAGGAACTGAGGGGGGGGCTTATTGTTAGTGGTGAGTTGAGCACTCCCCGGTTTAGACCAATTTAAACCAAGAAGGAACCCGATCCTTGACTCGTCGCAAATCGGCTTTCAAGCCCGTTAAAGGCCCAACGCGTCGCGACACCGACTTCTGAGCCCAAAGAGGGCCCAACCCGTCTAAAGTAATAACCGACCTATGAGATTTACGGAATATTTCCTGATCTCGGAGAGAAATCGGGAAACTTTCCTTTTCCTGAAGGAATTAGGAAAATAAAATCTTCATGTTCGCAACCGACATCGAATCCTATAAATAGGAGAGCCGTGATCACATCTCATTCGTTCACAATCTCTACCAGCGAGACATAGGGAATAGAGAGCTCGAGCATCCCGGTCTTTGTTTCCTTAGTTTCCCGAGTCTTTTTACCGATCTTAAAATAATCATGTACTTTTTACCGAGTTCGATATCAATAAACGAGATCCCGACCTAAGTTTACTGTTTTGTCTCTTGTGTGATTTTCATAATCAACAATATAATAATAACACTGAATCGAATCTCTAAGCGCTCGCTTCGCTTTCAAACTGATCTTCTCCTGATACGCCTCTGGCCAACGACGTTTCCCATCCGAACTCAACTGTTTCACGTGCTCGGAAGTAAAACCCGGGATTGTTGTAAGGAAGCTCGGAGTATGACGAACTGAAATAAGAAATAAAAAATAGTTAGAAAAGAAACCAGAGAAAGCAATGAGGAATAAACCGGTGTCTACCAATAGGAATCCTCCATTGACTCCAGTAATTCCCATCAGGCCGCGATACAGAGAACTCGTCAATCCGGACATAGAAGTAACGAGACCCCCAATTGTTGACCTTGCTCGGTTTATTCTCCGTGACAAGATCGTATTCCGGTTTCGCATTCGTCGATACGAACCATGGCTTATGTTTCGTAATATTCACCCGGAACAGCCTCTCGAAGACCTTCGCGGTGATCGGTATGTCACATTTCTCTCCAAGGATCAGAAGTCCAACAAGGTTGATGACCGTTGTGGGTTGGATCTGAGAGATGGCAATACGTCGGCGCTTACAGTAGCTATATAGCAGCTCGGGAAGAGGGAACTCGAGACCACAACTTCTGAAGTAGTCCTCGTATACGCAAATATAACCTTCGGGTGCATCCTACGGTCTTTGACTGGCGTTAGGGATGCGGAAAACAATATCATTAGGAGCCCCGCATCGCTCCAAAGTATTCATGATAGTCTTCCTTTAAGAGCGGGTCCGCCCCACACAAGCCGGTGTAACGAACATGCGAGTCGAGTTCGGAGTAACCGCCTCATGATTAAAAACTTTTTCTTCTCCGGTCTTGGCCAGTGGAGCAGCATCCTCCTCCTCAACATAACCCAGATCGATCACATCAACATTATGCTCGTCGTCAAGCCGAGCTTGGGCGTCTGTCTCACGAACATCTTTTTCTGCAGTATGCGGAACCAGAGTAGCAGCTCGGGAAATACTGTGAACAGCATGATTCAGACGTGAGTTAGGCCGAATTAACTCTTGCTTAACACCACTTAGCCCGTCATCAGATGAATCAATCGGATCTGATGACCTGATAAACAACTCGAGATCGGCTCCAGTCTCTCTGGGATAAGGAGTTAGGTCATCCACTGAAGCAGAAGAAGAACTTGAACTCATCTCGATCAAAGAGGCCAAAATCAACGATAAAATACAGAAGAAGAGCTTGAAGATGGATCGGAAAACTCGAAGATCTTCAGAAAGATTGACGGAGTCACGTTGGAAACTGACCAGAAAACTCTAAACAAAATAAAAATCTAGAGAGAAGGGAGAGCGCTAGAGAGAGAAAGTGGGCGTACCTTATGAAAGCAGAAGTGAAGCCAGTTCTAGGGAATCCGAGGGATATTTATAAAGGAAAAAGCAATCATAACGACTCCTCGATTCCCGCACCAAAACGACACGCCTCCAACTGTTGCATGGATCCGGATCTCAAGGCGACTCTTCGATTTCCACGAAACCATTAAAAGCAACACGTAAACACAAAAACCTACCGAAGCCGAAGAAACCAATTGTCAAACACCCAAGGCAATATACCGAATTCAAACCAACAAACCGGACTCTAAAGCTTCAACCCAGAGATCGGTAATACGAAGATCCCACCACAAATTCACCGATCTCGGTCCATAACCGATCTAAACCAATTCATCATGAATTTTGCCAAACTCGAGATATTCCTTCGACGAACAAAGGGGGGGGAGCTTATTGTTAGTGGTGAGTTGAGCACTCCCCGGTTTAGACCTGTTTAAACCGTGAAGGAACCCGATCCTTGACTCGTCGCAAATCGGCTTTCAAGCCCGTTAAAGGCCCAATGCGTCGCGGCACTGACTTCTGAGCCCAAAGAGGGCCCAACCCGTCTAAAGTAATAACCGACCTCCGAGATTTACGGAATATTTCCTGATCTCGCAGAGAAATCGGGAAACTTTCCTTTTCCTGAAGGAATTAGGAAAAGAAAATCTTCATGTTCGCAACCGACATCGAATCCTATAAATAGGAGAGCCATGATCACATCTCATTCATTCACAATCTCTACCAGCGAGACTGATGAAATAGAGAGCTCGAGCATCCCGATCTTTTTATTGATCTTAAAATAATCATGTACTTTTTGCCAAGTTCGATATCAATAAACGAGATCCCGACCTAAGTTTACTGTTTTGCTCCTTGTGTGATTTTCATAATCAACAATATAATAATAACACCGAATCGAACCTCTAAGCTCTCGCTTCGCTTTCAAACTGATCTTCTCCTGATACGCCTCTGGCCAACGACGTTTCCCAGCCGAACTCAACTGCTTCACGTGCTCGGAAGTAAAACCTGGGATTGTTGTAAGGAAGCTCGGAGTATGACGAAGTGAAATAAGAAATAAAAAAACAGTTAGAAAAGAAACCAGAGAAAGCAATGAGGAATAAACCGGTGTCTACCAATAAGAATCCTCCATTGACTCTAGTAATTCCCATCAGGCCGCGATACAGAGAACTCGTCAATCCGGACATAGAAGTAACGAGACCCCCAATTGTTGACCTTGCTCGGTTTATTTCCTGTGACAAGATCGTATTTCAGTTTCGCATTCGCCGATAAGAACCATGGCTTCTGTTTCGTAATATTCACCCGGAACAGCCTCTCGAAGACGTTCGCGTTGATCATTATGTCACATTCCTCCCCAAGGATCAGAAGTCCGACAAGGTTGATGACAATGGCAAGTTGGAGCTGAGAGATGGCAATACGTCGGCGCTTACAGTAGCTATATAGCAGCTCGGGAAGAGGGAACTCGAGACCACAACTTCTGAAGCAGTCCTCGTATACGCAAATATAACCTTCGGGTGCATCCTACGGTCGTTGACTGGCGTTAGGGATGCGGAAAACAATATCATTAGGAGCCCTGCATCGCACCAAAGTATTCATGATAGTCTTCCTTTGAGAGCGGGTCGGCCCCACACAAGCCGATGTAACGACCCTGCGAGTCGAGTTCGGAGTAACCGCCTCATGATTAAGAACTTTTTCTTCTCCGGTCTCGGCCAGTGGAGTAGCATCCTCCTCCTCAACAAAACCCAGATCGATCACATCAACATTATGCTCGCCGTCAAGCCGAGCTTGGGTGTCCGTCTCACGAACATCTTTTCTGCGGTATGCGGAACCAGAGTAGCAGCTCGGGAACTACTGGGAACAGCAGGATTCAGACGTGAGTTGCGCCGAATTAACTCTTGCTTAACACCACTTAGCCCGTCATCAGATGTATCATTAGGATCTGACGACCTGATAAACAACTCGAGATCGGCGCCAATCTCTCTGGGATAAGGAGTTAGGTCATTCACAAAAGCAGAAGAAGAACTTGAACTCATCTCGATCAAAGAGGCCAAAATCAACGATAAAATACAGAAGAAGAGCTTGAAGATGGATCGGAAAACTTGAACATGGCTACTAAAGCGTGGTTTCTTATATGATGTTAGGCCAGAATAGGCAGGTGTCTAAGGGGTCGCCAAGGTTTGGATTTTGTACATGTGGATGTGTAATTGCATAGTGTAATTAACTCGATTTACCAAATCAATTAAGAGTCCATTAAAATCGAATATGGTGATAAGTATTATATTTTCTCGGAGTTAATAATGTAATTAGAGCTCATTTAGTAAAAAAATAATTGTCGTTCAATCTTCCGGCGTGGCTTGCTCAATGGACACGTGGAGTACTATTTTTTTATTGATTTTGTCCTAATTTATTTTTTTAAGATGTCTTGTTCAATTAAAACCCCACTTTATGGGTTGCTCAATGGTCACGTCAAAACCAGAAGTCATCTTCTCCAATGGACACATGTGTTCGTGTAAACCAGATAATCTTCCCAACTTTCCTTCACCTATAAGCTTTTCCTTACCTTTTTCCCATGTTCTCTCGGACAAAAAAACTACCAAAAAAGTTACAAAGCTCCCCAAAAAAAATCCATGGAAAATCATGTCACCCTTCATACGTTGCCTACTGATCTATTAAACGATATTATCATCCGGGTCAGGAGTTCGTCGATAATTGATTTGTCTTCATGCAAGATTGCTCTAAGGGAGTTTAACGAACTCTCTCACCAGCCCCACTTCCTGCAAAATATCGACCTTTTTTTAATGCAATGCCCTAATCGGTTGTCAGGACCAGAGATCACAGCTTTTTGTCTCTCTTGCCTCCAGCGTGGTAACCCATCAGCACTTCTATTGAAGGGAGTTTCACATTTCTTCCGCCTTCATATATTTGATGAAGGCCTTTCTATGCTCGCGGAATGCGCTAACCGAGGTGGCATGATGGCCAAGTATTGTTTCCACATGCTTCGTTTAGTCATGGACGCCAACCCTATGGGCTTCTCCAATTTCGCTCTCATTCCCCGTGGAGATGCTGTGAAACTGAGAACGGCCATAGCAGACTCCAATAGACGAGCCTGGGCATATCCCCTACCGGTAGAGTTTGTGAAACGAAAACAAGATTTGCAAAATACTATAGGCGCCTCGAAATGTGGATGTTTAAGAAACAATTGGGGATGCCATGCCGATGAGAAGGTTTGCAACTCTTGCTTTTGGAAACAAGAGGCTTCTCTTTACTGCGAAACCATGCCGGATCATGTTCTCGAATGGCCTTATTAGTGTAACTCTGTATGCATTTACTCTTGGCTCTAACAAACTTTTTTTGTACCATCTGTTTTTGGTAGGCTTTATGTATCTGCTGCCTTTCTTATTAATTCACAGATTGGTATTGGTATTATGTTTTCAAATGGACTTTGACGATGGTGATTCTACAACCTCTACACCCTGAAGTTGGATGCGGCTTTCCTGGATACCATATGTTGGATGCGTCAAAGTCGCTAATAAATTCTGGTTAATGTTTTTGTGGGTAATGATTTTGTCGAGACAAGTTTGTTGCAAACATAACGTGGTTAGATATCGTGGATACATGGAATGCATGACCTTTTCCTAATATCAGCTTAATGGACAGACCTTTGCAGAAAATGGTCGCATTGATTAACACCGTTGTCCATTGGACATAGTTCTTCTAATGTACATAGTTCATCTTTATGTTTCTCGTAATATCCATGTCTCCGCAATATCCATGTCTCCGCAAAGCCATACTGTTTCCAGACCAATAAAGGAGGGTCCCCGAACAGACTAGGGACAATAGCTTTTGGATAGTAATATGTGGGTACAAGCCAGGGGATGATAACCTTTGGATAGTAATATCTGGGTACAAACTCGACCACAGTCGATGGTGGATGGCCTTTCCTGGATACCATATGTAGGATGCGTCAAAGTCGCTAATAATTTTTGGTTAATGTTTTTGTGGGTAATGATTATGTTGAGACAAGTTTGGTGCTAACATGTCGTGGTTAGATATCGTGGATACATGGAATGCATGATTTCAACTAATAAAGTTCGCATACACCCATTTGATTACACAGACACAGTTAAAGAGCTAACTATGCACGAATAAAACAGTAGCAAGCAATCAGAACTACTACCCAAATCAGCATGGTCTTCAACAACCATATATCTCCTTCCATTTCAGAAACACCATTCTCATATCCTAATACATTGCTTTTCAGTTCTTCGAACTTCTTCTCATATCCACGAATATTGTCTTTCATGAGCTCAGTCTCCTTGTCATATGAACGAAGAGCATCTTTCATGTCATCTATCTCCTCAATCATCGACTCATCCGTCCATTTGAACAAATGGTTTTTGTCCTTACAAAAAAAAAAACCATTCGCGACTTTTAAAGCACTGATCTGAATACATAGTTCTTAACACTATCATTTCAACAACATTTCCTAATGCTTACCGTTTCAGATCCATTCCGGCAACAATGAAACAACCTTCCAGGATTTTTAGTTGTGGTTGAAGTCCTTATCATAGAAAATTCGCCACACCGACATGCAATTGAAAATACTCTTTCTCCTACACGAACACCCCTCCTCATGATAACACTCAGCCCTGCAGATTTCCCATCCGGTGGACCTCCTTTTCACCAATTTTCGCCCTTTGAATGGAAGCTAGAAATAATGTTACTATAAACGTATATGAATTCGCGGAAGAAGCTTTCTGATTTCATGATGTACTCATTCTCCTCTCTTTTCGCTGGGGAAAAAAACCCTACCGTTGTGAGGAATTCACCCCCAAATTTCAGATCGCGGTCGAGGAAGATGATGATGTCGTAACCCTTTTTTTTAATGCCCAAAACCTTTATAATCACAAAACGACATCGTCATTGGTACGGATTTAAAATTTTGGTCATGAAAAGTTGGATTCGAAATGTTGGATGCATAAAGGTGGATGCACTTCTTGTGATGGTTTATGTGGGAAATAAGAGGATTTCAAATCTTCTATAATTAAAAGAAGGTGGAAAATAAGGAATTCTATAATTAAAAGAAGGTGAGAAATAAGGAATGTTTGTCTGTCTTTGAATGTTTCAACATATTCGTTTATATTTACCACTGTTCATAACTTTTAATTTTTCCTACAAATTAAATTATATTTAAAAAGCTACTTCATCTTTTCTTTCAACTTCTGGGTCATAATTGTAGCGCCCGTGTTCCGGGAATTGATTATTGGAGGAAGAATAATTAATTCCAGGGGGGCAGTATCGATCGATACTGGTAGGCATCGATCGATACCGGCCGGGTTCGCTAGTGGTTATCTTCTTCTTCTCTTTCTTCTTCGAGTATAAAAGCTTATCCTTGGGATAAGGATGAAGCTATGGAGAGAAGGGTCGAGAGAGAGAGAGGGAGAGAAGGGAGGAAGGCTTTGCGAAG
Source organism: Eutrema yunnanense (assembly GCA_002933935.1). Lineage (NCBI taxonomy): Eukaryota > Viridiplantae > Streptophyta > Magnoliopsida > Brassicales > Brassicaceae > Eutrema > Eutrema yunnanense. Next base: position 64,384 of record PKML01004611.1, on the reverse strand, counting down.
CTGGATCTTGCGAGATCAAGAGGTTGTGAGCTTGGTGAGAAGCTCGGAAGAGAGATTGGAAGAGCGGGAGGTCGATCTTGTGTTAGGAGATCTTCTAAAGCTCGTTCCAGCGTGTTTCAAGGTGAGTTGGGACCAAAGGTCAGCATAGAAGTTAGTATGTTTGTTGTTGATACTGTCTGTGTGTAGTTCTGGCGAGTTCTGGGTGAGTTCTCGCGGTGGTTGTGGTGAATCGCAGGGAGTATCGATCGATACCATGCGAGTATCGATCGATACTGGCCCTTTGGCGGTGGTCTCGAGTTCTGTGTGGATAGACT
>PKML01004611.1:9178-63919 GCA_002933935.1 Eutrema yunnanense | reverse complement strand
GTCTTTTCCACATAACTTTTAGGGTTAAAACCCATCTCGCGTTTTCCGTATAAAATGGATCTACCAAATTTCTACAGGCAACCAATCGTAGTAATGCCGTAGCTTCTCGCCGATCGATCATCAGATAATGGCAGCGTTGACTCCATGGAGTTTTTCGCCGCCCGAGGCATCCCGGCCCTCTGTTATTGTGGCGAAGACACGGTGGTCATTTCGCAACCAGTTGGTAACCCTTGTATAAAATACTTCGGCTGCCCCAGGGGAGAGGTAACTTCAAATTCCCAATTGTTATACCTATTATTTGTGTAAATCAGTCTTCAATGGATAATTAAATTGTGTCTCCTGAAGTTCAGTTCCTGCGACATGAAGAAATGCTTGGATGAGGCACTTATTGAGGAGATAGCTGGCCTCACCAAAGAATTGGATGACCTCAGGGATCATCTACAAGATACTCGTGCTCAGCTTCAATCGATGTTGGGATTACTATCTCAAGGTGGTCAAGACTACAATGAACTAAATAGTAAGGTTATGGAGCTCCAACATTTGTTGGGGGTTGCTGTGGAGGGTTCTCAGTTTGGCTGTCTCAGCAGGGGTCCATATGAGAAGGAGATGATTGGGGTGTTTCTCGTCGGCGCTTCCCTAGCTTTTCTTATGCTTGTTGCCCTTATTATCCGTGCTAAGTAGTTTCGCTTCCTTAAACTCAGGCATTATCTATGTAGCAACAATCTCCTTTCCTAACTTTGGGGTTGTTAACAACGTCAGCAAACCTTTTTTGTATAATAGGCTCTTTTCCAACTTATTCTTCTGATATGGATCGGATGCATCTTCGTGGACATATGTACTCTTTGGGGTGGAATAGCTACCCAAATTGGAGAATAAGTTATGGACTACCAATTACATCAGCGCTTTCACATCAGTCGTTAGCAAACATATTAATTGCCAATCCCCTAGTACACAAACTAAAAAGTCCACTTGCGATACAGTTCTACTCGATCCTACTTACTGGATACTTGGACACAGTCTATTGGATACTGCCTGGTGGATAGTGCTTGTTGGTTACCTGCGACTATCCAAGTTTTGGAACATCCACGTTTGGGAACTTTATAGTCCCAGATTATTAACTTCGGCAAACAATCACAGGCCATTTACGATACAGTTTTAAATAGACCCTTCCTATTGGATACGGAATTATGGATACGAGATTTGTTCATGGTTCATATCTTAGTGGTCTAAACATGTGGACACAGGTTATTGGATACTGCCTACTGGATATTGCCTATTGGTTACCGACTACTACATACATATTAGTGGATGCTTTTTCTTGAACATCCATGTTTGCCAGCATCTACTCACGTATTATTAACATCTGCAAACAACAACAAGCCATTTCTGCTAAGCACATACACAACATTGACAAAATCTCATAAAATTTCATGACGACAAATACAAATTACTAAATCTCCATTCCCAAGTTCTCCCAAAATAATACCTCCACTACCTTCCCAAAATACTACCTCCCCTAAACAAAAAAGTTTCGCAAAGAAATTCCTACATCCATTTCCAAAATACTACTTTCTCGTAAGAGTTTACAAAACAACATCTCTCACTCCCCAAAAAATTGTCCCACTACCAACTTTGTGCCACACTAGCTTCAGATTGGATTGCAGCACCTGGTTCTGTTGTGTCCTGATATCCCACACCTGGTGCACTTGTTCGGAACTGTCTTCTTCACCCGTGTAACCTACCAAAATTATACATACACTTAGTTTTACAGCACTGCACATCAAAGTACAACACCGAAGGCAATTCCTTACTGGAAATTCGCCGGTCGATGGATAACGTAATTCCTTTGGCCTGCCAGATGGCCTTCTTGTTTTTGGAGGCAACAAGTGAATACTGCTCACCTCTGGAGGAATCTCTACATCTCTTGGGTCTCCTTCTGGGAAAATTACCTCTTGATAAGTTTCTGCCCAAGTACCAATTTTGTAACACTCACCCACCAAACTCCCATAAGGAAGGCCCACCGAGTCAGCAGCCAACAACGCATGCCCACAAAGAAACTGTAACTTCTGATACACCATACAAGAACACTTACGGTCATTTAATATTACATGGTGCTTTTTACCAAAACGCCCAAGAATCTCGACACTCCAGCTAGAGACACTATTAATCTTGCTCCCTGTAGTCGTTTTCATATTAGTTGTCATCTGTTTATCAACCTCTGGAGTCACACTCCCTCTATGTTTAGCTGATTTCTTCCGCCTAGCAGCAAACCATATTGTCATCATTCTCTGAATAAAAGTCAATAGCTCAATGATTGGGGAATTCCTTCCTTCCAGCAACGCCTTGTTAAGAGTTTCCGCAACGTTACTCGTCATCCTATTATAACGATCACCTAGGAAATATGCTCGTGTCCAACTAGCTATACCTACTTTCTCTAGGTAACGTGCACAGTCCCCATTCATTGCTTTCACCTTCCCGTATGCCTCCATGAATTCTCCTACACTAAATGCAAATGCAGCCCTTACAACCAACTTTGTCAGCCCCTTGTTTTTAAACCTAGATGTTACATTCCTTTGAAGATGAACAATACAAGCTGCATGATGTGCTTTTGGGTATACAGTTTTCTTGGCTGTCTTAATGGACTGATGCCTATCAGAGATGATGGTCAGTCTATTAGTATCTGCAAGCAAACGCTCCAACACCTGCAGGAATCATATCCACGCAGCATGATTCTCACTGTCAACAACTGCAAAAGCTAGCAGAAATACTTGGAAATTAGCGTCTTGGCCACTCGCAGTTAGCAAAACTCCCTTGTATTTACCTCCCAAATGTGTCCCATCTAACACTACTACGTGCCTAACCCTCCTTAAACCAACCAGTGAAGCACCAAATGAGAGGAACACATACTTGAATCTAACCAATCCATCCTCATCAACTTTTATCTTCAACTCAGTGACAGTCCCTGGATTTGCAAGCTTGATCATATGGAGATATTCAAGCAGTTTCTGAAATGATTCATCTTCGGATCCTCTCACTCCCACTATAGTAATTTCCTTCGCCCTATAACACTTCATATATGAAGCGTTCACACGCAGATCTTCAAGTACAATTCGCTGCAATTCCCTAGCCTTTGGACCTTTCATAGGATCCCCATACTTCGCCCGATATACAGCAACTATGACACGGGACGACAGGCTACTTCTGAACGCCTGTCGCATTTCAATATCACACGTATGTTCAAGCTGGGCCTTTTTAATCACGTAACACGAGCTGTCCTTTACTTCTTTTGTAAACACACGCCACTCACAACGTTTATCTAAACAACTAACAACAAAGTTGTGCCGCCTTGTTTTGCTCTGGTAGAGACGGAACATTTCCTTAATTGCATATATAGCAAACGCTATCTTAGAGTCTTCCTTTGACGCATACACCTTCCCTACTCTAATGCCTTCCTCCCCGCCAGAAACATTAAGGTCTAGAATCACTACAAGAAAACTGCATATTCGTAGCGTGCAATATCCGCTATGGTTGAAATCTATAGCGCTTTTACAGACGCTGTGTATACTCCCGTTATAAAAAACACTGCACTTTTGATAACGTTTTTAAGAAATGCAATTGTATCGTAGATATAATATAGCGCTCTTTTTTATGCAATAGATATATTTATAATAGTGTGTTTTTTTTGTTATAGAAGTTTTATTCATAGCGTTGTTGAGTTGCTATTTATGCAATTGTATAATTTTCAATAGCAATTATACTTTGTTATTAATTGTTTTTATCATAGCATTTTTGTAATTTTACAATAGCATTCAAAATATGTAATGGTTTCTATAATTTATTCCAATAATTTATATTTAAATTAAGATTTGCTGGATTTTTTTGTTTGTTGATAAATTGACATTTTATTTAAAAAAATGTCAAATTTTATTATATTATTTTCATATATGAAACAATGATACAAAAAGACCAATATTACAAAGTAAAAATACATGATTCATACAACACTTGTATTTAAAGTTATGAATTCTCCCTTCAGTCTTGGACCTCCAATTTTTGAAATTTCTTCTTCAATATCATCAACAAGAATTGTCTGCAAATATATAGAAACAAAAATATCCAATTTAAAAACAACAGTCTATATGCATTAGACTACACATGTGCACGCCAACACTAACAAAAAGTTATACTTGCACAGAGTAATGAGAGCATCTCATAACGTGTGATCAATGTTGCATAGTGTAATATACAATCAAACTCACCTGACGGTTCAAATCTTTAGCCTTATCAGCATATATACGAGATTCAGATGTTAGCCGGCTCGACATCTCGCTCACCTCTGCATTTCAAACAAGAAGAGGAAATTGTACATAATGAGCATATTGCTCTGCTGATTATATAACAAATGTACACAACTAGTGATTCATGTTCTCCTAATTCGAAAAGCGTAATGATTGATCATAGGAGAAAGAATAGATGGGGCTTACGGTCCAGCTTTTCACCAACGTACCTAAGACTTCCTGCACATTCCACGTCATATTTGATGGACCTCAAGGTTGACTAACCTGCAATATCAATGATAATATAGTTCTAAGGAAGTAAATTACCTACCAAATTTCGCAAATGAGAGACTACACACAGATGCAACTTTTAATCAAACATCAATATGAGATCGATCAATCAACAAGCTTTTGCAAGCAGAATATGAAACAATAAGAAAGGGCCAATAAAATAACAGATGTTGAGGATACTGGAAAACATAGGTTGAAGTAAAAAGGAAGAAGAAACGAGGTGAGTATAGGAGACTGAACAATATCTTTCAAATCGAAAATATATTACCTGAGTTTGTTCTTCGGGGAGAATCTGGGTCGCGAAGCTAGAATAAGATAGAGACCTGTCCAGCCCTCACGGTGAGTAGCTGAGGCGAAAATACGACTCCTGTCAGCCTGCAACAACAAGAATCTGTCAAGGGTATAGAAGCGGATCCAAACGAGAGAAAGAGAGAGCGAATCGGAGCGGCGAGAGCGAATCGAAGTTAGTTCTGAGAGGCGGTTGGTGTTTCAGATGAAACTTTGCTTCGCCGTTAAAGGAGGCGTCTTCTTCGTTCAAGGAGGCTCGGAGAGAAGAAAAGTGAGACGAGGAAGAGGAAACGACGAATAGAAGGGTTTGAGACGAGGAAGACAAATCTAACGGAGACAAAGAAAAGTAGAGGAAGGAAGAAATAAGATTTGGCCACGTTATCAATCTCAGTGATATATTTCTATTGGCTCTCTATTTTTATTTAGTTTTAATGATTAATGTTTTTTTTTTACATTAATGATATCTCTATCTTATAAGGATTTATATAGGGTAATTCTACAAAATAGCACCAAAAAACTTAATGTTCAATAATTTAGCACCCAAGGGTGAAAGTCACAAAACTAGCATTCATTAAAAGGAAAAAGACTCATTTAACCTTGAACACACAAATTTTGATTCTTCCCGACGCTATCATTCCCGGAGCTATCATTCCCGGATCTTCGATCTCGTCGACAAATTGTTCCCGGAGCTATCATTCCCTGATCTCGAAGCTTTCCCGACTCTATTCTCTGATCTAGAATCTTTTCCGACGCCATTCTCTGATCTCGAAGCTTTTCATAGCTCAAATCGAGGTATTTTATCTTCTTCGATCAAAAATCTCAAATCTTCTTCCTCGAGACCTTCCTTGTATTGGGCAAACTCGACCAGTTACTGTAACTCGCATTACGATAACTAGCCCAAACTCGAAGCTTCTCATAGTCCGAAATAGATATTGCATGAAAATTCGATTCAAAACTCGATTTATAGATTTCGTTCATCTTTGTCTAGCTTTGATTTATTGATTTATAGATTTCGTTCATCTTTCTCTAGCTTCGATTTTGTTTCGATTGCATTTTAAGTGTCTGATTTTAAGTGTCTAGATTCGATTGTTGAATCATTTGTTTTGGGATGTCAACAATTGTTTGAGGATGTCAACAATTGTTCTTCAATCGGATAAATCTCAAATTTGGGGTTTCGTGATGTTTGGGGATGTCGTGAATCTTAAAAGAGTAAGAAGAAACTCATGGATGGTTTTGTGTTCTTAATTCACTTGCTTTGATTTAATCTAATATTGGTTTCGAAACTGGTTTTTATTGATTAGACCCAAATGTCTTGCAGGATTGTTAACCTTTATTAAAGGATAAGAACAAGAACAATCAAGAAACAAACTTGTTAGTTCATCACAACATCTAATTTGCTTTGATTGGAATACGCTATCTTGTTTGAACACAATGAACGCGAATAAAGATGGACTATCTGATTCAAAAGAGTCTTTCGTATCGAAGCTGGCCAAGCTCTTCCAGACATTTGAAGATGGGTTCAGTATGATCAATAGTCGCTTGACAACAATAGAGAAAGTTCTGGGAATAAACGAGAATCCTACTACACGTCAAGAAAAAACAAATGATGAAGGCAATTTCTCACAAACAGATGGTTTGGATCAGATAAATATCTGTAGCCAGCCTGGGGACAATACGAATGACCAGGTAATGTTCTGAGGATTTTGTTTCGTTTCAAACTCTCTATTTTATAATTTAGGAAAGACTTCTTAAAACTTTGAGAAAGTTTCCTAAATATGTACAAAACCATAATAAACTCTCCATCTTAGAATTTAGGAAAGACTTCTTAAAATTTCGAGAAAGTTTCCTAAATATGTACAAAACCATAATAAACTCTCCATCTTAGAATTTAGGAAAGACTTCTTAAAACTTCGAGAAAGTTTCCTAAATATGTACAAAACCATATAATAAACTCTCCATCTTAGAATTTAGGAAAGACTTCTTAAAACTTCGAGAAAGTTTCCTAAATATGTACAAAACCATAATAAAACTCTCCATCTTTTAATTTAGGAAAGACTTCTTAAAACTTTGAGAAAGGTTCCTAAATATATAGAAAACCATAATAAAACTCTCCATCTTATAATTTAGGAAAGACTTCTTAAAACTTCGAGAAAGGTTCCTAAATATATATAAAACCATATTGAAGCTGTTTTACACAAAACACAACTGATACGCCATTAATTTGAAATGTTTGCAGATAAACAGAGATAATTTGGAATCCCGTTCTACCCCCCCAAAAACACAGGATAAATAATGACGTAAGCTATTTGTTTTTCGTTTCCTTTAAAATGTTTTTATTACTTGAATTTTAAACATTTAGGTAAAAAAAAGTCTTCCTAAACCGTGTATGAAATGTATATGCAGCCTATTGCAGAAGGTCTGACTCAGATCGGATCATCTTTGGATACACCACCATATCCAAATGATTATCGGGGTCATCATGTAAGTTTGGACGATTTATCTATAAATCAAGAAGTTCTTGTGTGTCACAGAGGCTGCTGGCGTAGAGGATCTGTAAATACGATTACTCTTAACCAAATTTATTGCCTTCTATTGCCTTCTTCTCTTAACCAAATTTCATAACCAAATTTCATAAGCAAATTTCATAACCAAATTTCATAACCTTGATCTTCATGTCTTCGTCTTCATCAAGTGAAGGAGTTGAGGAATTTTTTGAAGAATTGTGGGAACAACAATATGAAGATTTTATCGAGCCAACATTTGGGGATCAAGCAAAGAAGCGGAAGAAACGAATTTATATTGAAAGACAACGCGAGCAAGGGCACATCCGTCTATGGCAGGACTATTTTAGTGAAGAGCCAACATACCCGCATCAAATCTTTAGACGCCGATTTCGCATGAACAGGCCCTAGTTCATGCACATTGTTGATCGCCTCTCCAGTGAAATCCCATTCTTTCAACCCCGAAGAGATGCAGCCGGAAGGTTCGGCCTATCTGGGCTACAAAAGTGTACCGCAGCAATTCGTATGTTAGCTTACGGTAACGCGGCTGACGCGACTGATGAATACCTTCGACTAGGAGCTACTACTGCACTTTCATGTTTGGAAAATTTTACTGAAGCAATAATACAGTTGTTTGGAGATGAGTATTTAAGAAGACCCACTCCAGAAGATCTTCTACGACTACTCGACATTGGAGAGAAACGCGGGTTTCCTGGGATGGTAGGAAGTATCGATTGTATGCATTGGGAGTGGAAAAATTGTCCAACAGCATGGAAAGGGCAGTATACTCGTGGTTCAGGAAAACCAACTATCGTCTTAGAGGCTGTAGCATCACATGATCTTTGGATATGGCATGCATTCTTCGGACCACCAGGTACTTTAAACGACATTAATGTACTTGATCGTTCACCTGTTTTCGATGACATTTTACAAGGCCGAGCTCCAAAAGTAAAGTACACTGTCAGCGGACACGAATATCGTATGGCGTATTACCTTACAGACGGTATTTATCCAAAATGGGCAACGTTTATCCAATCTATCCCTCTTCCTCAAGGTCGTAAAGCAGAGTTATTTGCGGAACGTCAAGAAGCAGCCCGTAAAGATGTCGAGCGCGCTTTTGGAGTGTTGCAAGCTAGATTTGCGATAGTAAAAAAACCGGCTCTTCTTTGGGACAAGGCAAAAGTCGGAAAGATAATGAGGGCGTGTATCATACTGCACAATATGATTGTAGAAGATGAATGAGATGGATACACCCAGTACGATACATCGGACTTCGTAGACGGAGAATCGAGTAGAAATTCAGAGGTGGATTTCTCGTTTTCAACTGACATCCCTTCGAACCTCGGTCAAATGCTTGGCATCCGGAATCAAATTCGGGATAATAAGATACATCATAGACTCAAAGCTGATTTAATTGAGAATATTTGGCAAAAATTTGGTGAAGATGTTTGATAATTATTGTATGTTTAATTTAAAATTAAATTAAATTAATTAAAAAAATAATATTATAATATTGCTAAGGACTCAAATGCAAGGTTCACCATTGGAGGAGTGTTTATGCATAAAATCCTTAACTACAAAAAAGTTACTAAACTAATAATATAATATTGTTAAGGACTCAATGGTGAGATCCACCATTAATCATGCTCTAAGACTCTTCAGATCTACTCCCAAGTCACGGTGCTGTTTCAGATCTTCAGTTATCTAGGAAAATATTATTTTTCCTCATCAACTCCATCCGACAACCACATCGACAATTAGCTACAGCTTCAAGCCTTAATTTCAAGCTTGGATTTCCCCTTCTAGCATTTTGCTAAGATTGTGATCCTTTTTTCTTGTTACTTCAAGCAAGCGAAAGAATTAATTTCCACTCAAAGCCATTCATAGACAAAAGCTGCTTATATCGATCTTAACCATCTCTAGCTTATGCTAAGTTCCTTTTGTTACTTGGACTACGTTCCTTGTGTTGATTAAAAGGAAAATTCCAAGATTTTTAATCGAACTTAAGTGAACGAATTTAGAAAGAAGTTCTTGACTTAAGTCTTCAATCTGTATAGCCGTTATTCGGAGGCTATAGTACAAAAGTCTAACATAAATTCAAGCATGAATGCGATCGGTTGGAATTGTCAGGGGGTCGGTTCTGATCTGACAAAAAAACATCTAGAAGAACTTCACAAATGCTTTCGACCGAGCTTTCTATTTTTGTCGGAGAAAAAAAATAGTCGTTACTTTCTGCAAAACATGCAAGTTCATTTTGGATACGATCATGTTTTTACAGTTGAGCCGAGAGGCCGAAGCGGAGGATTAGCACTTTTTTATATGGAGGAGCCGAACGTTACAATTGTTTATTCGGATGATCGCATGATTGATATTGTGTCTACATTGGAAGGTCATAAGATCTTTATGACATTTGTGTATGGAGATCCGGTTGTAAAAAACCGAGAACGAGTTTGGGAAAGACTTACGAGGAGCAGTCTTAATCGAAGAGATGCATGGTTTATGATCAGAGATTTTAACGAAATTACAGGCAACCATGAGAAACGGGGAGGACAAAGGAGAACGGAAAACTCCTTTATACCATTTCGTAATATGCTCGAAGATTGCAGGATGCTAGAATTCCCATATAAGGGTAACTCTTTTTCATGGGTGCGGAAGCGTCGATCTGGGAAAGTAAAATGCAAATTGGATCGGGCAGTAGCTAACGAGGAATGGCATTATCTCTTCTCCCACACTTCTGTGGAGTATCTTAAACTATGGGGTTCAGACCACCGACCTGTTTTAGCTCGGATCCAAGCAAGACCCCAAAACAAGAAAAATTCTTTCAGATTTGATAAAAGATGGATAGGGAAACCCGGTCTTAAGGAAGCAGTAATCTCGGGATGGGACCTTTTTGATGGTGTTCCACGTCGGGACATCCATAAAAAAAATAGCCTCATGCCGTAGTAATATCTCCAGTTGGAAGAAAACCCTCCCTACAAACACGGCGAAACTCATTGAAGAGTTGAAAGATCAATTAGACAGAGCTCAAGATGACGAGAATACTACCCTAGAAGAGATTGAAGAAATCAGAAGAAAAATTTGGACGGCCTTTCGTGAGGAGGAACAATTTTGGCAACAAAAAAGCCGAAATCTTTGGCACACAAAAGGAGACAGAAATACAAAATTTTACCATGCCATTACTAAACAGAGACGGGCTCGAAATCGCATTATTTGCCTTAAAGATCGGAATGGAAAATGGGTCGAGAACGCTGATGGTATTGAAAGAGTTGCAACCAATTATTTCCAACAACTTTTTACCACCTCACAGCCTTCAGATCCCGAGGTTTCACTCCGGTATATTACCGAGAAAATTTCAGCATCTACGAATCATGCACTAGTCTTGGATCCATCAGAAGACAAAATCAAAGCAGCCCTATTCAACATTAACCCCGATAAAGCCCCGAGACCAGATGGGATGACGAGTAGATTTTATCAAAGATTCTGGTAAGTCATAAGCCAAGACATAGTCAAATTGGTGAAGGATTTCTTTGCGACAGGTCACTTTGACCCTAGACTCAACCAGACAAATATTTGCCTCATCCCTAAAAAGGAGAGACCAAGAGCAATGGCCGAGTTCCGGCCGATTAGCTTGTGCAACGTGAGCTATAAAATTATTTCCAAACTCCTTTGCAAAAGACTAAAAAAAGCTCTCCCGAGTTTAATCTCGGAGACCCAATCGGCCTTTATGGCTAGGCGTTTGATAACAGATAACATTCTACTCGCCCAAGAAAATTTCCATGCACTTCGTACGAACCCCAGCTGTAGATCAAATTTCATGTCCATAAAGACGGATATGAGCAAAGCATATGACCGTGTGGAATGGAAATTCTTGGAAGCTCTTCTACTGAAGTTGGGATTCGCGAAAAAATGGGTTAAACTGCTGATGTTCTGCATCTCCTCGGTCTCATATCAGGTTCTCATAAATGGGGAAACGAAAGGAAGAATAAAACCCTCTAGAGGACTTCGGCAAGGAGACCCCTTATCACCATTCCTATTCATCTTATGCACTGAGGCACTTATCTCCCTCCTAATGCACTGATGAAAAGCGCATTATAGGTTTGCGAGTTGCGAGAGCAAGCCCTCGGGTTTCCCACCTATTGTTTGATGATGATAGCCTTTTCTTTTGCGAGGTGACCATCCGGCAAAGTGCCGAGATTTTTAAGATTATTGATACTTATGGCGTTGCTTCGGGACAACAACTAAACATAGCTAAATCTTCCATAGTTTTTGGAGATAAAGTAGACCAGAGGTTGCATCGAGGCATAAAAAGAGCAATAGGTATCACTAAAAAAGGAGGTGTGGGAATGTACTTGGGATTACCCGAACAAATTTGTGGATCAAAAAAGAAGGTCTTCGCGTTTGTTCAAGATCGACTTAATAATCGGGTCAATTCTTGGTCGGCGCAACTCCTTTCCAAAGGCGGAAAAGAGGTCCAAATCAAATCTGTAGCACAAGCAATTCCGACATATGTCATGTCATGTTTTCAACTCCCTCAATGCATAACCATCTTCTTTTTGAATGCCCTCCAGCTATACAAGTATGGGCTATTTCGGACTATATGTCCCTTCCGGGTTTCTTCCCGAGTACATCTATTTTCCGAAATATGGATTTTCTATTTTGGCGAACTAAAGAAGTAGGTCTTTCTGACCCTCAAAAAGATATATATCCTTGGATCATATGGTACATATGGAAAGCAAGGAACGAAAAAGTGTTCAACGGAAAAGAAATTTCTCCGGAGGATACTTTCCAGCTCGCTACTGTGGAAGCGGAAAGTTGGAGGATCGCAAACCAACATGAATGCGAAGAAGAGATAGAAGGTCTACCAGGACAAGATGAATCGAGAGTCTCCCTTTTGCCCCCTCGAAACCCAACATGTCAGATCGATGCTTCCTGGATTGATCATGGCCTCGTTAGTGGTCTAGGGTGGAGTCATAAGGATCACATGGGACGAGAGATCTTCGGATTGCAAGGATGCCGCAAAAACCTCTCAGCACTACATGCTGAGATGGATGGACTCCTTTGGGCTATGCTATGTCTACAAGAAAAACATATATCATCGATGCATTTTGAGACGGACTGTTCAGATTTGGTGAAGATGATCGAGAACCCGATAGATTGGTCGGCGTTTATTTCAGAAATAGAGTCCTTTCATGTCCTTAGAGCGTCATTTATCAACTTTAGTTTATCTTCTATTCCACGAGTGTCGAATGTCCGTGCCGATTCTCTTGCAAAAAGAGCTCGAACACGAAGTTTTTTATTTTCCCATATAAGTCAGACGGAGCCGGTAAGGGATAATAACCTTTTCGGCCAAACTTGATTTAATAAAATGGATAGTTGACCAAAAAAAAAAAAATATCAATCTAGCATTCAGAAAAAATCCTTAGGAGAACTTTGAACCTAAAGTGGATCTACTCAGATATGGAGATTGAAAACAACAGAAACAGGAGTTCAGAGTTGTCTCTCCAAAAACCAAAGTAGAATCAAAGTAGAATCAAGCTTATCCATAAAAGTGGCTGAAAAACCTAATTATAATGCTAAAACACGAATTGGGGTCTTCTTGTAAATATTAAAGTCTTCTGGGGCAAATCTGCAATTCTTCAACTTTTGGAAAAGTCGCGGGTCGTGTCTGCTGCGATGGGTATCGATCGATACTAGGCAGTATCGATCGATACTGATGCTTCAAATCGGGTACTCAGCAACACGAACTTCTGCTTTGCTCCAGAATGCTCCAGAAAGCTCCAATATCTCCAATTATGCTCCAAACGTGCTAAAACCTGTAAAAGACTCTAAAAGACTCCAAAATACTAGAAAGACTCTATAAAACGGACTTATATCATGGCCTAAAAGGGGTAAAACCATGATATATCACAAGGCAATATACCGAATTCAAACCAACAAACCGGACTCTAAAGCTTCAACCCAGAGATCGGTAATACAAAGATCCCACCACAAATTCACCGATCTCGGTCCATAACCGATCTAAACCAATTCATCATGAATTTCGCCGAGCTCGAGATATTCCTTCGACGAACTGAGGGGGAGGGGGCTTATTGTTAATTGTGAGTTGAGCAGTCTTTGGTTTAGACCGGTTTAAACCGAGGAGGAACCCGATCCTTGACTCATCGCAAATTGGCTTTCAAGCCCGTTAAAGGCCCAACACATCGCGACACCGTCTCCCGAGCCCAAAGAGGGCCCAACCCGTCTAAAGTAATAACCGACCTCCGAGATTTACGGAATATTTCTTGATCTCGGAGAGAAATCGGGAAACTTTTCTTTTCCTGAAGGAATTAGGAAAAGGAAATCTTCATGTTCGCAACCGACATCGAATCCTATAAATAGGAGAGCTCGAGCATACCGATCTTTGTTTCCTTAGTTTCCCGAGTCTCTTTACCGATCTTAAATTAATCCTATACTTTTTACTGAGTTCGATATCAATAAACGAGATCCCGACCTAAGTTTACTGTTTTGCCCCTTGTGTAATTTTCATAATCAACAGGTCGTATGATCAATGATGGCGCAAATGGTAGCTAAGAAAGGTCGACCAAAAATCAATGGCCTATCCTTGTCCCGATCCATCTCGAGAACTTGAAAATCAGCGGAAACAATCTTGTCTCCAATGAGCAGTTGAAGATCATGGATCACTCTCTTGGGTTTCTTTCGGGATGAATCTCCAAAGATTACGCTCACGGTGGATGGTGTGAGAGTTTTTATACCAAGCTTATCGGCAAATGTCTTTGACATGATGTTGACGTTGGTTCCAAAATCGCATAAACAATCTTCAAAATTTATTCTCGAAATTGAACAAGAGAAAGAAAAATGTCCCGGATCATCGACTTTTCTTAGCCTTTAAATCTGGATCCGTTTTGGTATCTAAAATGGTGGTTTATGGACCGTCTTGGATTTGGTTTTGGCTCGTCCATAGAGTGGGATGAATTTTGAAGCTTCTATAGGCTCCGTCTTAGTATCGACTTATTTTTCGGGTGTGGCGGAAATCGCGTTGCAACTCTTCGGGTTGTCTTCTACTCTTCTGGGTAAAGCTCTGTTCGGTCTCTTCATGGAGTCCGCATTTGGAAGACTTGAATATCCAAATTATTGGCATGGGTCGAAAGAGACTCGAACTTCCCATTCAAGTCATTGTACATACAATCGACCTTGATGTTAAAATCTTTTATCGTTTTCTCGTTACTTTGAGCGAGTAGTTGAATCGATTGCTCGAGCTTCACTATTTGGGAAGCAATTTGAGTGTTAGACAAACCTTGTTGTAGCGTATTTGTTTTTTTGTAAGGCACGACTTAAGCGTTGTAAGGCGGTCTTGGTTGGAAGTTCCCATTTCCGCCATAATTCTCGTTTTGGAACCGGTTTTGGAATGGTTTGGATTGTTGAGGGTAGAGTTGATCTTGGGAGTTCTCTACGTTCGAATTTTGATACGAGAGATCGTTGAAGTTGGCGTTGCATAAGTTGTTGTTGAATCCATTGTTGAAGTGGTTTTGGTAAGAACATTGTGCTCCGACATAGTTAACTTGTTCTTCTTGAAAATACGAACCGTTGTTGTCGAGTTCGTAGTATGTGTCATCCTCGCCTCCCATGGTAACTTCATGACACACCGGGAATTAACCCCGGCGTGGAATTTTACCTTTTATATCTAAGCCGCAAGTGCACAACACACAAAGTAGTATTTAGGGATCGAATCCACAAGGATAGACGTTGTCAAATTTCTAACGAGTTCTAACTTATGTCTAGACGTAAAATATATTTTGGGTTTTGTTACGGTCGTATCTATGGAATCTAAACTAAACTAAGAAGGGCAGTAGCTAACTAATTATTTTATCGAGGTTGTGAATTAATTAAACGAAGCGTTGGGTAATCGGGAGTTTTCTAGGGTTTATGGCCGATTTTTATGAGGAAATTTCTAGGATTTCTAAATCGACTTTTTGTTGTCTTTGGGTTCTTGAACTTGGAACATGTACGCTGCGTGTAGTCTACCCCCGTAATCCTATACCCCTACTCACTTCAGTACTCGGACGGTAGCTTTCGACTCCGCCCGCACAAGATGTGAATGATACTCTCAAAGGTCGTTTACGCCCACAATTCCTCCGTAAGTATACTTTCGAAATCTTACGACGGATTTGCTCGTCTACCCTAGGTCAAGCGATTAGATACAACACTTATGTGGCTCTAAAACACCTAATATAAGTTGCTAAGACGGTTAGTCAAGCAACGCATTAACAACAAGGATAGAACGAAGAACCCTAATCGGTATCCTAGACTAAAAACCTAATAAGAATCGAACCATAAGCTCCAGATAAATCATGGTTTTTACCCGCTTTTAACCATGATATAGGTCTTATTTATAGAGTCTTTCTAGTATTTTTGGAGTCTTTTCGAGTCTTTACAGGTTTATGTACGTTTGGAGCTTAATTGGAGATATTGAAGCATTCTGGAGCATTATGGTCCTTGTGTCGAGCGATACAACCGGGTGTCGGTCGATACAGACGACACAGATGCTGTGTATCGATCGATACCACTTATGTTGTCGGTCGATACAGACGACACAGATAGTGTGTATCGATCGATACCACTTATGGTGTCGGTCGATACAGACGACACATAAGCTGTGTATCGATCGATACCACTTATGGTGTCGGTCGATATTGATCGCATGAAGAGAAGGATCGCGACTTTTTACAAGTCTGAAGACTTTACACTTTGGTCCAAAATACTTTAATAATTACAACACTACAAGAAAGTAGCAAATTTGCAATGAAAATTTGCAACGGAATACTTCGTAACAAATATTTGCAACATAATACGTTGCAACTCCGTTGCAAAAAAAATTCCGTTGCAATTCCGTTGCCAAATTTCTCAAAAATAATCAGTTGCTAAATCGTCGCAATTTTGCAACAGATTTGTAATGGTTTAGCAACGGTAAATTTTTTGCAACAATGTTCGTTGCAAACCGTTTCCAAATTTTGCAACAAGAATATGTTGCAAAAGTTTGCAACATATATCATTGCAAAAGGTTACATATTTTGCAATGGATATTCGTTGCAAATATTTGGTAGGTGGGAATGATTTAAACGTGGGCTTTTAAATAGGTGAGTATATTCCAAATTCGTTGCAAATCAACATATAATTATACAGTTGAGGTTTTGCAACATATTTCTTGGTTTTGCAACGGATTTCTTGATTTTGCAAATGATTGCTTGGTTTTGCAACGGATTTCTTGGTTTTGCAACGGATTGATTGATTTTCTAATGAAATATAGGCAAAGAAAACATTAATCTTCAAAGAAAAATATAATAACATCTAAAATGATCATTGTTAACATATAGTTAGCCATTTTGGGTTTCATACTTGGGATATTTTTGGTTTTTCCTTTTGCAACGGAATAGCAACGGTTTTGCAACGAATTTCTTGATTTTGCAACGGATTTCTTGAGTTTTGCAACGGATTTCTTGGGTTTGCAACGGATTTCTTGAGTTTCCTTGCAAATCCGTTGCTAAATGTCTCATTCCAAAAAATAAAGTGTGAATCGTCTTACTCATATAACTACTAACTAAGTGGTGCAATCAATGTTCTACAATGTAAATTTAATATGTTCAGTGAAAGAAAACACCACAAGAATAAGCATTCATATCAAAAATGCGTAAGAGTAGAACATTCATCTTAAGGATGAGTTATGATGAATACACACTTACTCACTCTTATGATCACAAACTATATTTTTTGACATACCATGGATTTTCTAATGAAATATGGACAAAGAAAACATTAATATTCAAGGAAAACAATAATAACAACTAAAATGATTATTGTGAACAAATAGTTATCCATTTTCGTTTTCACACTTGGAAAAATTTTGGTTTTTCCTTTGGCAACGCATTTCTGGGTTTTGCAACGGATTTCTTGAGTTTCCTTACAAATCCATTGCTAAATAGATCATTTCGAAATAAACAAATTTCAATCCATTTACTCACATAACTATTACACAAGTTGCTATATGACTCATAAAAAACTAATTGGCCATCATTTTACTCATATATTCATATGTTTAATACTAAAACGATGTATTTTGAAAATTATATCTAATATATGTTTAATACTTTACTCATATATTCATGTATTTTGAAATATGGGCAAAGAAAACAATAAGCACAACAAAAATGATCATTATTAACAAATAGTTAGCCATTTTCGGTTTCAAACTTCGAAATTTTTTGGTTTTTCCTTTTGCAACGGAATAGCAACGGTTTTGCAACAGATTTCTTGATTTTGCAACGGATTTCTTGGTTTTGCAACGGATTTCTTGAGTTTCCTTGCAAATCCGTTGCTAAATGTCTCATTCCAAAAAATAAAGTGTGAATCGTCTTACTCATATAACTACTACCTAAGTGGTGCAAGCTATGTTCTACAATGTAAATTTAATATCTTCAGTGAAAGAAAACACCACAAGAATATGCATTAATATCAAAAATGTGTAAGAGTATAACATTCATCTTAAGGATGAGTTATGATGAATATACACTTACTCACTCTTATGATCACAAGCTATATTTTTTGACATACCATGGATTTTCTAATGAAATATGGGCAAAGAAAACAATAATAACAACTAAAATGATTATTGTTAACAAATATTTAGCCATTTTCGTTTTCATACTTGGAAAATTTTTGGTTTTTCCTTTTGCAAAGGAATAGCAACGGTTTTGCAACATATTTCTGGGTTTTGCAACGGATTTCTTGGTTTTGCAATGGATTTCTTGAGTTTCCTTGCAAATCCATTGCTAAATATATTATTTCGAAATAAACAAATTTCAATCCATTTACTCACAAAAATATTACAAGTTGCTAAATGACTCATAAAAAACTAATTGGCCATCATTTTACTCATATATTCATATGTTTAATACTAAGACGATGTATTTTGAAAATTATATCTAATATATGTTTAATACTTTACTCATATATTCATGTATTTTGAAATATGGTCAAAGAAAACAATAAGCACAACAAAAATGATCATTATTAACAAATAGTTAGCCATTTTCGGTTTCAAACTTCGTATTTTTTTGGTTTTTCCTTTTGCAACGGAATAGAAACGGTTTTGCAACAGATTTCTTGATTTTGCAACGGATTTCTTGGTTTTGCAACGGATTTCTTGAGTTTTATTGCAAATCCGTTGCTAAATGTCTCATTCCAAAAAATAAAGTGTGAATCGTCTTACTCATATAACTACTACCTAAGCGGTGCAAGCTATGTTCTACAATGTAAATTTAATATCTTCAGTGAAAGAAAACACCACAAGAATATGCATTAATATCAAAAATGTGTAAGAGTAGAACATTCATCTTAAGGATGAGTTATGATGAATACACACTTACTCACTCTTATGATCACAAGCTATATTTTTTGACATACCATGGATTTTCTAATGAAATATGGGCAAAGAAAACAATAATAACAACTAAAATGATTATTGTTAACAAATATTTAGCCATTTTCGTTTTCATCATTGGAAAATTTTTGGTTTTTCCTTTTGCAACGGAATAACAACGGTTTTGCAACATATTTCTGGGTTTTGCAACGGATTTCTTGAGTTTCCTTGCAAATCCATTGCTAAATAGATTATTTCGAAATAAACTAATTTCAATCCATTTACTCACAAAACTATTACACAAGTTGCTAAATGACTCATAAAAAACTNNAAATTTTTGGTTTTTCCTTTTGCAACGGAATAGCAACGGTTTTGCAACGGATTTCTTGATTTTGCAACGGATTTCTTGGTTTTGCAACGGATTTCTTGAGTTTCCTTGCAAATCCGTTGCTAAATGTCTCATTCCAAAAAATAAAGTGTGAATCGTCTTACTCATATAACTACTACCTAAGTGGTGCAAGCTGTGTTCTACAATGTAAATTTAATATCTTCAGTGAAAGAAAACACCACAAGAATATGCATTAATATCATAAATGTGTAAGAGTAGAACATTCATCTTAAGGATGAGTTATGATGAATACACACTTACTCACTCTTATGATCACAAGCTATATTTTTTGACATACCATGGATTTTCAAATGAAATATGGGCAAAGAAAACATTAATCTTCAAGGAAAACAATAATAACAACTAAAATGATTATTGTTAACAAATAGTTAGCCATTTTCGTTTTCATACTTGGAAATTTTTTGGTTTTTACTTTTGCAACGCAATAGCAACGGTTTTGCAACGTATTTCTGGGTTTTGCAACGGATTTCTTGAGTTTCCTTGCAAATCCATTGCTAAATGTCTCATTCCAAAAAAACAAAAGTGATAATCGTCTTACACTTATAACTACTCTCTAAGTGGTGCAAGCTATGTTCTATAATGTAAATTTAATATGTCCTGTGAAATAAAACACCACAATAATATGCATTAATATCAAAAATGTGTAAGAGTAGAACATTCATCTTCAGGATGAGTTATGATGAATACACACTTACTCACTCTTATGATCACAAGCTATATTTTTTGACATACCATGGATTTTCTAATGAAATATGATCTTCAAGGAAAACAATAATAACAACTAAAATGATTATTGTTAACAAATAGTTAGCCATTTTCGTTTTCATACTTGGAAATTTTTTGGTTTTTCCTTTTGCAACAGAATATCAACGGTTTTGCAACGCATTTCTGGGTTTTGCAACGGATTTCTTGGTTTTGCAACGGATTTCTTGAGTTTCCTTGAAAATCCATTGCTAAATATATTATTTCGAAATAAACAAATTTCAATCCATTTACTCACATAACTATTACACAAGTTGCTAAATGACTCATAAAAAACTAATTGGCCATCATTTTACTCATATATTCATATGTTTAATACTAAGACGATGTATTTTGAAAATTATATATAATATATGTTTAATACTTTACTCATATATTCATGTATTTTGAAATATGGGCAAAGAAAACAATAAGCACAACAAAAATGATCATATTTAACAAATAGTTAGCCATTTTCGGTTTCAAACTTCAAAATTTTTTGGTTTTTCCTTTTGCAACGGAATAGCAACGGTTTTGCAAAAGATTTCTTGATTTTGCAACGGATTTCTTGGTTTTGCAACGGATTTCTTGAGTTTCCTTGCAAATCCGTTGCTAAATGTCTCATTCCAAAAAATAAAGTGTGAATCGTCTAACTCATATAACTACTACCTAAGTGGTGCAAGCTATGTTCTACAATGTAAATTTAATATCTTCAGTGAAAGAAAACACCACAAGAATATGCATTAATATCAAAAATGTGTAAGAGTATAACATTCATCTTAAGGATGAGTTATGATGAATATACACTTACTCACTCTTATGATCACAAGCTATATTTTTTGACATACCATGGATTTTCTAATGAAATATGGGCAAAGAAAACAATAATAACAACTAAAATGATTATTGTTAACAAATATTTAGCCATTTTCGTTTTCATACTTGGAAAATTTTTGGTTTTTCCTTTTGCAACGGAATAGCAACGGTTTTGCAATATATTTCTGGGTTTTGCAACGGATTTCTTGGTTTTGCAACGGATTTCTTGAGTTTCCTTGCAAATCCATTGCTAAATATATTATTTCGAAATAAACAAATTTCAATCCATTTACTCACAAAAATATTACAAGTTGCTAAATGACTCATAAAAAACTAATTGGCCATCATTTTACTCATATATTCATATGTTTAATACTAAGACGATGTATTTTGAAAATTATATATAATATATGTTTAATACTTTACTCATATATTCATGTATTTTGAAATATGGGCAAAGAAAACAATAAGCACAACAAAAATGATCATTATTAACAAATAGTTAGCCATTTTCGGTTTCAAACTTCAAAATTTTTTGGTTTTTCCTTTTGAAACGGAATAGCAACGGTTTTGCAACAGATTTCTTGATTTTACAACGGATTTCTTGGTTTTGCAACGGATTTCTTGAGTTTCCTTGCAAATCCGTTGCTAAATGTCTCATTCCAAAAAATAAAGTGTGAATTGTCTAACTCATATAACTACTACCTAAGTGGTGCAAGCTATGTTCTACAATGTAAATTTAATATCTTCAGTGAAAGAAAACACCACAAGAATATGCATTAATATCAAAAATGTGTAAGAGTATAACATTCATCTTAAGGATGAGTTATGATGAATATACACTTACTCACTCTTATGATCACAAGCTATATTTTTTGACATACCATGGATTTTCTAATGAAATATGGGCAAAGAAAACAATAATAACAACTAAAATGATTATTTATAACAAATATTTAGCCATTTTCGTTTTCATACTTGGAAAATTTTTGGTTTTTCCTTTTGCAACGGAATAGCAACGGTTTTGCAACATATTTCTGGGTTTTGCAACGGATTTCTTGGTTTTGCAACGGATTTCTTGAGTTTCTTTGCAAATCCATTGCTAAATAGATTATTTCGAAATAAACAAATTTCAATCCATTTACTCACAAAAATATTACACAAGTTGCTAAATGACTCATAAAAAACTAATTGGCCATCATTTTACTCATATATTCATATGTTTAATACTAAGACGATGTATTTTGAAAATTATATCTAATATATGTTTAATACTTTACTCATATATTCATGTATATTGAAATATGGGCAAAGAAAACAATAAGCACAACAAAAATGATCATTATTAACAAATAGTTAGCCATTTTCGGTTTCAAACTTCGAATTTTTTTGGTTTTTCCTTTTGCAACGGAATAGCAACGGTTTTGCAACAGATTTATTGATTTTGCAACGGATTCCTTGGTTTTGCAACGGATTTCTTGAGTTTCCTTGCAAATCCGTTGCTAAATGTCTCATTCCAAAAAATAAAGTGTGAATCGTCTTACTCATATAACTACTACCTAAGCGGTGCAAGCTATGTTCTACAATGTAAATTTAATATCTTCAGTGAAAGAAAACACCACAAGAATATGCATTAATATCAAAAATGTGTAAGAGTAGAACATTCATCTTAAGGATGAGTTATGATGAATACACACTTACTCACTCTTATGATCACAAGCTATATTTTTTGACATACCATGGATTTTCTAATGAAATATGGGCAAAGAAAACATTAATCTTCAAGGAAAACAATAATAACAACTAAAATGATCCTTGCTAACATATAGTTAGCCATTTTGGGTTTCATACTTGGGAAATTTTTGGTTTTTCCTTTTGCAACGGAATAGCAACGGTTTTGCAACGGATTTCTTGATTTTGCAACGGATTTCTTGGTTTTGCAACGGATTTCTTGAGTTTCCTTGCAAATCCGTTGCTAAATGTCTCATTCCAAAAAATAAAGTGTGAATCGTCTTACTCATATAACTACTACCTAAGTGGTGCAAGCTATGTTCTACAATGTAAATTTAATATCTTCAGTGAAAGAAAACACCACAAGAATATGCATTAATATCATAAATGTGTAAGAGTAGAACATTCATCTTAAGGATGAGTTATGATGAATACACACTTACTCACTCTTATGATCACAAGCTATATTTTTTGACATACCATGGATTTTCAAATGAAATATGGGCAAAGAAAACATTAATCTTCAAGGAAAACAATAATAACAACTAAAATGATTATTGTTAACAAATAGTTAGCCATTTTCGTTTTCATACTTGGAAATTTTTTGGTTTTTACTTTTGCAACGCAATAGCAACGGTTTTGCAACGTATTTCTGGGTTTTGCAACGGATTTCTTGAGTTTCCTTGCAAATCCATTGCTAAATGTCTCATTCCAAAAAAAAACAAAAGTGATAATCGTCTTACACTTATAACTACTCTCTAAGTGGTGCAAGCTATGTTCTATAATGTAAATTTAATATGTCCTGTGAAATAAAACACCACAATAATATGCATTAATATCAAAAATGTGTAAGAGTAGAACATTCATCTTAACATTCATCTTAAGGATGAGTTATGATGAATACACACTTACTCACTCTTATGATCACAAGCTATATTTTTTGACATACCATGAATTTTCTAATGAAATATGGGCGAAGAAAACATTAATCTTCAAGGAAAAAAATAATAACAACTAAAATGATTATTATTAACAAATAGTTAGCTATTTTTGTAAGTGGCAAAAAATTATCAAATAATATCAAATATGTTGCTAAATGTCATCAAAATGAAAAAAGGTTTCCTTAATCATAAACTCTATATCTCAAATTTTAAACTAGATCTTACACATAAATATCAAATAATATACAAAAATTAAACATTTACAATTTTTTTTAAATATAATCATTTTATAAAACCTAAATTCTAAACCCTTAACCCTTAACCCTTAACCCTTAACCTCTAACCCTTAATCTTAAACCTCTAATCCTTAATCATCAAATAATATACAAAAAATTAAACAATTACAAATAATATACAAATAAAACTCTTACACTATCCATTGAACCTAAATCTCCACTGCATTTTCTTATACCTTCCAAAAATCTGTTTGGTTCGATCTTGTAGTTTTCAATTTCTTTTAATCTTCTTAATCAATTTAACAAAAAAAAAAAAGTATTCTTTTTAATCTTTTTTTCTTCCTTGCTCTTTGAGTGTTTATAAATATTCCTATATTGTTCGTGGAAATTAATTTGACCTTTCATCGAAAAAAAATACAAATAAAAAATTCAAAATGCAAGAAAAAATGGATTGGTTTCTCATTGGTTACTCAATAAAGACTAGGATCATGCTTTTCCACCGTTGATAAGATATCAATCCAACGCACCCAAATCTTCTACTTCTTTTTTAATCTTTTCTTTAATCCCACCGTTGGAGATATTAAAAATATAGCCCACAACGAATCTTCTTCCATCGGGTAATCGCCATGGGTAAGCTCTCTCCCTTCTCCGTCTTCTTTGTTTTTTCTCTCTTCTTGTTTCTCTTATCTGCAGTTTCTTCAACAGAAACACCGGAAGAGAGGAACCAGAGAAGCTCGCCGCGAACCCTAGAGCCCAACTACCGGAAGGCCAGAACGACGCCGGCGATTCCTTGCCCAGCCACTAATGGCGAAAACAAAAACCAGGTCTAGAGCTCTCGCCTTGAAATCTCCGAAGACCAGAAGCTGAGGGATAGGGAGAGGCGGCGGTGGGAGCCAGGGACTGCCGGAACGGTAGGTTGGAGAGTGTAGCTTGTCAAGATCTCGTCGCCGGCGAGGGCCGAGGCGACGGAAAATTGGGAAAAGATCGTCGGAACTCTTGACGGCATCCCATGTCTTCGGTCAGGAGGCGAGTTGATCGGCGGAGAAGGAGAAGCACCGGCGGAGGAGAGTCACCGGAGAGGGCAGAGACTCAGATCTGGGAAATTTTTAATATTTTTTTAATTTTTTTTTCTAAAATTAATTTCTGTAAAAAAACTTCTACGGCCCATTGCTCTAAAATTAATTTCTGTACAAATTTGATCTGGAAATTTTTTTAATTTCACCATTGCACGTGCAAAAAAAAAAAAAATTCTGTAAACCAACTCCAATTTTGCTTCGGTTATTTTTTTGTAAACCCACTCCAATTCCCGGTTTGGGATGAAATTAATAGTATATTTTTGCTAATATTCCGTTGCTAATATACGTTGCTAATATTCTGTTGCAAACTTGTTACAGAATGGCAACAAATTAGTAACAGATTATTTTAGTAACAATGAATTTGCAACGGGTTTTTGTGTGTTACAAGTTCGTTGCAAAGACTTCTTTGCAACGGATTATAATGTATTTGCAAGAGAAATTTTCATTGCGAATATTAGCAACACCTTCGTTGCAATACTCCGTTGCTAATATTCCGTTGCAAACCTGTTACAGAATGGCAACGAATTAGCAACGGATTTTTTTAGCAACAATGAATTTGCAACGGGTTTTTGTGTGTTACAAGTTCGTTGCAAATACTTCTTTGCAACAGATTATAATGTATTTGCAAGAGAACTTTTCATTACGAATATTAGCAACACCGTCGTTGCAATACTCCGTTGCTAATATTCCGTTGCAAATATTAGCAACACCGTCGTTGCAATACTCCGTTGCTAATATTCCGTTGCAAACCTATTACCGAATGGCAACAAATTAGCAACGGATTATTTTAGCAACAATGAATTTGCAACGGATTTTTGTGTGTTACAAGTTCGTTGCAAAGACTTATTTGCAACGGATTATAATGTATTTGCAAGGGAACTTTTCATTGCGAATTAGCTCATTTCTTGTAGTGCAAGAAGCCCCAAAACGCGTTTTATCCTTATAATTAGGGTTTTCAGCTACTTCTTTTGGGCTACGCTTTATTCTACTTTGGTTTTCTGTTGAGAGAGCTTTTGAGGGAGACAAGTCTGAAACTCTGTTCGTCCGAGAGAAGATTTCGAACCCTTGTTTTCTTTTTCCTTTATTATTAATTTCAGAGATTTATTCAATCATGTTGTTTGTTTCAATCTCCATGTCTGAGTAGATCTCCTGTTAGGTTTAGGGTTCTCAATAAAGGATCTCTTGAATGTTAGGTTAATTAATTGGTTAGGGTTCATAATCTGAATTAGTTCTTTACCATTGGTTGTTCTTAAAGCTAATTCTGGATTGATCACATAGAACTTAGATTTTAGGTTAATCGATTAGGCACGACAGTGCAATTGATAATCTGGTATAACCTAGGGTGAGAAAAATAACTATCTGCAAAGAGATTTGGTTTAGTTGTTTTGTGAACAAATCAAACTTGAACTTAATGCTGGTTTAGTCTTTAGGATTTGCAAAGAGATTTGGAATTCTGAGATTTAAGCTTAGATAATTCTCGCAACGACAATTGGTTAATTATAGTTTAGTGATTTGTGTTCAAGAACCGGGCTTAGTCTGAACCCTGACTAATTGGTTTACCTGCTTTCTCTGATTTCCTGAGAAATACCCTGAACCTATCTTCTTCCATTGAATTTACAACCCTTGATTTACGTTATTACTTTCTTATTTTATTGATTTACTTAGCTTGATTCGAACCTATTTAATCTATTGTGTGATTCTTGAGTCTCTGTGGATTCAAACCCTAAATACTACAATCGACAAAGCTGTTAGTACTTTAGGGTATTACATTTAAGCTTATCAGCTCCCCTTCAAACCCCTTTCACCCAACAATGAGATTACTCAGCCATAACTGAGGTAATCATATTCAATCAATCAAATAAAAACAGTAAGTAAAAAGGGATGAAGAAAGCTTCTCTATCGAAGAACACGAATCGAGATACCTTTGCTCCAAACCAAAGAAAACAAGTGCACAAGTCACAAGAGATTCGCCTCTACCTTCAAGTGTGATAAGAATGTAACGTGTCTGTCTAGGAGGCATAAAATAAGGATTTATACAGCTAATCTTTGTTTAGGGTTTGATGGAAAATGACGGTTTTGGCCTCGGTGAATAAACCTGTCAGTTTGGTCGCGCAGGGTCCTGGCCGCGGGTGCGGGCTCTCTGGGAGTGGCAAAGCTGTGGATTCGACCCCTAAATACTACAATCGACAAAGCTGTTAGTACTTTAGGGTATTACATTTGAGCTTATCAAATTTGGCGCCGTTGCCGGGGATTCTTAATTCGCCATTAGATTTTAGTCAAGAATTTCGACTAAGTCCGTCGGTATCGATCGACACCTTTGTTGGTATCGGTCGATACGCATCGTTACTTTTGTTACTTACGTGCCTTGTCTTTTGTGTTTCAGGTGTATGCCCACTCACGAAACCCGGAGGAACAAGAGCACTCAGCTAGTTCATCTTTCTAACAAGGAGCTAGCTAACTTGGAACGTGCAAACAGGAAAACAAAGAGGCCAGCAGAGATGAACAATCCAGTGGTATTGACTCGTGATGATGCTGGAGCTTTGAGAGACCAAGAGGGTCAGCTGTGCAATGAGAGAGGGCAACGACTTGATGGAGATGGAAACACCATTATCCCTCCAGTTGTTGTTGGTGAGATTACCACGCCAGATGCGCGTGGCAACGAGGGGAATGCTGTGGTTAATTGTGGTAGAACGATTGGTGAGTACAACATGCCTGATCAGTTCTATGCTAATCGATCAGCGATTCGCCCTCCTACTTTTCAGAGGAATGACTTTGAGCTGAAACCTGCATACTTCACTCTTGTGGGTCAGCACCCTTTTCATGGTCTTTCTCATGAACACCCCATGGAGCATATTGAGAAGTTTGAGGATTTGGTCACTAGCATCAAATACAATGGAGTGTCCAATGATTTCCTCTTCTGTAAGCTCTTCCCATACTCTCTTGGTGGAGATGCAGCTTATTGGCTGAATCAGTTGCCGCCTGGATCACTGACTACCTGGGAAGAGACCAAGAATGCCTTCTTGAACAATTTCTATGATGATGCAAGGTTTGAGGAGCTTAGGAATAAGATCTCCCAAATTTCCCAAGGAGCGACTGAGGCATTCAAAGCTGCTTGGATTAGGTTCAGATCGTATCAGAGAGACTGTCCACATCACGGATTCACCAATGTTCAGTTGCTGGGTATCTTCTTCAGAGGAATTGATTGGAGGTATCAGATGGCCTTAGATGCTGCGAGTAATGGAAACTTGAACACCAGGTATCCTGACGATGCTTATGTGCTTATTGAGAACTTGGCATCTAGAAATAGTACCAAGAATGCAGACTTTGAGCGAAGAAAGCAAACTGGGAGCATGGATGGATCGCAGATTGCTGAGGTTCAAGCTAAGTTGGATTCAGTGCACAATCTCTTGATGGGAAAGACGATGAAAGCTGTTCACTTTGCTGATGAGGTTGAGACCTTCAATGAGGATGAAGTGGAAGATGTTAACTACATTGGTGATTATGGTTTTCAAGGTCAGAGAAATCAATACCACCAGAACAACAACTGAAACTTCACCAACAATGCTCAGCAAGGAGGGTACAAATCTGAAGTCAACCCAGCTGGTTTTAGAACCTATGGGAATTCGTCCTACCAATCTCCACCACCTAAAACACCAGAGAGCAAGGTTGAGGCTATGCTTGAACAGCTTCTTCTGGGACAGTAGAAGATGACAGTGGATTTCAATGGGAAGATAGATGCTATGTACACAGACCTGAATGGAAAAATCGAGTCTCTCAATGCTCATCAGAAGATGCGGGAAACTCAAATAGCTCAGACTGCAGCAGCTGTCATGGGAAAGATAGTTCATTAACAGAATGAATACGTCAATGCAATCACCTTAAGAAGTGCTAAAGAGGTCACTGCAGTGGTAGAAAAGGGTTCGAATGCAGAAACTTTCGTGGAGTTAGAAGAGTTTAAAGGTGATTTTGAGCCTGATACGTCTGTGTCGAGCGACACCACTACTTGTGTCGATCGACACCAACCTGAAAAGATGACACAGAAGCCTTGTGTCGATCGACACCAATCTGGTGTCGGTGGACACCCTTCGCAGACTGAGCTAGAAATTGTGAAAACACCGAAGATTGTTGAGGAGAATGTTTACAAGCCTAATGTGCCATATCCTAAACCACATAGACATCTCAGCGATCAAATTACTGCAGAGAAGTTGCTCGCTTTTGAGAAGATGGTAAGGAGGATTCCCCATACGATGTCTTTTGAAGAAGCTTTGGAAAACCGCCCTTTGCTTGGTTACTTCCGAGATTGCAGAGAAACTCTAGAAGAGATCAAGGCACTCTTCATCAAGGAAAGAAGCACACCACAACCAGTGAAGCAGTTGACTAAAATTTTCGGTTCCATGCTCTATCTTTGGAGTTGAATTCAAAGAGTCTCTCGTTGATTCAGGGTCTAGCGTCAATGTCATGTCAAAGGAAATTGCAGAGAGGTTGAGAATTGGTGATATTAGATCTGCTAAGATGACTCTCGCATTCGCGAACTCTTCAACCTCAATTACATAAGGTACCATCCCTGATTTGCTTGTTAAAGTATGAGATCGTCTGGTTCCTACTGATTTTCAGATTGTGGAGATGAGCGAAAGTTCTAATATACCTTTGATTTTTGGAAGATCGTTCATGACTACAGTTGGTGCAGTTATAGACACGCCCAGTAAGAGAATCTCGTTCTCATACATTGAAAAAGGGGTCTCCTTTAAAGCCATTCCTTTTGGAAGAGCTCCCAAACATGTCTCTTGCATCACCATTGTTACAGGAGAGACGTTGATGGTTGATCTCTTGGAAGAGCCTTATGATGAGCCAAATGTCATAGATGTTTTAGATAGTCCTTCTATCATCACGAAGAGAGACATCAAAACGGCTAAGGCAAAGAAGAAGGTGAAGAGCAAAAAAGTCAAGGGTGATGCCTATATGATTTTAACCCCTCAGAAGTGTGATAGAGATTCGATTGAATATGAGGTGAAGTGCAAGGGAACTTCGAAACCATTCTCTAAGGTTAGAGCTATCCTCACTTCAGAGTTGAAAGAGAAAGGAAAGGATGTTGTGAAGGGTATGCTGAGCATAATTCTGAAGCTGGAGATGTCTAGTTGTGGAGCTTGTTTCGGAGCAAGTTCTCATTCTTATCCTGACTGATTACCTGAGCGTAAAGTCAAGCTAGTGACGTAAAACAAGCGCTTGGTGGGAGGCAACTGATATATCATGGTTTTTACCCTGTTTGAGCCATGATATAAGTCATTTTATAGAGTCTTTTATAGTATTTTGGAGTCTTTTAGAGTCTTTTGCAGGTTTTAGCACATTTGGAGTATTCTTGGAGATATTGGAGTTTATGGAGCATTCTGGAGCGAAACTGAAGTCTGTTGGCTAAAGTACCCGAATTCATGTCAAGTATCGATCGATACCCCCTGGTATCGATCGATACCCATCGAAGCAGATTTCAAAGTCGCGACTTAATGAAGTTTGAAGAATTGCAAAAAGTGCCCAGAAGTCTCTGATAATTACAAGAAGACCCCAAGTCGTGTTTTAGGTTATAAATAGGAGTTTTAAGCCATCTGTTTAGGCTATGCCTTTTTATGCTTTGTTTTCTCTGGTTTTGAGAAAGTCTGATTTCCCTTCGTCCGAGATCAGATCTCAAGAACCCTTTGTTATTATTTTATTGATGATTTATTCAAGCATATTGATTGTTTCATTCTCTATGTCTGAGTAGATCCACTTTAGGTTTAGGGTTTTCTCATAAAGGATTTCTTTGAATGCTAGGTTAATTATCTGTTTAGGATTCACCATCTGAATTATAGTTCTTCACCTTAGGTTGTGTTCATAGCTAATTCTAGGTTGATAAATCTGGAACTTAGATCTTAGGATAATTGATTAGGCACGAGAGTGCGATTAATTACCTGATAGAACCTAGGTGAGCAAATTGATTATTCGCAAAGAGATTTGGTTTAATTGATTTGTGAACATATCAAACCTGATTTAGGATTTAGGATTCGCAAAGAGATTTGGAATTCCTAGGATTTAGATTTAGATAGTTTTCGCAACGAGAGTTGGTTAGCTATATTTTAGTGATTTGAGTTCAAGAACTGCGCTAAATCTGAATCCTGTTAGTTAGTTTATCTGCATTCATTGATTTCCTGAGAAAAACCCTGGGCCTATATATTTCCTGATTGATTTACAACTCTTTTAATTTCTGCATTGTTTTTAATTACAACTGTTTGGCTTAGCGTAATTCGACACTTCATAATCTATTGTGTGATCTCTGTGAGTCTTCTGTGGTTCGACCCCTAGCTTTACTATAACAACTGCTTTAGTACTTTAGGGTATTAAATTGAGCATATCAGCAACCCACTGGTGAGTCTGTACATATTTCTTTTATTTCTTTTGGTTTTTGGTTTTGTGTCTTATGTTTTGCGTGAATCAGTTACAAAGGAGTTGTGTCGAGCGATACCAGTAATGGTATCGATCGACACCACTTGCGCGACAAAGGAGTTGAGCTTATCAAATCGATGAAAAGAGTTACATGTGTCGACCTAAGACTGGTATCGATCGATACCAGTGCTGTGTGTCGGTCGACACTCCTACCCCACTCCGGCAACTTCTTTGTTTTTCACGACTCCACTAAGTTCTTTTGGTTTCTTTTACCGACTCTAGACTAGATAACATTGGGGACAGTGTTGTTTAAGTCCGGGGGAGGTAGTTGCTGACAGTGTGTTTGTTTTTCTTAGATTAAGTCGTTTTTGAGTCAAAATCGTTTTATTGAGTTAAATTTTGTTGGATGTTATGATCTAGTTCTTGAATCTATTGTTCTGACCTTGCTTCTAAGTGAACATTGTTACAGAATCAGTTATGGATCAGACTAATGAAAAATCCAAAGGCTGACCAGTTAACTAGAAGACACCCATGTTTCCAGCGGAGTTCATTCAAGCCTGAGCTAATTCTTTGCACTTCATCGATGTGGTCGATGCCCATAGAGCTTGATTCCTAACTCATATCTGACAAAGGAACCCATGTGTAGAAAGTAATGGTATCACTCTCCCCTGTTACAAGTTAATAAATAAAAGCATGAAAAGATGAAATGATTTTCTTCTCAGTAGAGGGCTAGGAAAATTTCCAATGATCCCATTATTCTACTTGAAAAGGAATGATCACACGAAGGTTGGAAGCGAGGTTAGGAAAATTTCATGTGATACCATTATTTGCCTACATCTTTGATACGTAGATAGGGGAGAACCGGGGATTTGGTGGCAAACACCATCAATACTCGCGTCTCAAACCTTAATATGTATATGCAACATGATAAGAAATAAGTCTGAGGGAGAGGAAACAATACCAAAAAGTGTGAAAATTGGGTGGTTCTTTTGTCATGATATTGTATGGGAAAGAGTCTAGAAGGTTCTTGGCATTGATTACAGCGATGAAACTGGCGATGAGGGCTTTATTGGACAATCCTGCAAAATTATGTGTGGATTATGGGAAGTTGCGAATGTCTACGGAGAATTACATGTTGGTTAGATTTGGAACTGGTTAAGTAATATGTGGAGCACTAAGAAAAATGGCCATTGCAGTGTTTCAAGAACAAGTGAGTCTCCGTGTTTTTCAAACCTCTTTCTCTTGTTTAGCTTTCTGTTTGCTTGAGGGCAAGCAAAGGCTAAGTCTGGGGGAGTTGATATATCATGGTTTTTACCCGCTTTTAACCATGATATAGGTCTTATTTATAGAGTCTTTATAGTATTTTTGGAGTCTTTACGAGTCTTTACAGGTTTAGGTACGTCTGGAGCTTAATTGGAGATATTGAAGCATTCTGGAGCATTATGGTCCTTGTGTCGAGCGATACAACCTGGTGTCGGTCGATACAGACGACACAGATGCTATGTATCGATCGATACCACTTATGGTGTCGGTCGATACAGACGACACAGATGATGTGTATCGATCGATACCGCTTATGGTGTCAGTAGATACAGACGACACATAAGCTGTGTATCGATCGATACCACTTATGGTGTCGGTCGATACTGATCAAATGAAGAGAAGGATCGCAACTTTTTACAAGTCTGAAGACTTTACACTTTGGTCCAAAAGACTTTAATAATTACAAGAATCCCCAAAACGTGTTTTATCATTATAATTATGGTTTTCAGCTACTTCTTTTTGGCTACGCTTTATTCTACTTTGGTTTTCTGTTGAGAGAACTTTTGAGGGAGACAAGTCTGAAACTCTGTTCGTCCGAGAGAAGATTTCGAACCCTTGTTTTTTTTTCCTTTATTATTAATTTCAGAGATTTATTCAATCATGTTGTTTGTTTCAATCTCCATGTCTGAGTAGATCTCCTGTTAGATTTAGGGTTTTCAATAAAGGATCTCTATGTTAGGTTAATTAATTGGTTAGGGTTCATAATCTGAATTAGTTCTTCACCATAGGTTGTTCTTAAAGCTAATTCTGGATTGATCACTTAGAACTTAGATTTTAGGTTAATCGATTAGGCACGACAATGCAATTAATAATCTGGTATAACCTAGGGTGAGCAAAATAACTATCTGCAAAGAGATTTGGTTTAGTTGTTTTGTGAACAAATCAAACTTGAACTTAATGCTTGTTTAGTCTTTAGGATTTGCAAAGAGATTTGGAATTCTGAGATTTAAGCTTAGATAATTCTCGCAACGACAATTGGTTAATTATAGTTTAGTGATTTGAGTTCAAGAACTGGGCTTAGTCTGAACCCTGACTAATTGGTTTACCTGCTTTTTCTGATTTCCAGAGAAATACCCTAAACCTATCTTCTTCCATTGAATTTACAACCCTTGATTTACGTTATTACTTTCTTATTTTATTGATTTACTTAGCTTGATTCGAACCTATTTAATATATTGTGTGATTTTTGAGTCTCTGTGGATTCGACCCCTAAATACTACAATCGACAAAGCTGTTAGTACTTTAGGGTATTACATTTGAGCTTATCAGCTCCCCTTCAAACCCCTTTCACCCAACAAGGAGATTACTCAGCCATAACTGAGGTAATCATATTCAATAAATCAAATAAAAACAGTAAGTAAAAAGGGATGAAGAAAGCTTCTCTATCGAAGAACACGAATCGAGATACCTTTGCTCCAAACCAAAGAAAACAAGTGCACAAGTCACAAAAGATTTTCCTCTGCCTTCAAGCGTGATAAGAATGTAACGTGTCTGTTTAAGAGTCATAAAATAAGTATTTATAGAGCTAATCTTCGTTTAGAGTTTGATGGAAAATGACGGTTTTGGCCTTGGTGAATAAACGTGTTAGGTTGGTCGTGCAGGGTCCTGGCCGCGGGTGCGGGCACTCTGGGAGTGGCAAAATGCCTATTGGCCGAGGGTGGAGAATCTCCAAGAGTGGCAAATGTCTCCGGGCCGCAAGTCTAGCTCTCCCAGGCGCGGTGGCTGCAACTTCGGGGCAGCTTCATCTGCCTTCGGTGCTTTAGGTGTATTTAAGGATCCAACCATTGGATTGCCTCCAGTCCAATTGCATTTGAAAGCTGGTTGTCTCTACTTTGTTGTGTCCAAATTTAGGGATGATCAGACGGTGACAAAATCTCCATTAGTTGCAAGACTTCTTGACGGTCCAAGTTTA
Source organism: Eutrema yunnanense (assembly GCA_002933935.1). Classification (NCBI taxonomy): domain Eukaryota; kingdom Viridiplantae; phylum Streptophyta; class Magnoliopsida; order Brassicales; family Brassicaceae; genus Eutrema; species Eutrema yunnanense. The sequence goes on along the minus strand of PKML01004611.1, from coordinate 29,553 downwards.
TCCAAAAACGTAGTTTTGCTCCGAAATGCACTCTTTTATTCCGAGTTACCTGAAATATCTTTCAAATCTCTAAAATATGAAAATCACTTGAAAACCTTTGAAAAGGGAGTTAAAACACCTGCAAAAGAATATGAAAGTGATCCATAAAAATGGTCAAAACCGGTGTTATCACTTCACAAGCATTCACTTGGTGATTTTGGTTCTTGAGAAGTTGAATCATCATATTCTTTATCTCGGCTATCTCCTTAGCTTCAGATACGTTTGATCTAGTCGATCTATCATAGTCGGGACAATTATTGCTATTAGCCATATTAATATTTTCAATGAGAGCTCTTCCTTGGTTGATGGTCATCGTGGAGAAGTCTGATGTGGTCGGGATTGAACTAACAAGTTTTACCATTTTAGCTAGACTGAAGGTGCACAGCAAACGCAGTAGAATTTAGGGATCGAATCTACAGGGATTGAACGTTGTCGATTTCTATTGATTTCTAAATTGTGTAGATGATATACTCATATATTGCATGTTTTAGCATGCATTTCACTTAGAGTTTTGTGTCATTTACATGCATAATCATGGTTTGTCTTGTATTTAGGTCTCATTTAGAGATTAGGACATATTGCATTAGGTCTAGTGAGTTCTTTGCATGTTTTGGAGTGTTTTTCTAGGTAATTGGATGCACTTGGTGACGTTTGGAGATTTGGGGCTAAAAGGAAGAGAGAATCCATCCGGAGCGTTCGAAAGAACGGGTCAGACGGAAGGTCTTCAAGCAGATTCAGCCTCGATAACCTTCATGAGAGTTGTATCCCAGAGAGTTATCTGTTCACAGGAGTTTGAATTGGGTTATTTGGACGTATGGATAGGGAGATAAGACGGATTTACGAAAGTTATGTCCGTCTGGCCGAGAGAAGATGACACCGTCCAAAGAACCGGCAAAACGAAGGCCTTCGTAAGAGTTGTATAGGGACGAGTTAGCTGTCTACATGTCATTCGGATGTCATGTTCAGGAGTTATAGCCGATTCACTAAAGACATATCCGCCTGCCGAGACAGTTTCGCTCAATACCGACTTGTTGTACCGAGGAGTGACATCGGTATTTACCAAAGCAACAATACCGACGTCACAAGTCGGTACAACACGTCGGTATTGAAACAGGGGAGAAATCCCCTTAGTACCGACATGTCGTACCGAGGATTGACGTCGGTATTGACCCTCAGGACTGTTTCTCACCCAAACCAGTGAGCTCACCCGAGGTGTCTGAAAGATCTTGCCAAAAGAGGGGTCTACAATCCGAATTAGCCTCGGTGGTATTCACGAAAGTTGTAGCCAAACGAGTTATCTGACTACATGAGGTAGTTCCAGGTAATTCAGATATGTGGTTCGTTAGATACGGTTGTTTTACTGAGCGTATGTCCGTATGGCCGAAGCCCCCAGACATGCCTGAAAGAACTGGCTGAAAAAGGGTCTCCACTCCGAATTAGCCTCTATTGTCTTTACAAAAGTTGTATCACAGTGTTTTATCTGTCCATAGGAGGTGGTTTGAGGCCATTCGGACTTGTATGCCAGGAGATATCGTGGTTTTACCGAAGGTTCTACACCACCACCATCCGCATAAACCCAGGTCCAATACCGATGTTCAATACCGAGCAGTGACCACGGTATTGAGCTACTCAAGACCAGATTTGACCCATTTTGAACCGGGTCGGTACCGGTTTGTCCCGGGTCGACCCGGTTCGCCCCCTTTCACTATTTAACCCAAAAACCCCTATTTTAATGTGTTATCTCTTTGCTTATCCCTTTTCTTAGGCTAAAAACCTTGTTCTTGTGATTTGTAAGAGAGATCATTCACTTTTTATGCAAGTTTAAGTTTATATCTTGTGTTCTTTCTCTAATCTTTCACATTCCTATTCCCTAATCATGATTAACATCACCTCTTTCACAAGATTAGGTGTGTTCTTCATGATTAGTGAGTAGTTCGTTTTAGAGCTCATGGATGAGGTAGATTAGGGGAATTTCGTGGTAGATCTTGATGTCTAGGACTTAGTTTACATCTTCCATCTCTTATTTGGTGTTCACAATGCTAGATTAGGCTAGATATAGTTAATATAGATCTTAGGGAATTTCATGCACACAATGTGTTTTATGAAATTCCCCAAAGAACCAAATAAGGGATTTTGCTTTCTTAGCCTATGAAAGTAGTTGTCTAAGGAGCATTAGGGCCATAGGAGCCTATGTTTATTGTTTGTTAATCATCCTATCATAAACGATGGTTTATTCTTGATTTGTAGGATTAACAAAGTGCTTAAGACCATGAGAGTGGCTTAATCTTGTTTAACTGTTCTAGGTTAAGGAAATTGCTTGTTTGTGTGAAATGACATCTAGATAGATCATGGAAGGATCCAAAATCAATAACCTCATCCAAGAGTTTGCCTTTATATCTTTCTAATCTCGTTTAGCATTCGTTTACTTATGTTCTTGCTTTGAATTTGAATCATTAGGTTGACATCATTCCTTGCCAAGTTCTTATCTCCCTCTAGAACGGCTAAACTAAGGAATGAGATCTCAAGCTTGATATATCATGGTTTTTACCCCTTTTAGGCCATGATATAAGTCCGTTTTATAGAGTTTTTCTGCTATTTCGTAGTGTTTTAGAGTCTTTTACAGGTTTTAGCACGTTTGGAGCATAATTAGAGATATTGGAGCTTTCTGGAGCATTTTGGAGCAAAGCTGAAGTTCGTGTTGATGAGTACCTGATTTCACGTCAAGCATCGATCGATACTCATCGCAGCAGACACGACCCGCGACTTTAATGAAGAGTTGAAGAATTGTAACTTGTTCCAAAAGTCTTTAATATTTACAAGAAGCCCCAAAACGTGATTTAGGTTATTTATAGGGATTTTACAGCCACTTTGTTGGCTATGCTTTATTTTACTTTGGTTTGAGAGAGAGCTTTGTGAGGAAGACAAGTCTGAAACTCCCTTCGTCCGAGAGAAGATTTCGAACCCTCTTGTTACTCTTTCTGTTATATTTGATGATTTATTCAAACATGTTGATTGTTTCATTCTCCATGTATGAGCAGATCCACTTTAGGTTCAGGGTTCTCATAAGGGTTTTCTCTGAATGCTAGGTTGATTAATTTATTAGGATTCACTATCTGAATTAGTTCTTTACCTTGGGTTGTGTTCAAAGCTAATTCTAGGTTGACGAATCTGGAACTTAGATCTTAGGATAATTGATTAGGCACGACAGTGCGATTAATTACCTGATAGAACCTTAGGTGAGCAAATTGATTATTCGCAAAGAGATTTGGTTTAATTGATTTGTGAACATATCAAACCTGATATTAAAGCTGATTTAGACTTTAGGATTCGCAAAGAGATTTGAAATTCCTAGGATTTAGATTTAGATAATTCTCGCAACGACAGTTTGCTTAGCTTAATTCTCACCTATATAATCTATATAATCTATTGTGCGTTTCTGTGAGTCCTTGTGTCCTTCCCTAGCTATACTACGACAACTGCTTTAGTATCTAATTAGGGTATTAATTTGAGCATATCAAATTTGGCGCCGTTGCCAGGGACTCAACTCGCCATTAGATTTTAGGTTGAGAATTTCGACTAAGTTCGTCAGTATCGATCGATACTACCTCGTATCGGTCGATACTCGTCGTCTTTTTGTGTTGATATCGATCGACACCACCCAGTATCGATCGATACTAAACGTATTTTTTTTGTTACTTACGTGCTTTGCCTAGTGTGTTTCAGGTGTGAGTTTGGAACGTGCAAACAGGAAAACAAAGAAGCCAGCAGAGATGAACAACAGGATGATTCTGATTCAAGATGCTGCTGGAGCTTTGAGAGACCAAGAGGGTCAGTTGTGCAACGAGAGAGGACAACGTCTGGATGGAGAGGGGAACATCATTCCACCAGCTCCTGTTGTCGCTGGGAATATCGCTGGGAACGCGAATGCAGGGAATGCCGTGGCTGCTCGCGGTAGAACGATTAGTGAATACAACATACCCGATCAATTCTATGCCAATCGATCAGCGATTCGCCCTCCGCCTTTTCAGAGGAATGACTTTGAGCTGAAACCTGCATACTTCACTCTTGTGGGTCAGCATCTTTTTCATGGTTTTCCTCATGAACACCCAATGGATCACATTGAGAAGTTTGAGGATCTGGTTACAAGCATCAAGAGCAATGGAGTCTCCTATGACTACCTTTTATGCAAGCTCTTCCCATACTCTCTTGGTGGAGATGCAACTTACTGGCTGAAGCAGTTACCTACTGGGTCGTTGACTACTTGGGAAGAGACGAAGAAAGCTTTCCTGAACAACTTTTTCAATGATGCGAGAGCCGAGGAGTTCAGGAACAAGATCTCTTAGTTTTCTCAAGGACCGACTGAGGCATTCAAGGCTGCTTGGATTCGTTTCAAGTCATATAAGAGAGATTGCCCGCACCATGGTTTCACTCAGGTTCAGCTGCTGTGTACTTTCTACAGAGAAATCGATTGGAGGTATCAGATGGCTCTAGATGCTGCGAGCAATGGAAATTTCTATACGAGGTATCCTGACGATGCCTATTTGCTTATTGAGAATTTGGTTTCTAGCAATAGTACCAAGAATGCAGACATGGAGCGCAAGAACCAAGCTGGTAACTTGGATTGCAGTCAGATTGCTGAGGTGAAGGCTAAGTTAGATTGGTTGATGGACAAGCAACAAAATGCTGTTCGTTTAGCTGGAAAAGATGGAGTGGAATTTGTTAACCACATTGATGGAGATGGATTTCAAGATCAAAGGTATCAACGACCACCCACACCACCCAGAGCTTCTGAGAGTAAGATGGAATCCATGCTCGAACAGCTTCTTCAGGGACAATAGAAGATGACACTAAACCTCACTGGGAAGATGAACGCTATGTACACAGATCTGAATGGGAAAATTGAGTCTCTCAGTATTCATCAGAAGATGCTGGACACTCAAATAGTAGAGATTTTCGTCAATCTAGCCAAGGCTGACAAAGAGGATTCAGCAAATCCCAGGGTATCGACCGACACCATAGAGCATCGATCGATGTCCGTCCACATCCTCTCTCGAGACGAGTCAGAACCCCGAGTATCGATCGATACACTACCTGGTATCGATCGACACCAATCGCAGACCGAACTAACGATTCTGAAGAAACCGGAAGCGATTGAGGAAAGTGTTTACAAGCCTAAGTTGCCATACCCTGGACTTCCTAGACACCTCAGAGATCCCATCTCTCCAAATCAGCTACGTGGCTTTTAGAAGATGGTACGAAGGATTCCCCACACACATACTTTTGAAGAAGCTCTAGAGTGTCGCCCACTACTGAGTCACTTCCGCGATTGCAGTGAAACTGAGGAAGAGATTAAGGCACTTTTCATCAAGGCCAGAGGTACATCACTACCGCTGAGGCAGTTGACCAAGAGGGAAGACCCAAGAATATTCTCCGTTCCATGCTCCATCTTTGGAGTTGAATTCAACGAGTATCTCGTTGACTCAGGGGCTAGCTTCAATGTCGTGTCAAGGGCAATTGCAGAGAGTTTGGGAGCTGATATTTGACCGCCCATGTCATCTATCACATTCGCGAATTGTTCCACCTCACTTCCATATGGTACAATCCTTGATTTGCTGGTTAAAGTAGGAGACTGTCTTGTTCCTGCTGATTTTCATGTTGTGGAGATGAGTGCACAATCTTGTACGCAGTTGATTCTTGGAAGACCGTTCATGGCTACGATTGGTGCCATTATGAACACACCCAACAACCAAATCTCATTCTCATACATTGACATGGAGGTGTACTACAAAGCTATCCCTAGAGGAACTCCCACACGTGTCTCTTGCATCGATGTTGTTATAGACGAGACGTTGGTAATTGATCTTTTGGAAGAACCTCCTGACGAGCCAACAGTCACAGACCTTCTAGATAATCCTTCTGTCATCACCAAGGAGGACGTCAAAACATCTAAGGCAAAGAAGAAGGTGAAGAGCGAAGGAGTGCAGGATGCTGCTTCTATGACCTTAATCCCTCAGAAGTCTGATGGCGATTCGATTGAATACAAGGTGAAGTGCAAAGGAACTTCGAAACCATTCTCTAAGGCTAGAGTTCTTCTCACTTCGGATCTGATAGAGAAAGGAAAAGAGTTTGTGGAAGGCATGATGAGCAGAACTCTGAAGCTGGCAATGTCAGATTGTGGAGCTTGTTTTGGAGTCAGCTCTCAATCTTCTCCTGACTGATCGTCCGTAAAGTCAAGCTCGTGACGTTAAACAAGCGTTGAGTGGGAGGCAAACCACTGGTAAGTCTGTACATACGTTTTTATTTTCATTTTTTTTTTATTCTTGGTTTTGTGTCTTGTGTCTTGTGTCAAACGTGAAGCAGATTTAACGAGGAGTATCGATCGACACCAGTCAGTGTCGATCGATACCAAGTGCCGTAAAAAAAAGGGAGCCGTAAAAAGGGAGCATAATTTTCATAAGTGTCAATAGACACCATCCAGTGTCGACCAAAAACGACAGGTGTCGACCGATACCTAGAGGTATCGATTGATGCTCCATGGCCTGGTAAGTTTCCTTAAAACCCTACGGTTGTCTTCTTCCTCACAACCCCCTCATCGTTCGATACCGCCGACCCTTTCCCCTCTCAAATCGCATTTTCTCGTTTCTTCACCGATTTTGGTGATTCAAGTGCCTAGATTCATTAGATTTTCACTCTCTATCTCCTTCTAGTATTTGTTTCTCAGATCAGCAAAGGTATGTACTCGAAATCCTGCCTTTTCCATCCTTTTTTTAGGTTTAAGATTTGTGTGATTCCACTCTTTAGCACTAGTTTTTCTTGACAATGGTCATTTGCTGAGATGCTCTAGACTAGTTTCGCACCTTGCCTTATATTCAGTTGCCCTTAATTTCGACTTTTGGATGATTTGGATTGCGGATATGCGATGAAACTGGAATTGGCCCAGGGTGTCGATCGATACCCTCTAGTATCGATCGACACCATGCGAGTTTGACGATAATAATTTTCTGTGATTGCAGAGAGGTGTTGGATTTATGCTGTTTCTTTGTGTTTTGTTTGCAGATGACACCTAGGTCAAAGAGAGCCAGGACTACAGACGCATCGAGCTCTAACCCATCTGCAACAGATGTTCCTGCAGCCCCACGCAGGAACCCTTGGCCTAGACGCGAGGGTACAAAGATAGCCTCCAAAAGAGATTGGGATGGACAAGAGAAGGCGTATGCCTTGAGTGATGACACCGCTTTTAGACCCATTTCTGAGGCATGGGATGATTTCGACACGCTGTTCTACAACGCGTGGTTGAGTGTTACCATCGAGCCTACCAGGTTTGTGGATGGAGTTTCTCTGCATTAGCTGGGTCTCGACTCGGATCTGGCTCGTCTGCTTGAGCGGATTGGTTTTGGTCACATGGCTACACAGCAGCATGACCTTTTCCCAGACTTGGTTCGTCAGTTTATGGCGACAGCTCGCGTTAGCTATTCAGATGAGCTTCTGCGAGACGCACAGGGTGGTAGCCTGTCCTTCATGGCTCGCGGAGTGAGGTACATGATTACACTCCCTGATCTCTGTGATCTCTATGGATTTCGGAGGGATCGCAGGAGGATTGCTCTTCCAGCTGCCCATCCTGACATACGTGGATTTTTGGCATGGTTTGGGAATGGTGTCTACGATTCTAAGACGTCCACTCAGATGGACGTACGACATCCGGTCCTGCATTGCTTTGTTAGGATCCTGAGCACTACTCTCTTGTGCAAGATGGAGCCTAACAAGATGAGAGTGTCTGAGCTTCTGCTGTTGTTTCTGGCTGTCAGGAACATCATCCCTGAGCAGGATTTTGAGTGGCCTGAGCTAGAGGATGTTAACCTTGGGGCTGTTTTTGCGAATCATTTGGTCTCTCTGAAGACCAAACCATTCACGGGGACGAGCACGAAGAAGGAGTCAGTTGGTAGTCTTCTAACGCCTATTTTCCAGCACCTCGGGATCAGTACTACGAGCTGCAGGATTGTCACTACGCGCCGGTTCATGGATGAGGCGCATCTGAGAAACCTTAGGTGGTTGAAGACCGGAAGGAAGTGGATTCTTAACAGATCTGATGGGAGCTTTCTGGTGCAGCTACCTGCCAGGGATCTGACAGACATATCTGAAGATCCTGCTCTGCTTCGTTTTAAGCCTCCCGCGGACCTGTTGACTCCGATTTCTGCGACTAGACGACAGGTTCGTCCACCTGCTGCTGATATCCCATCCACTTCACGTCAGAGAGGACGTACATAGGCTGCACCGTGCCCACCTATTCCTGAGCCACAGTGGCCTGAGGACACGGACGTCCCGATGGAGCCAGCTGCTTTCCAGAGACTGATGATAGCGAGCATGAAGAGCATATGGGATGTTGTTCGCTGTCATTGCACGACTGACACGAATGCTGATCCGTCGTCCCAGCCTGGACCTTCACATACCGCTACTGCTGAAGATGAGAGTGATTCTGATGAGACGGAGGATTAGTCCTCTCTATCTTCACGTTTGTATTTTTCTTTCTTTTTCTTTTATTTTTATTTTCTGTTGAACTTACGTCAGTGTTTGTTTTTGTATTTGAACTTCTTTGGATTCATCTTTGATCTACCATGTTGCTTTTAACCTGTTTTTGAGTATTCCTAACAGTGCTAACACCTAACACAATGGAATGCTTTCTCTGGTTAAGCAACTCGACACGTGTGTCGACATACGGCTAGTATCGATCGATACCTGCCAGTATCGATCGATACCCTGCAAAGGTACGGTTTCTGGTTTTCATAATCCACTCAGTTCATTTGTTTTCTTTCACCAACTCTAGGCTAGATAACACTGGGGACAGTGTTGTTTAAGTCTGGGGGAGGTAGTCGCTGACTTTGTTTTTGTTTTTCTTAGAGTCAATCCATTTTTGAGTCATTCGTCGTTTTATTGAGTCAAAATCTTGTCTGAGACTGTGATCTTTTTCTTGAATCTAATGATTTGACCTTGCTTCTAAGTGACCATTGTTACAGAATCAGCTCTAGATCGACTAATGAAAAATCCAAAGGCTGACTGGTTAACTAGAAGACACTCATCTTTCCAGCAAAGTTCCTTAAAGCCTGAGCCAAATTTTTGCACTTCATCGATGTGGTTAGTACTCTTAGACCTTGATTCCTCATTCGTATCTAACAAAGGAACCCATGTGTTTGGAATTATGGTATTTCTCTCCCTGTTATAAGTTAATTAATAAGATGCATTAAAATATGAAATGATTTTCTTCTGAGTAGAGGGTTAGGAAAATTTCCAGCGATCCCATTATTCTACTTAAGAGGGAATGATCACACAAAGGATTGGAAGCGAGGCTAGGATTTTCCTATGATGCCATTATTCGCCTACATCCTTTGATACATTGAGAGGGAAGAACCGGGGATTCGGTGGCTAACACCATCAATACTCGCGTCTCATACCTTGATGTGTATATGCAGAGCTGAAAAAAAAAAGAGAGAACATAATAAGAAATAAGTCTGGGGGAGAGAAATAATACCAAAAAGTGTGAAAAAGGGTGGTTCCTTATTATGATATTGTATGGGAAAGAATCTAGAAGGTTCTTAGTATTAATCACAGCGATGGAACTGGCGAGGATGGCTTGATTGAACAATGCTGTGAGATAATGTGTGTAGTCTGGGAAGCTGCGAATGTCTACGGAGAAGTACATGGTGGTTAGATCAAAAGCTGGTTAGGTGACATTTGGGTGCTTGGGAAAATGGTCATTGCAACGTTTCAAGAACAGGTGAGTCTCTACGTTTTCAAACCTCTTTCTCTGGTTTAGTCTTCTATTTGCTTGAGGGCAAGCAAAGGCTAAGTCTGGGGGAGTTGATATATCATGGTTTTTACCCCTTTTAGGCCATGATATAAGTCCATTTTATAGAGTCTTTCTGCTATTTCGTAGTGTTTTAGAGTCTTTTACAGGTTTTAGCATGTTTGGAGCATAATTGGAGATATTGGAGCTTTCTGGAGCATTTTGGAGCAAAGCCAAAGTTCGTGTTGCTGAGTACCCGATTTCACGTCAAGCATCGATCGATACCTCCTTGGTATCGATCGACACGTATCGCAGCAGACACGACCCGCGACTTTAATGAAGAGTTGAAGAATTGCAACTTGGTCCAGAAGTCTTTAATATTTACAAGAAGCCCCAAAACGTGATTTAGGTTATTTATAGAGATTTTACAGCCACTTTGTTGGCTATGCTTTATTTTACTTTGGTTAGAGAGAGAGCTTTGTGAGGAAGACAAGTCTGAAACTCCCTTCGTCCGAGAGAAGATTTCGAACCCTCTTGTTACTCTTTCTGTTTTATTTGATGATTTATTCAAACATGTTGATTGTTTCATTCTCCATGTCTGAGTAGATCCACTTTAGGTTCAGGGTTCTCTGGATGCTAGGTTGATTAATTTATTAGGATTCACTATTTGAATTAGTTCTTCACCTTAGGTTGTGTTCAAAGCTAATTCTAGGTTGACGAATCTGGAACTTAGATCTTAGGATAATTGATTAGGCACGACAATGCGATTAATTACCTGATAGAACCTTAGGTGAGCAAATTGATTATTCACAAAGAGATTTAGTTTAATTGATTTGTGAACATATCAAACCTGATATTAAAGCTGATTTAGACTTTATGATTCGCAAAGAGATTTGGAATTCCTAGGATTTAGATTTAGATAATTCTTGCAACGATAGTTGGTTAATTATACCTTAGTGATTTGAGTTCAAGAACTGCGCTAAATCTGAATCCTGCTAGTTAATTTATCTGCATTCATTGATTTCCTAAGAAATATCCTGAGCCTATCTTTCTCCCAAATGAATTACAACACTTTTAATTTACGCATTGCTTTCAATTACATCTGAATTGCTTAGTTTAATTCTCACCTATATAATCTATTGTGCGTTTCTGTGAGTCCTTGTGTTCGACCCCTAGCTATACTACGGCAACTGCTTTAGTTTCTAATTATGGTATTAATTTGAGCATATCAAAGCTTCACTCAACGTGCAAATTAGAGCTTCAATGAAGCATGGGAGCGGTTTAGGGGCTATACATCGCAATGCCCTCATCATGGATTTCCGGATGCTTCCCTCTTGAGCACACTCTACCGCGGAGCACTTCTTAAGATTTGTATGTTGCTTGATACCGATTCTAATGGAAACTTCTTAGGCAAATACGTGAATGAAGCAATGGAGTTGGTTGAGAACCTTGCTTTGAATGATGGTACATATGGTGATGAGTATGACCGGTCTACAAGAACCATAAGTGACTTCGAGGAGCAACAACGAACCAAAGCCATGATGGCTCTCAATGAGAAGTTAGATAATCAAGCCACCATGATTGACAAACTTCTCAATGCTTCCAAAAGACCGGTTCACTTTGTTAGTGACTTTGAGGAAAATCAAAGATCCCATGAGGAAATGGTGAATTTGAGCAACAAAGAAGAAGTGCATTATGTTGGGAACAATGGTGGCTACCAAAGGGGTTTCAACAACAACTATGGCAACCAAGGTGGTTCTCAACAAAGCTTTGTCCCACAAACTCAAGACAACAACTCCATGCCTCAAGACCTTGATGTGAAAAATATTCTTCAACAACTTCTTCAAGGTCAAGCAAATCGAGCATTGGATATAAGCAAGAAGATGGAGGAAATCAATACCAAAGTAGCTTGCTCATACAATGATCTCCCCAAGAAGCTTGAGGCATTGAGTTCAAAAGTGCAAGAAATGGAGACAAAGGGAGCCAATGGAAACAAAGTGCAACAAAGTTCTTCAAATGAGAAAGCAATACAAGTCACCAAGGAGTATTGCAATGCCATCTTCTCAAAGGAGCAATGTCCCATTCATGATCATGAAGCCGCCACTAAGGAGATCGAGCTTCTACTCTATGGATCACAAGCCGTTGCACCTCCCCCTAGAGAAGCTCCCTTGAAGCTCAATGAGGACATTGAGGAACAAGGTGAGGGAGTGACCCTTGAGAAAGATGAAGACGTGATCACGGTCCAAGAACCAAAGGGTAGTATTTCTTGCATTGATTCACCAAGCACAACTAGGATCGAACCTAAGTCTCTCCCCAAGCTTGGTAATCCCGGTAAATTCTCTATAGCTTGCTCTCTTGGAGATTTGGAGATTAAGGATGCTTTGTGTGACTCCGGTTCAAGTGTGAATGTCATGTCCCGAGAGATGTTCAAGAGTCTAGGGATAAGAAACCTCACCTATCACCCATCACATATCACTTTTGGAGATGCTTCTTCAAGGAAGCCACTTGGTCTCCTCGAAGACTATCCACTTAAAGTTGGGGATTACATAGTCCCAACGGACTTCGTTGTCATGGAAATGAAGAAGACCAACAAGCTCCCACTACTCCTTGGAACCCCATTCCTACTTACTACCGGTGCTAGAATGGATTTCAAAGATCAAAGGGTAGTTCTCTTTAATGTGGATGATAAAGTATATTACCCAATGAGGACTTCTTCCAACAAGTTTTGTGGCAAAATTACGATAAAGGATGATGAGTTTCGTGAAGAAGAAGTGAGATATGTGGGTAGTTGTGTGATGGTTGAAGAATCTCCACCCACAAAGGTCTATGAAGAGGAAGAGAAGTCTCTTGAGAGAAAAGATTTGGGTTATGGTAATGACAAGGAACCTTCGGAAGTTGGCATGATCACTTATTTGGAACCGCTTCCTCCCACCACAATGGAGAATGACGTTGAGGGTAGTAAGGGTGCAAAGAAGAAGACAAAGGCCAAGGCTAAGATGGGAAACGGATCAAGCAAGCTTGATGGGTCTAGGTCCGAGCCAAGCCACCCTTCTATGATGACTCTCACTCCATGGAAGCACAAGGATGGAGTGATTGAGTACAAGATCAAATGCAAAGGCCGATCCAAAACCTTTGCCTCGGTCAAAGCAATCCTCACACCCGAGCTCAAGGAGAAAGGGGAAGCCGGTCTTGAAGAGGTAATGAGCAAGGTGCTCAAACTTGAACTCAAAGATCTGCCTTGGAGTGCTCACACTCCCCTCTCACCCGCCTAAAAGGGTAACCAAAGTCAAACTTAGTGACTTTAAACAAAGTGCTCTTGGGAGACCCCCCAAGCTTATCATTGTACATACTTTCTTTTATGTCTTTCTATGTTTTCTTGTCCTTTTTGATGGGTTTGCTTAGTGTGCATAGGTTATTGATGGTCTAATGGTCATGGACTAAATGAAAAAGGGGTGTAGGATTGAGGTGATCACTCTCGTTACCTCCATTCATTTCCAAGGTAATACTCCAAACTTTGTACATAGCATTTAGAATCATATCTTCTTTCTTTATTTCATGCATTGTTTAGCTCTCTCTTATGCTTCTCTTACACAAGGGACTGTGTAATTTAAGTTTGGGGGAGGGTTTGTGTGTTATCTAACTTTGTTTTGGTGATCTTATTTTGCCTTTTGCATCTTGAGTCTCATGCATATCATGCATTTTCAATAATTTTGAAATTTTTTGAACTTTGGTACATTCCATATAGGATCGAGTCTAGATGCATAGCATATAAGGTAGCTTTGCATGAGCATTAGGAGCAATGATAGATTTGTCCTTGTAAAGTACCATATTAAGAGCCTAGTCCAATGCCATTGTTCCTAGTTACTTGATGCTTTGATCTCGCGTAGAAATTAAGAACGAACCATGCCTTGATCTCATGTCTTATTGTTCTTGCTTTGATTTGATTGAAGCAAACCTTGACTTGAATTCAACCTCATCTAAGTGATAACCATATATTTGACTTGTAAATATTGTGTTTGTGCAATCTTGAATGAATTCGTGGATCACCTATACATACTTGGATATTCTTTTTCCTTTTTACCACTCTTGCTTATCCAAGTAGCCATATCCCATCATTGGAATGGTTTCCCCTACCCTAACCTTAGCCTTCTTTCAAGCCATTGTTATTAGAGTGTGAATTGTGAGGCCTTTCTTTCGAGCAAACTTAGAAAAACGTGTTAGGTTTAGGGCGACAAGAGGGAATTATCATGTAGACTTAGCTCCAACATCACGGAGTTAATCTAGGAATTGGCTGGTTAAGATGGTGGTTCTTGGTTCAAGTTTGGGGGAACGGTTTTAGAATCGGTGAACGGGTTTGATTGGAATGGATTGTGGAATATAAAAGAAGAAAATGAGAAAAGGAAAAGAGGATCGGATTTTTGTAGATTGGTTGGTGCAAAAATCATAAGACTAGCTCTAAAAAATAAGATAGCCTCAAAAGATATAAGGAAAAAGAAGAAAGGCAAAAAGGCCAAAGCATCAAAGAATGAGAAGAGGCGTGAACCAAAAAGAAGAAAAGAAGAGCTAGATCACAACAAAGGAGCACCAAACCATTAAAGAACAAGGAAGAAGAAGTGACCCTCGAGTGAGAAGAAGGTGAAATGAAAAGACAAGAAGCATGTTGGTTTGAGAAGGCAAAATGCCTTAAGATAAAAACGCGTAGCTTAGGATGTGGGCACAACGGGTTAGAAGCTTTATGTAGCGCCCGTGTTCCGGGGAATTGATTATTGGAGGAAGAATAATTAATTTCGGGGGGCAGTATCGATCGATACTGGCAGGCATCGATCGATACTAGCCGGGTTTTTCTCGTGGTTATCTTCTTCTCTATCTTCTTTCGAGTATAAAAGTTATCCTTTGGGAGGATAAGACCAGGAGTTGGTCGAGAGTGAAAGGGAGAGAGGGAGAAGGAGAGAGAAGAGAGCGGAAGCTTTGCGAAGCTTGGATCTTGCGAGATCAAGGAGGTTTGAGCTTGTGAGAAGCTCGAAGGAGAGGTTGGAAGAGCTTGGTTTCGGCGGAAGCTTGTGAGAAGAGAGGAGATCTTCTTGAGCTTGGGGAGGTCGTTGTAGAGCTCGTTCCATCGTTCCTAAGGTGAGTTGGGACCAAAGGTTAGCAATTGAGCTTGTATGTTTGTTGTTAAGCTTGATTGGTGTGTTGTGTGTGTGGTCCTGGCAAGTTCTGGGTGAGATCTCGTGGCGGTGGTTGGGAAATCGCAGGGAGTATCGACCGATACCATGAGGGTATCGATCGTTACCTGTCCTTTGGCGGTGGTCTCGAGTTGTGGATAGACTCGAGGGTAGGCTATCGAGGTGATAGGCTTGAGTCGTGTGGCATCGATCGATACCAGGTATGGTGTTGGGTGTCGATCGATACCAGGCCCTTGTGTGGGTACCGTGTGTTGTGGGGCATCGATCGATACCATGTGTGTATCGATCGATGTCGGTTGTGGCTTTGTGCTGGTGTAAATTAATAATTCGTGATAATTGTTAATTGGTGGCCTGTTGTTGGGATGATCAATCTCACTCAGCATTTGGTTAGCCAAATGTTGATGCATCACTTTTGTCGATGCAGGTAAAGATAGGGCGGGATCGTGGAATCGAGGCGGTGAAGAGAGGGATGATTAGGACCCGGGAATGGGCTTCTGTTGTTGGGGTATCGATCGACGCTACGGGAGTATCGATCGATACCAGTTGTCCTTGCTGTTGTAGATTCAGTAGGACTTGGGTTGTAATAATAATTATGTGTGTTTAATTGTTGTTGTTGTCGTTTATTATTATTGCAAAAAAAAAAAAAAATTTGCGGTGCGGTCCTTTCAATTTGGTATCAGAGCCTATGCGGTTCTAGGAGCCCATGCGATTCTAGGAGCCTAGGTGGCTCTAGAATAGATTGGGTGTTGTGTGGGGTTAGAATCATCCTCTGTGAGCCTTGTAGGATTCCACGGTGAGTATCTTTATTGTGATGATTGTTGTAGCTTTCGTAGCTTGTGTTTCTGCATGTGTGCAGATGGCTAGAGGCCGTGGTAGAGGTCGTGGCTGTGGTGGAGGTCGTGGCCGTGATAGGAGTCGTGGCCGTGTGCCGGAGGAGCAGGTCTAAGAGTCGCGTGCGAGTCAGGTTGGGTCTGAGGGAGTGGCTGGCGCGAGTGCCAGTGTGGCTGGTGTTCCAGTGGGTGTAGCAGCGGGTGATGCCCGGGCCCGAGATGATCGCATTGCGAGATTGTTGGAGCGGTTACCAGAGAGGGTACTGGCTCAGGCTCCTGTGGTTCCGGCGGTTGTGGAGGTTCAGCCTCAGGGGGGGGGAGCAGCTGCGGTTGCTGGGGAGCTCCTATCCTATCTTAGGATGTTGGAGCAGGTGCAGAGGATTGGCACGGGGTTCTTCTGGAGGTGCTAATCCTGAGGACGCTGATGCGTGGTTGAGGAGGGTAGAGAGGAGTTCCTCTCGAGTAGGTGTCCCGCGGGATACCCGGTGGACATGGCGGTCCATTATCTGAAAGGTGATGCGCGTCTCTCGTACAGGGGTGTGGCAGCACGGAGAGTTTAGGCCGCGATGTCTTAGAGGCGTTCAACCGGATAGAGTCGAGGCTTGCGAGTTTGACTCAGGGGGATCGGTTGGTACGCGAGTATGAGGTGGAGTTTAACCGGCTCGGGTCTTATGTTAGACGAGCGGTTGAGAGTGGGTCGGCCCGTGTGTAGAGATTCCTGATGGGTCTTCGGGTTGACTTGAGGAACCGTTGCATGGTGAGGGTTTTTGCACGGTTGAGGAGTTGGTTGAGACTGTAGTGTGCTGGAGGAGGGTCTGAAGGATGAGGTGGTAATGGGTACACCGAGTTTTCAGGCGAGATCCGTGCAGCAGCAGTCTGGGCCGAGGTATGATCACGATGGATTTCGTGGTGGAGTTCCATCGGAGTTCTGGAATGCGTTTCAGATAGAGATGGGCGCGAGAGTGCGCTTGAGCGGCGTATCATCCTCAGACAGATGGGCAGTCCGAGCGGACCATCCAGTCTCTGGAGGATTTGTTGAGGGTGTGCGTGCTGGATTGGGGTGGTCACTGAGGAGATCACGTGAGCTTGGTAGAGTTACCAGGAGAGTATTGAGATGGCTCCATATGAGGCTCTGTATGGGAGGCCATGTCGTACCCCTTGTGTTGGGCACAAGTGGGGGAGATGCCCAAGATCGGCAAGGAGTTATGCCGATAGGAGGCGGAAAGAGCTGGTATTTGAAGTGAGAGATAGTGTGTATCTCGAGATGGCTCTACTGAGAAGTCCGAACAGGTCCATTACTGTGACTAGGTTGAGTCCGAGGTATATGGGGCCGTTCCGGATTGTGGAGCGTGTTGGACCGGTAGTGTATCGGTTGGAGTTACCCGTGGTTATGCAAGCATTTCATAAGGTCTTCGATGTGTCGATGCCGAGGAAGTGTTTGCATAGGGGTGACAAGGTATTGGCTGAGATTCCGCCAGATCTCTAGCCTAATATGACCGTTGAGGCGAGACCTTAAGAGTTCTCGAGCGGAGGGTCATGGAGCTTCGTCGGAGGAGGATTCCGATGATGCGAGTCCTGTGGGATGGTGGCGGGGCGTAGGAGGAAACTTGGGAGCCAGAGGCTAGGATGGAAATGAGGCAAGCTGCGGCTTAGTTCCATCGAGAGGTTCCAGTTTTGGTTATAGCTGTATGCTATGTGGGTGTCATTTTGTATTTCCGTTGTGTAGAACGATGTTACATTATGATGAGTAATAAGATGAGTATTTCTTATTATTGGTGACTTTGGGAGTCACGGGTTCGCATTGCGTTGGGGTAAAGAGCGTTAATGCGAGAGAGTGATAGGATGGATATTCTTATCGTTGTTGTGAGCGTTGCGTGTTCAGTTAAGCTTGCTCGGAGGCGAGCCGATACTGGAGGATGCGCGAGGGCGGTGCGATGACCGGGTTATTGGTTATGCACGCCAGATATTCCGGGTATGGAATATGGGTGATGCCGGTGTTGCCTTGCGAGGATTTACACGGATCACAGGAGGTAGTTCAGTCGAGATGCTTAGAGATATGTGACTTATTGCTCGTTGGGAGGACTGGTTCCTCTGGTGCCGATAGCTCGCAGGACTGCGGTCTTGAGAGTGTGAGTGGCGATGTACCCAGACTCGGGAGGTTTATAGCCTAGAGTGATATGTGATACCGTGGATTCGTAAGGGTATGTCCTAGATAGAGGATATATTGCCTAGAATTGAGTGGTATGGGATATCGAGGCTCGTCAGGTTATATTACCGAGGGGAGTGGTACGGCAGATACCCAGAGCTCGGAGATGCTGCGGTGTCTTGAGTGCTGTCGTATGGTTGATACCTTGCGAGGTATGGTGCATATCCTGCGGGATATGGCAGATGCCCAGAACTCGGAGATGCTGCGGTGTCTTGGGTACTGTGGTATGGTGGATATCCTGCAGGATATGGCTGACGCTCGGAACTCGGGGATGCTGCGGTGTCTTGGGTGACGGGGTTGGCGTGTGTTGAGCAATAAGTACATATGATGTTGCAGTGTCATAAGCATAGTGGACTGAATGGGAAACCTCGGAGGTTAGTTTTGGACCTCGTGTGAGTGTTGAGTTGGCCGGGTTGGCCAAGGTTTGGGTAATCGTTGCGACGATTAGGGTTCATTGGAGATGGACAGTTCATTGGAGATGAACAGTAACGAAGATTCGAGGACGAATCTAAGTTAGTGGGGGAGAATTGTAGCGCCCGTGTTCCGGGGAATTGATTATTGGAGGAAGAATAATTAATTCCGGGGGGCAGTATCGATCGATACTGGCAGGCATCGATCGATACTAGCCGGGTTTTTCTCGTGGTTATCTTCTTCTCTATCTTCTTTCGAGTATAAAAGTTATCCTTTGGGAGGATAAGACCAGGAGTTGGTCGAGAGAGAAAGGGAGAGAGGGAGAAGGAGAGAGAAGAGAGCTGAAGCTTTGCGAAGCTTGGATCTTGCGAGATCAAGGAGGTTTGAGCTTGTCAGAAGCTCGAAGGAGAGGTTGGAAGAGCTTGGTTTCGGCGGAAGCTTGTGAGAAGAGAGGAGATCTTCTTGAGCTTGGGGAGGTCGTTGTAGAGCTCGTTCCATCGTTCCTAAGGTGAGTTGGGACCAAAGGTTAGCAATTGAGCTTGTATGTTTGTTGTTAAGCTTGATTGGTGTGTTGTGTGTGTGGTCCTGGCGAGTTCTGGGTGAGATCTCGTGGCGGTGGTTGGGAAATCGCAGGGAGTATCGACCGATACCATGAGGGTATCGATCGATACCTGTCCTTTGGCGGTGGTCTCGAGTTGTGGATAGACTCGAGGGTAGGCTATCGAGGTGATAGGCTTGAGTCGTGTGGCATCGATCGATACCAGGTGTGGTGTTGGGTGTCGATCAATACCAGGCCCTTGTGTGGGTACCGTGTGTTGTGGGGCATCGATCGATACCATGTGTGTATCGATCGATGCCGGTTGTGGCTTTGTGCTGGTGTAAATTAATAATTCGTGATAATTGTTAATTGGTGGCCTGTTGTTGGGATGATCAATCTCACTCAGCATTTGGTTAGCCAAATGTTGATGCATCACTTTTGTCGATGCAGGTAAAGATAGGGCGGGATCGTGGAATCGAGGCGGTGAAGAGAGGGATGATTAGGACCCGGGAAGGGGCTTCTGTTGTTGGGGTATCGATCGACGCTACGGGAGTATCGATCGACGCTACGGGAGTATCGATCGATACCAGTTGTCCTTGCTGTTGTAGATTCAGTAGGACTTGGGATGTAATAATAATTATGTGTGTTTAATTGTTGTTGTTGTCGTTTATTATTATTGCAAAAAAAAAAAAAATTGCGGTGCGGTCCTTTCACTTTAGGTTAGAGACACTCTAGGCATTTGGGCAGATGAGAATTCTCCCTTGTATGCATAGGTTGCCTTTTACCTTTAGCATTTTGCTAAAGTTTGTTCATTTGATATGCTCAATTTAATACCCTAAAGTACTAAAGCAGTTGTAATAGTATAGCTAGGGGTCGAACCACATAAGACTCACAGAAACGCACAATAGATTATGAAGTATCGAATTACGCTAAGCCAAACAGTTGTAATTAAAAGCAATGCAGAAATTAAAGGAGTTGTAAATCAATTGAGAAATATAGGCTCAGGGTTTTTCTCAGGAAATCAATGAATGCAGATAAACTAACTAACAGGATTCAGATTTAGCGCAGTTCTTGAACTCAAATCACTAAAATATAATTAACCAACTCTCGTTGCGAAAACTATCTAAATCTAAATCCTAGGAATTCCAAATCTCTTTGCGAATCCTAAATTCTAAATCAGCTTTAATATCAGGTTTGATATGTTCACAAATCAATTAAACCAAATCTCTTTGCGAATAATCAATTTGCTCACCTAGGTTCTATCAGGTAATTAATCGCACTCTCGTGCCTAATCAATTATCCTAAGATCTAAGTTCCAGATTTATCAACCTAGAATTAGCTATGAACACAACCTAAGGTGAAGAACTATAATTCAGATGGTGAATCCTAA
>PKML01004112.1:27958-41225 GCA_002933935.1 Eutrema yunnanense | reverse complement strand
CACTTACTACAACAACTGCTTTAGTATCTTAGGGTATTAAATTGAGCATATCAATATCGTTAATGTCGATCGACACCGTGCAGGAAGGTAAGTTTCCTAAAACCCTATGGTTTTTCTTTTTTTCTTCCACCGCCTCCATCGCTCGATACAAATACCGCGACCCTCTCTCTCAAAATCACAAATCTTCGTTTCTCAACGGATTTTAGTGATTTTTGTGTCTATCCTGCTCGGATTTTTGTGCTTAATCTCATTCTCTCACTCAATCTCACGATCTCCAATGTATGCAACCCGAATTTTCATCTTTTCAATCCATGAACCAAGGTTGACACAATTTTGGAGTTACATCTGACCTTAGACGAAGCAAACACGAAATCGCATGAGTGTCGATCGATACCATGTTGGTATCGGTCGACACCCTACGCGAATGAGAAGGTTCATCCTATCGATTTAAGCCTGGTATCGCTCGATACCAGGCCGTGTGTCGGTCGATACTCGATGTTCCAGCACGGTAACTTCTTGTTTCTCCTAAATCCACTTGGTTCATTTGTTTTCTTTCACCAACTCTAGGCTAGATAACACTGGAGACAGTGTTATTCAAGTCTGGGGGAGGTAGTCGCTGACTTTGTTTTTGTTTTTCTTAGAGTCAGTCGGTTTTGAGTCATTCGTTGTTTTATTGAGTTAAAACTTTGTTTGAGGCTATGATCTTTTTACTGAATCTGTTGATTTGACCTTGGTTCTAAGTGCCCATTGTTACAGAATCAGTTCTAGATCGACTAATGAAAAATCCAAAGGCTGACCGGTTGACTAGAAGACACTCATGTTTCCAGCAAAGTTCCTTAAAGCTTGAGCCAAATTTTTGCACTTCATCGATGTGGTTAGTATCCATAGAGCTGGATTCATCATTCGTATATGACAAAGGAACCCATGTGTTTTAAAATAATGGTATTTCTCTCCCTGTTACAAGTTAATTAATAAGATGCATGAAAAGATGAAATGATTTTCTTCTGAGTAGAGGGTTAGAAAAATTTCCAACGATCCCATTATTCTACTTGGTGAGGAATGATCACACAAAGGATTGGAAGCGAGGCTAGGATTTTCCTATGATGCCATTATTCGCCTACGCCTTTGATACGTTGAGAGGGAAGAACTGGGGATTCGGTGGCTAACACCATCAATACTCGCGTCTCATACCTTGATGTGTATATGCAAAGCTAAAAACAAAAGAAAGAACATAATAAGAAATAAGTCTGGGGGAGAGAAATAATACCAGAAAGTGTGAAGAAGGGTGGTTCCTTGTCATGATATTGTATGAGAAAGAATCTAGAAGGTTCTTGGTATTAAATCGCAGCGATGAAACTGGCGAGGATGGCTTGACTGAACGATGCTGCGAAATAATGTGTGTAGTCTGAAAAAAACTGCGAATGTCTACGGAGAAGTACATGGTGGTTAGATCAAAAACTGGTTAGGTGATATGTGGAGCACTAAGGAAAAGGGTCATTGCAATGTTTCAAGAAAAGGTGAGTCTCTACGTTTTCAAACATCTTTCTCTGGTTTAGTCTTTTATTTGGTTGAGGGCAAGAAAAGGCTAAGTCTGGGGGAGTTGATATATCATGGTTTTTACCCTGTTTAAGCCATGATATAAGTCCGTTTTATAGAGTCTTTCTACTATTTGGTAGTGTTTTAGAGTCTTTTACAGGTTTTAGCACGTTTGGAGCATAGTTGGAGATATTGGAGCTTTCTAGAGCATTTTGGACCGAAACATACGTTCGTGTAGCTGAGTACCAGATTTGAAGTCTCAGTGTCGATCGATACTGCCTAGTATCGGTCGATACTCACCGCAGCAGGACACGGATCGCGACTTAAGAAGAGTTGAAGATTTGCAAAATGGCCCAGAAGTCTTTATTATTTACAAGAAGCCCCAAAACGTGATTTAGGTTATTTATTAGGACTTTACAGCCACTTTGTTGGCTACGCTTTCATTACGCATTATTTTACTTGAGTTCTGTGAGAGAGCTTTTGAAGGGAGACAAGTCTGAAACTCTGTTCATCCGAGAGAAGATTTCGAACCCTCTTGTTACTATTTCTATTTATCTATTTGATGATTTCTTCAAACATGATTATTGATTCAATTTCCATGTCTGAGTAGATCTCTTGTTAGGTTTAGGGTTCTCATAAGGGTTTTCTCTGAATGCTAGATTGATTAGTTATTAGGATTCACCATCTGAATTAGTTCTTCACCATAGGTTGTTTGCAAAGCTAATTCTAGATTGATCACCTAGAAATTAGATCTTAGGATAATTCATTAGGCATGAGAGTGCGATTAATTACCTGATAGAACCTAAGGTGAGAAAAATAACTATTCGCAAAGAGATTTGGTTTAGTTGTTTTGTGAACAAATCAAACCTGATTAAAATGCTGATTTAGACTTTAGGATTCGCAAAGAGATTTGGAATTCCTAGGATTTAGATTTAGATAGTTTTCGCAACGAGAGTTGGTTAATTATATCTTAGTGATTTGAATTCAAGAATCGCGCTAAATCTGAATCATGTCTAGTTAGTTTATCTGCATTCATTGATTTCCTGAGAAATACCCTGAACCTATCTTTCTCCAATTGAATTTACAACCGTTTTAATTTACGTTATGTTTTCAATACTATTGATCACTTATCGTAATTCTCATATATATAATCTATTGTGTGTCTCTGTGAGTCCTTGTGTTCGACCCCTACTTTACTGCAACTACTGTTTAGTACTTCTAGGGTATTAATTTGAGCATATCAGCACCACGAAATTTGCGGGAACAAATGCATTGCCAATTCGCACATGTAGATCTTCAAGAACACCGATAGGCAGCTTCACGGAACGATCGACAAACACTAGAGAGATCTTAGTTTGCTTGAACTTCGTGAATCCAAGCCGCTTAGCTACATTGTATGACATTAGGTTGACACTGGATCCAATATCAAATAGAGAGCAAGCAAAAGTCATTGCTCCGATCTGCACAGAGAGAATGAACTTTCTTGGATCGCCTAGCTTCTTTGGCATCTTGTTTTGGAGGACATCACTGCAATCTTTAGAGACCATCATGACATTATCTTCGGTAGACACCTTACTTGTCACTAAGCTCTTCATATATTTCTTTAATGAATGTATCATTTGGATTGCATCAACAAGAGGAAGCTTCACAACAAGATCATTTAGCATTTCCTTACCCTTGGCCTCTTCTAAGTCTTTACGCGACTTCTTTGAACGAGTAGGGTAAGGGATCCTTGGGGTGTATATGTGATATTCCCATATTTTAGCTCTTATATGCATTCATTTAGCTTAGATTTCATCTCATACACATATAGTTTTATAACATTTCTTATTGGTCTTGTCCCATTTAGAGTTTAGAGCTCTAATGCTATGACCTAGAGAGTCTTGCATGTGTTGGAGTCCTTTCTAGGTACTTTGGAGGCTTTCGGACACTTTGGAAGAGTTCGCACTTAGCTCAGGATCTTGAAGCAACGGTTAGAAGCATGAAAGCTCGGAAAGATCCCGCACCGGCCATATACCGACTTCATTTCCCTCGGTGCCAAGAAAATATTTCTCCATCGGAGATTTCCCTCAATACCAGCCCAGCATGAAGACTTCCCTCACCCGGTATGAGACTTTAGCCGAGACAGGGAGTTTCCCGGTTGCACGTCCCGGCCCAATTTCCCCCGGCGCCAAGCATTTTCTCCCTCAGCACCGACCTGGCACGCAATAGTTCCCTCACCCGGCATAGGATTTTCCCTCAGGCAGGATATTTCCCGGCTCCGAGTACCGGCTTTGATTGGCCCGGTATTCCCCCTCAAACCTTCCTCAATCTTCTTCGATGATTGCATGTACCACCCCGGCGCCAAGAAGTCCCCTCACCCGGCATAGGATTTTCCCTCAGGCAGGAGATTTGCCAGCTCCGTGTACGGGCTCCACCTTGGTCGACATCATTGATACAAGACTTTTTAGTCTCTAAGGAGGTATCAATATCCCCAATACGATGTAGTAAGGAGGTTATCGATCCATAATTGGGATCATTCTAAGCAATAAGAATGCAAGGCACTTAAAGCAAGTTAAGCTAAACAAGTGTGGTTGTTGTTAAGTATCCAATTCGAATTAAGCAAGCAAACACACTAAACAAGATAGTAATCAATAAACAAAAACGGAGCAAGAGATAGGGTTATCGATTGATATATCATGGTTTTTACCCCTTTTAGGCCATGATATAAGTCCGTTTTATAGAGTCCTTATGGTATTTTGGAGTCTTTTAGCGTCTTTTACAGGTTTTAGCACGTTTGGAGCATTATTGGAGATATTGGAGCTTTCTGGAGCATTCTGGAGCAAAGCACAAGTTCGTGTTGCTAAGAACCCCAAGGAATATGTGAACGCTATCACCCTAAGGAGTGGCACGGTCTTACCAACAAGAGATGTCCCTTCTACTCTCAACGTGGACGTTGAGAACCAAAGTGGGGGGGGGGGGGGGNNNTTGATATATCATGGTTTTTACCCGTTTTAGGCCATGATATAAGTCCTTTTTATAGAGTCTTTCTAGTATTTTGGAGTCTTTTAGAGTCTTTTCAGGTTTTAGGTACGTTTGGAGCATTATTGGAGATATTGAAACATTCTGGAGCTTTTTGGAGTCAAGCAGAGATCCTGTAGCTGAGTACCCAATTTGAAGCCTCAGTATCGATCGATATTGACTAGTATCGGTCGATACTCACTGAAGCAGACACGAGTCACAACTTTAATTGAAGAATTTCAAAATTGCCCAGAAGACTTTATTATTTACAAGAAACCCCAAAACATGACTTAGGTTATTTATTAGGATTTACAGCCACTTTTGATGGCTATGCTTTATTTTACTTTGGTTTTGTGAGAGAGCTTTTGAAGGGAGACAAGTCTGAAACTCTGTTCGTCCGAGAGAAGATTTCGAACCCTTGTTTTACTCTCTTCTTTATTATTTATTTGAAGATTTATTCAAACATATTTATTGCTTTAATTTCCATGTCTGAGTATATCTCTTGTTAGGTTTAGGGTTCTCATAAAGGATTTCTTTGAATGCTAGGTTGATTAGTTGTTTAGGGTTCATAATCTGAATTAGTTCTTCACCAAAGGTTGTTCCCATATCTAATTCTGGATTAATCACCTAGAACTTAGATCTTAGGTTAATCGATTAGGCACAAGAGTGCAATTGAGAAACCTGATAGAACTTTGGTGAGCAAAATAACTATTCGCAAAGAGATTTGGTTTAGTTGTTTTGTGAACAAATCAAACTTGAACTAAAAGCTGGTTTATACTTTAGGATTCGTAAAGAGATTTGGAACTCTAGGATTTAGACTTAGATAATTCTCGCAACAAGAGTTGGTTAATTATACCTTAGTGATTTGTGTTCAAGAACCGTGCGCAACCTGAACCCTGTTTAATTAGTTTGTCTGTATTCATTGATTTCCTGAGAAATACCCTGAACCTATCTTTCTCTAATCGAACTTACAACTTGTTTAATTTACGCATTTGTTTTCAATTCCATTAATCATTTAGCTTAATTCTCATCTATTCAATCTATTGTGTGTTTCCGTGAGTCTCTGTGGATTTGATCCCTAAGTATTACAATCGACAAAGTTTTAGTACTTTTAGGGTATTAATTTGAGCTTAACAAATTTGGCGCCGTTGTCGGGGACTCAATTTGCCATTAGATTTTAGTTTGAGAATTTCGACTAAGCCCGTGTATCGATCGATACTACCCAGTGTCGTTCGATACTCGTTCTGAAGTTTGTTAGTGTCGATCGATACCCAACCAGTATCGGTCGATACTCACCGTGATTTTTGTTACTTACGTGCTTTGACTTTTGTGTTTCAGGTGTATGCTCACTCGCGAAACCAGGAGGAACAAGAGCACTCAGCTAGTTGATCTTTCCAATAAGGAGCTAGCAAATTTGGAACATGCAAACAGGAAAGCAAAGAAGCCAGCAGAGATGAACAATCCAGTGATATTAGTTCGTGATGATGCTGGAGCTTTGAGAGACCAAGAGGGTCAATTGCGCAATGAGAGAGGGCAGCGACTTGATGAAGCTGGAAACATCATTGTCCCTGCAGCTGTTGTGAATGTTGGGAATGATGCAGTTGATCATGGGAGGACACTTGGTGAGCACAATAGACATGATTAGTTCAATGCCAATCGAGCTGCGATTCGCATTCCAACTTTTCAGAGGAATGACTTTGAGCTGAAACCTGCTTACTACGCTCTTGTGAGTCAGCATCCTTTCCATGGTCTATCTCATGAACACCATATGGATCATATCGAGAGGTTCGAGGATTTGGTCACTGGTATGAAGTACAATGGAGTGCCCAATGAGTTTCTCTTCTGCAAGCTTTTCCCATACTCTCTTAGTGGGGATGCAACTTATTGGCTGAAGCAGTTGTCTCATGGTTCGCTGACTACATGGGACGAGACGAAGAATGCGTTCCTGAATAATTTCTTCGATGATGCGAGATCCAAAGAGCTCAGGAACATAATTTCTTAATTTTCTCAGGAACGACAGAGGCACTCAAGGCTGCTTGGATTCGTTTCAGGTCATATCAGAGAGATTGTCCGCACCATGGGTTCACTCAGGTTCAGCTGCTGGGTGTTTTCTTCAGAGGGATTGATTGGAGGTACCAGATGGCTTTGGATGCTGCGAGCAATGGAAATTTTAACACCAGGTATCCTGAGGACGCTTATGTGCTGATTAAGAACTTGGCATCTATAAATAGTACCAAGAATGCAGACATGGAGCGCAAGAAGCAAGCTGGTAACTTGGATGGCAGTCAGATAGGTGAGGTGAATGCTAAGTTAGATTAAGTGCACAATCTGTTGATGGGAATGACCCAAAAAGCGATCCACTTTGCTGATGAAGATGAAGTGAAGGATGTTAAATATATTGGTGGAGCTGGTTTTAGGTCGAATCAGTTTGGCCAGAAACATTTCCAGAGCAGTGGGTATACCAGGAACTATGCGAGTTCATCTTATCAACCTATACCTGCTAAGACCCCAGAGAGCAAGATTGAGTCTATGCTTGAACAGCTGGTTCAAGGACATTAGCATATAACAGTGGATTTCAATGGGAAGGTGGATGCTATGTACAAATATCTGAGTGGAAAGATCGAGGCTCTCAGTATTCATCAGAGGATGCTAGAAACTCAGATTGCTCAGACTGCAGCAGCTGCCAAGGGAAAGATGGTTCATTCACAGAATGAATACGTCAATGTAATCACCTTAAGAAGTGCTGAAGAGGTCACTGCAGTGGTAGAAAAGGGTTTGAATGCAGAAAATTTCGCAGAGATTGAAGGTGATTTTGAGCCTGAAATAGCTGTGTTCGTATTCCCCACTGCAAGTATCGACCGACACCCACTCTGTGTCGATCGACACTTATCTGAAGTGGCAACGCAGAAGCCCAATATCGATCGACACTCATCTGGTATCGATCGACACCCTTCGCAGACCGACCCATAAATTGCGAAGAAGCCACATATGACTGAGGAAAGGGTTTACAAGCCTAAGGTACCATACCCTCGACCACCTAGACATCTCATGAACCCTATTACTGCGGAGAAGTTGCTCGCTTTTGAGAAGATGGTCAGGAGGATTCCCCACACTATATCTTTTGAAGAAGCTTTTGAAACCGTCCTTTGGAGTGTTACTTCCGAAATTGCAGAGAAACTGAGGAAGATATCAAGGCACTCTTTATGAAAGTCTGAAGTACACCACCTCCGATGAAACAGCTGATCAAGAGGGAAGACCCAGGAATATTCTCAGTTCCATGCTCTATCTCTGGAGTTAAATTCAAAGAGTCTATCGTTGACTCGGGGGCTAGCGTCAATGTCATGTCAAGGGCAATTGTAGAGAGATTGGAGCCTGATATTCGATCTCCCAAGACATCTCTCACATTCGCGAACTGTTCCACCTCACTTCCATACGGTACGATCCCTTATTTGATGGTTAAAGTAGGAGATTGTTTGGTTCCTGCTTATTTTCAGGTTGTGGAGATGAGTGCAAAATCTAGTACACAGTTGATTCTTGGAAGACCGTTTATGGCTACAGTTGGTGCCATTATCGACACACCCAGCAAGAGATCTCGTTCTCATACATTGACAAGGGGGTGTACTACAAAGCCATTCCGACTAGAGGAGCTACCACGTATGTCTCTTGCATCGTTGTTGTCACAGGAGAGACGTTGGTAGCTGATCCTTTGGAAGAACCTTTTGACGTGCCAACAGTCATGGACATTCTAGATAGTCCTTCTGTCATCACCAAGAAAGACATCAAAACAGCTAAGGCAAAGAAGAAGGTGAAGAACAAAAGAGTCGAGAGTGCTACCCATGTGACCTTAATCCCTCAGAAGTGTGATGGAGATTCGATTAAATATAAGGTGAAGTGAAAGGGAACTTCAAAACCATTCTTTAAGGCTAGAGTTATTCTTACTTCGGAGCTGAAAGAGAAAGGAAAGGAGTTTGTGGAGAGCATGTTGAGCAGAACTCTGAAGCTGGCGAAGTCAAGTTGTGAAACTTGTTTTGGAGCAAGTTCTCATTCTTATCCTGACTGATCGTCCGTACAGTCAAGCTCGTGACGTAAAACAAGTGCTTGGTGGGAGGCAACCCACTGGTGAGTCTGTACATAAGTCTTTTATTTTATTTTTTGTATTTTTCGTTTTTGTGTGTTTGTGTTTTCGTGTGAATCAGATGAAAAAGGTCTGTGTCGACCGATACCATCAATGGTATCGATCGACACCAAGAGAAACAGAACTTCCATCGCCAAATCGCCTTGGTATCGGTCGATACCCAACACACAGGTAAGTTCTCTGATTTTCACGTCTTCACTCAGCTGTTTTATTTTCTTTTACCGACTCTAGACTAGATAACACTGGGGACAGTGCTGTTTAAGTCTGGGGGAGGTAGTTGCTGACAGCGTTTTTGTTTTTCTTAGAGTCATAAAATAAATAAAAATTGTTTTATCGAGTCAAAACCTGTTAGAGATTATGATCTTGTGCTTGAATCTATTGTTCTGATTTTGCTTTTGAGTGACTAGTGTTACATGATCAGTTCTAGATCGACTAATGAAAAATCCAAAGACTGACCAGTTGACTAGAAAACACCCATGTCTCCAGCAGAGTTCTTCTAAAGCCTGATCCATCGATGTGACTGATGTCCATAGAGCTTGATTCCTCATTCATATCTGACAAAGAAACCCATGTGTTTAAAGTAATGGTATTTCTCTCCCCTGTTACAAGTTAATAAATAAGAGCATAAAAAGATGAAATGATTTTCTTCTGAGTAGAGGGTTTGGAAAATTTCCAGCGATCCCATTATTCTACTTATGAAGGAATGATCACACAAAGGTTGAAAACGAGGTTAGAAAAATTTTCTGTGATACCACTATTCGCCTACACCTTTGATACATAGAGAGGGAAGAAACGGGGATTCGGTGGCAAACACCATCAATACTTGCGTTTCAGACCTTAATGTGTATATGCATATCTAAAAAGAAAGAAAGAACACGATGAGAAATAAGTCTGGGGGAGAGAAAATAATACCAAAAAGTGTGAAAATTGGGTAATTCTTTTGTCATGATATTGTATGGGAAAGAATCTAGAAGGTTCTTGGCATTGATCACAGCGATGAAACTGGTGATGAGGGTCTTTATTGGATAATGCTGTGAAATAATGTGTGTAGTCTGGGAAGCTATGAATGTCTACGGAGAAGTACATGGTGGTTAGATTTGGAACTGGTTATGTGACATTTGGGTGCTTGGGAAAAGGGTCATTGCAATACTTCAAGAACAGGTGAGTCTCTGTGTTTTCAAACCTCTTTCTCTTGTTTAGCTTTCTGTTTGCTTGAGGGCAAGCAAAGGCTAAGTCTGGGGGAGTTGATAAATCATGGTTTTTACCCGTTTTAGGCCATGATATAAGTTCTTTTATAGAGTTTTTCTAGTATTTGGGAATCTTTTAGAGTCTTTTCAGGTTTTAGGTAAGTTCGGAGCATTATTGGAGATATTGAAGCATTCTTGAGCTTTTTGGAGTCAAGTAGAGATCATGTAGCTGAGTACCCGATTTGAAGCCTCAGTATCGATCGATATTGACTAGTATCGGTCGATACTCACTGAAGCATACACGAGTCACAACTTTAATTGAAGAATTTCAAAATTGCCCAGAAAACTTTATTATTTACAAGAAACCCCAAAACATGACTTAGGTTATTTATTAGGATTTACAGCCACTTTTGATGGCTATGCTTTATTTTACTTTGGTTTTGTGAGAGAGCTTTTGAAGGGAGACAAGTCTGAAACTCTGTTCGTCCTAGAGAAGATTTCAAACCCTTGTTTTACTCTCTTCTTTATTATTTATTTGATGATTTATTCAAACATGTTTACTGCTTCAATTTCCATGTCTGAGTAGATCTCTTTTTAGGTTTAGGGTTCTCATAAAGGATTTTTTTGAATGCTAGGTTGATTAGTTGTTTAGGGTTCATAATTTGAATTAGTTCTTCACCAAAGGTTGTTCCCATAGCTAATTCTGGATTGATCACCTAGAACTTATATCTTAGGTTAATCGATTAGGCACGAGAGTGCAATTGAGAAACCTGATAGAACTTTGGTGAGCAAAATAACTATTCGCAAAGAGATTTGGTTTAGTTATTTTGTGAACAAATCAAACTTGAACTAAAAGCTGGTTGAGACTTTAGGATTCGCAAAGAGATTTGGAATTCTAGGATTTAGACTAAGATAATTCTCGCAACGAGAGTTGGTTAATTATACTTTAGTGATTTGAGTTCAAGAACCGTGCGCAACCTGAACCATGTTTAATTAGTTTGTCTGCATTCATTGATTTCCTGAGAAATACCCTGAACCTATCTTTCTCCAATCGAACTTACAACTAGTTTAATTTACGCATCTGTTTTCAATTCCATTAATCATTTAGCTTAATTCTCATCTATTCAATCTATTGTGTGTTTCCGTGTGTCTCTGTGGATTCGATCCCTAAGTATTACAATCGACAAAGCTTTAGTACTTTTAGGGTATTAATTTGAGCTTTATCAAAATTCAAGAAGATGAAGACTTGGTTGAGGACGTGGTAGTGAGAGGTTAAGACAAGGGTAAACGGGTTGAAAAAGTGAAGACCAAGACCGTCGTTCAAGAAGCGCCTAAGAAGAAAGAGAGTGTATTTGTGCCAAAACCTTATGTGCCTAAGTTACCTTTCCCGAGGCGTTTCAAGAAACAACTCATGGACATGTACAAGGCGATATTCGAAAAGCAAATGGAGAAGGTCGAGCTTACAATGCCGTTGGTTGATGCTTTTCTACTTGTTCCCCAATACGCAAAATTCCTCAAGGATGCCGTAAAGGCAAGAGCCAAGGAAATGGAATCCATGGTAATTTTGACACAAGAGTGTAGTGCCATCATCCAAAGGAAGGTGATATCAACAAAGTTGGAGATCCCGGTTCATTCACACTTTCGTGTTCACTTGGACCCTTGGCCTTCGAAAATTGTCTTTGTGATCTTGGAGCAAGCGTTAGTCTTATGCCGTTCTCGGTTGCAAAGAGGTTGGGTTTCACAAGGTACTAAGCTTGCAACATCTCTTTGATATTAGCGGATAGGAGTGTGAGGGTACCCATTGGTTTGCTTGAAGATCTCCCAATAGTGGTTAAAGACTTCATCGTCCCCACTGAATTTGTTTTTCTCGAAATGGATGAGGAGCCCAAGGATCCAATTATCTTTGGAAGACCATTCTTGGCAACCGCGGGAGCCATTATTGACGTGAGAAAGGGGAAGATTGACTTGCACTTGGGAAAAGATGAAGTCCTCGAGTTCAACATTAACAACGTGATGAAGAAACCCACCATAAATGGGCAATGTTTCTACATAGAGACAATGGATGAACTCGAGGATGAATTGCTTGAAGAGTTGAGTATTGAAGACGATTTGCAAATGGTTTTGACACAAGAGCACGGTGTGCATGGATTCTTGGATGAAGAAAACCAAAGATATGAGCTACTCATGGACTTGCACAAGCCGGTTGAAAGATAGACGCCATTTGTGGAGTTGGGTAACCGAGTGAAAAAGTATGAAGTTGGGTCAAGCACGGGTGCGGTTCAAGAGAGCTTTTCGTTGGTCGTGGAAGAAACTAGCAAGGGTAAGACTAGTTTTGAGGATGATGATTGGAGCGAGCTCAAAGCGCCGAAGGTGGACCTAAAGCAACTTCCCGTTGGGCTAATGTACACTTTCCTAGGTCAAAACGAGTCATACCCGGTTATTGTAAATGATAGTTTGAATGAGAATGAACTATCCTCCCTTTTAGTAGAACTTAGGAAGTATAGGAAAGCCATTGGTTATTCTTTGGATGACATCAAGGGTATTTTCTCTACTTTATGCACACATAGAATCCATCTAGAGGATGAATCAAGGCACTACAAGAAAAACGGGTATTAATAGCACTTCAGGATAGCGGTTTATGTGTTTCTGCTATGATTGACTTATGCCTGACTTTTTAATAGCGTTTCTGAGATGATAAACGCTATGATATGTTGGGCGGCAAAAAATATGTGTCCGCGCTTTATTTTTGGTTCTCCAATTACTCTGTAATAGCACATACAAGTTGTAAAACGTCATCGTAGGTTACCGCGAATAAAAATTTTCATTACCCGCCCAAATAATAAAAAGTGGTACCAAATTAATTTGGGTGAATTACACTAAAAGGCACTTTTGCCACTTTTGCCACTTTTTGTTACAAAAAATGCACTTTCAACTCTTGAGGCACTTTTTGTAATGTTCATGGGTATGAAAACCCAATTTTGTCCTTCTTTTTTCTTCATCTCTCTTTTCTCTCTTACGCACTCTTTTTCTCTCACATCTCTCTCTTTTACATCTCACCTTAAACCAATAAACCATCTCTCTCACATCTCTCTCTTTTACCCCACTTGATTTGTTTTCTATTTTTTTTATAATGTGAAAGACATAAAATAATTTTCTTGAAACAATATATGATAATTCTATTTTTCCAACATTTTAAGATCTATTTTGCTATAGTTTTGATGTGAAACAAGAAATCTACTTGTAAATATCAAGAACTACATCTACACATGACATCCACACGTGACCATCCATACATGGCCATCAGTAAAGTATTATCCACACATGACCATCCACACTAGAAAATAAAAAATTAGAGTAAAATAAATATTACCCCACTTGATTTGTTTTCTATTTTTTTTATAATGTGAAA
>PKML01004112.1:6996-21768 GCA_002933935.1 Eutrema yunnanense | reverse complement strand
CCCCCCCCCCCTTCTTCAACAGAGAGAAGGGTAGAACTCTCTATATCACCAATAAGTACTGGAACTATCTTTCTCGGTCCAAACATTGATGCCGAAACTGACAAAAGCTTAAAACCATCTATCCATTCCTGAAAACAGAAATACAACCACATGAGTTAATCAAGTAAAAACCATGGTTTACCATGACATAACCATGACAACAGAACATAGACAATAACTTGCAGATCATTTTATCCACGGGAAAGCCTTGGACCATAAATTGATCCAATGGCCAAGTCTCACCTTCCAGAACTGAGTATTTCACCAATAACAAGAGAAAATCAATCATTTTCTCATCCTGCCCGTAACTATCTCTAAATTTCTCTGCTGAAGCATATTCAAGAAGCTCTCTTGAACAGATTTACAGAAAGAAGACAGCAGGTTCTGTTCGAGCATATAATTCCTGAAAGAATTTCTCTAAGATGCATCTTCCTAGCTCTTACAGATAACTAACTGAATCACTCATGCTCAAAGTTTCAGCTGGCTTCCTCTGAATAGGCGGAATGCTGCCCTTAGATAATTCAAACAAGTTTGCCCATAGAATCTTCACAAGGACTTTATCAATTAGATCTACTTGGAGATCTTGAATGGAATTGGGACCATCGCAATACCTTGAAGCATTACGTATTCCTAGAAACTTCAGAAGGCATTTATGGAAAGAGAACAACTTCTCAGCTGAGGAGGTTGCTACTCTCCTAGCCTTCGAGGCAAGTTTTGATTCGGCATTGATATTTGCAGAGCCAGCTTTATCGGGTTCGTGGAGCAAAATATCTAGAAGTGTAGCCAACACCACCACAGATGAAGATATCATCTGAGAAGAACGCAAAATAAGACATTGGAAAAGAAAACCCAAAGAAGGAAAAGTTGCACCCTAACGTAAAGATTCACCAAGATGAAGTACCTGCTGGTACATTTCTTCTAATTCATCCGAAGCAAGTGCTTTATCAGATAAATTTTGAGGTGTAAGTTCGAGATTTTACTCCAGATAAGCAAAAATCTCAGCTGGACACAGATTCAAGGCGTCCAATCTCTTCTCCTGGGCAGGGAAAGCTGCCTGTTTAAACATTAGGCAGCTAAATGAAAATCTGAAAATGAATGCTATAACAAAGTGCAAGCTGACCAGAACTAAAAGGTCACTGGTCTAATAAGACCACAAGAGAGTTTATAATAATAAGTGTGGCATCCAAACACAAAGTAAAAAAGAAATATGAATTCAGAAACGAGGTGCCAACCTGCAAAGACGACTTTGCTGCTTAAGCAACTTCAGAAACCAAATCAAACTGGGAAAACCAGCAGGGCCCCATTACAGACTTAAGATGAGGTGCTAAATGTCTCCGGAGTAACATGTAAGAAAATAAGAATTAATGTAGAATATTAATCATCGAGGGAGAAGATATAAAATAGAAGTATCATTTCAAGACATATCTCCCATATCACATGCTCAATATAGTCAAGCTTCTGCAGCACTGAGCAACAAACGATTCATTCCAACAAAATATTCATGTATTCTTTCGATATAGATGTTAGGAAAATCTCAAAGCTAAATCATATGACTCACGACATAAGAAGACTACCTGACATCCAAGTGTATGATACTAAAAGAAAAAGTAAATGTGACAATACATCGAAATGACGGCAAGAAAAAAGGCATGCTTTAGAAAATTGAGAGTCAAAGTACAAACCTGACACCAGTGACAACATTAGTCATAACGTCATGTGTAGCTCGCCGAACATCTCTATTGTAGTCCAATATCAACTTCTTGTACTCACGTGTTTGGACAATAAGACAAAAAAAAGTCAATGAACAACCAAATGCACAACAACGCGAGGAAGACAGTGATCAACATGCTTCAACGCAAAGACTAATTTGAGTCAATTCCATCAGCGTGAGTGATATCCTCAATCCTGATACGATATGAAGGTACAGAAAGACCTATAAGATCTTCTCGCATGTTATCTTTTGCTGAACTCGTGTGAGTATCATGACATTATCATCAAGGCTTTTGAGAAAACATGGTTTAAGTTAACTATATAATAGCTTGTTTTGTGAACATAGTGAATTATGAAAAGTTTTCATGAAGCAAAAAAAAAAAAAAAGATTGATGTGATGGAAAGAGAGATAATATATCTTCGCTTGAAATCTCTTGGCAGTACGATCAGACCTAAAACAACAACAAAAACTATATATAAGTATCTAAATGATTTAGTTTGTCAAAATCAATATCAAAATTCTGCTTTATATAACAAGATATATATTTTATTTACCTTCATCTCCACAACTTGTCTTATTAGACACTTGTGACGAGCCAATCGAACAAAACCCATATTTGCCCATTTATCCCCATAGGACTCATGTGCCTCCCAGAATTTTATCCTCTCTGAACCATGCACCTCAACGCCATGGCCGGTAAGCAACACCACATGCTTAGGATATTTCTCGTAGGTACATGATTTAAGATCGATGTCTGTAGGACAATAGATTCCCTGAAAATCATTTAAATAAATATTAAAAAAATTAGAACTTCAGAAAATTACTTTATATTAGCTAAATTCCATATAACATGATTAATTTAAATTACTTTATATTAGCTAAATTCCATATAACATGATTAATTTAAATTACTTACATTTCCTTTGAAGTCCCTGTAACTTGGGAAAACATCAAATTGCACCACCACAGGTACTTTAGCTAGTAAAGACTCGATTAGCATCTCAAACTCTTCATTTTTGAGTTGATCATCTCGATTGGGTCTCTGATGAATGATGAAATCATTCACATGTCCCCCACCAACCATGAAAGGAATAGCACTCTTCAGACTGTCTAATCCGCGATCTCCATCTGATGTTATCTGATGTCGGCGCTCAACACCATCCAACACCATTTGTAAAGTTACAGGCAATCTAGAAGATCCATCTCTCTTCAGCAATGCAAAGTGACCTCTGGAAATAGCTACAGCCCAGCAATTACCTGTCAAAACGAAAAAGAAAAAAGAAATTATGAGTCTCTAGAGTTAAAAACTTTTTTTGTCACATGTAATACTACAAACAAGTAAATGATTTTCTTTTTTTGGTTTCATAACAGATATAAAGTTAGTAATTGTACCAAAATCATCACCCGTGATTGCATGAGTTTGGTTATAAGCCTCAGAAATCATGTCAGGACGCTTTATTCTCCAAGTAAATAGCATTTCAGTCCATCCCGAGTTTGCCTGAGAAGAGAAACAACATCAAAAGGATTAGGAGTGAGAAAAAAAAATAGAAGAAGTAAATCTATCAATTAGCAATTTTCAAGAAGCATAGATTAAAAACACAAGACATACCTTGAGTAGTTTTATCAAAGTTTCGTTGGTCTCTTTGAGAGATTTGATCATATTTTCCATTTGCTGCCATTGATAATGAATAAGAAGAGCAGCAAAAACAAAAATCAGACTAAAGAAATCGTTTTAAAAATGATATTTTGCAACTCTTGAGTGCGAAAAGAAAGCTAGCTAGGAGGAACAAACATTAGGGAAAGACAACTCCTGCCTCAATTCCCTAACCAAACTACCTAGTGAGATCTTCCCCGATACAATCCAATCTAATCTGCCCAGAGAAAACGAAAAAAAAAAAATACACAAAATCTGACCTTCTTCTCAGATCTCTTCTTCTGCTTCTGCTTTGTGGCCTTATTCACAGCACGAGCTCCTTCAACCTGCAAAACACGGGGAAAAAAAAAATCTGGTTAACTTAGACGCGTGAGATCTTCCCCGATACAATCCAATCCAATCTTTGAGCTTCTAACGACAGGTAGCAATAGGTTTTCGAGAGAAAATGGGGAAAAGATACACAAGCTAAATCTGACCTTCTTACATCCCTTCTTCTGCTTCGTGGTCTTCTTCACAGCAAGAGCTCCTTCGACCTAAGAAAAAAAAAACAAAATCTGGTTAAATTAGACTGATGAAAAGAAGAACAAAGAAGAAATCCATAAGAAGAAGAAGAAGAATTACATCGGTGGATGTCTTGCGCCTGTCGCCCATGGAGAACTTGCGAAGAAAATCGAAGCTAGGCTTGCCCATGGAGAAGTCCAGAAAAAAAGAGAAGAACTACTGCTTGCTTTTTGGATAGAAGGACTTAAATCTCATATGTCCTCGTGGGCAAAAAAAATTCCCATGTATCATGTTATAAAAACTAATTTATTATTGAATTTTGTAAAATCCAAAAATCTAGTCAATTATTATCTTGTCCTTAATAAAATCTCATATTTACCAACCCTATCACAGTAACATCTACCCATCCGCGCCCGCCCAATAAAACCCGGGTCAAATCCACCCATTCCACACTTAAACAAATTATGAATGAATTAAGAGTGATTTTTTATACTGTTAAGACACTTCACCAAATGATTGTGAACAAATGGAATAAGTTGAATAAATTGAATTATGATGAGTCCAATAAAAATAAGCGAAATAATGGTTTTGAGTTGAATAGGGCTTTAATTGATAGAATATTTGAAAAAACATTAAACTTTTTATCAACCAATCAACAAAACATTTAGGAAAGCATTTAGAAGCTGCAAATGATATTCCCTCTATGCTTTCATACGAAGCTTTTGGTAGAGCATTAACCTATAACCTGCTTTAAAATAATTTTATTTAACTAATTTATTTTGTTAAATAATATCAAAAAAAAAATGTTTATATTAAAGTGTAAATTTTATACTTTTAAAACCAATATTTACCATTATTTTATTTTTTCTTTAATTTTAAATAAAAATATATATATAATATAATAAATACAATTGAAATATAAAAAAATTATTAAAAATTATATCTCTATAGTATTTGTGAAGTGATAATTATTCATTTGATATGAACAAAATATGTTCATTTAATATGAACAAAATATGTTCTTTTAAAAACCAAGAAAAAGAACTCGACGAGTCACGTGGAACAGATAAATCAATAAAAAGTGTTCAGTATAAATCAATAAAAAGATAACAGCAAAATATAAATGACATTATATAATTTTATTTTATTTTAGGTCGTACCTTTTAAGTGTTTGTCTCGACTCACGTGCGCAAGCCCGTTAACTAGTATACTTTAATTGTCTCGACTCAGCTAATTAAGATTTTCAGTTTAATGGGTGAATATTAATGTTGGATAAAAAAAATTTATGTTAGCTTGTGTGGACTGTGTGGTAAGTTATTCTTGATGCAAGATTGACTCGGATGAAAGTTTTCCTTTTAGATTTAGATATGACGCTTTTTATGAAAGTTATAGGCAATTAAGTTAGTTTTCCAATGGAAGGGGTTTCAACTCATTACGGGTTGTATTGAAAGAGTTACAGCCGATTTAGTGAATACGTATCCATTTAGTCATTAGCGTTTGACTCTGTTAATCCCGATTTTACACAATCAGCTACAACTTGAAGAATTATTTTGAGCAAGCCATAGTTGAGGAATAAATTGAGCGAACGAAAATAGTTCAAGAATTAAATGAGCAATTTCCCGCCAAGCATATCTCTATAATATTATTTAAGAAGACATTTTTGAAAATGAACTTTGTTTTGTAAGTTATTACATGAAATGACATTACAAATAACAAAGAATAATTAAAATATAAAATGGTATAATTATATTTTACAATTAGTGATAATAATATGGAAAATATTTATTTTGCATTAAAAATGTTATCTACTATATATTTTTAAATAATAATAAATCCATATATATTCAAAGAAAAAAAATTCAAAATCTTGATATATATTTTCACTATAGTTTATTATATTTTATTTGAATTTATATCAAAATAAAAGTTGAAAAATATTTTACTAATTATATAAAAAGTTAGACACAAGATTTTTTTTTAAGAGTTTATGAACCAACCACAAAACTAGAGTCATTAAACGGTGCATAATAATTAATAGAGTTATGTTTTCAAAATTATATGTTTTACGGGTTAGCCCGAATAATATTTTAGTCCACTGCAAAACGGGTTAAATAAACAAATTATTCCATTTGACAATTCTATCTGTAATCATGAGTTATGTATATTATAAAATTTAAATAAAGTAATTTTTTTTAAATTTTAAAATAATTTTTTTAAAAAAATTTACCCTGCACTAATTATAGTGTAGATTAAATCCTAATGTATATATGCATGGGAATGTGGATCCAATATGATTTTTTCTTCTTCTTAATACTGTTTTTTTTTTTTGGTTTAAAAAAATATGTTATAGTGTTATTTATTGAAGCTATAAGAGATACAATTTGGCGATGTGCGATGTGTAGAGAGTTTGATGACATTGCCAGGAGCGAATCCAGTTAGACCATCTCCAGTAGGAAGGCAAATTTCTCATCCTATATTGTTTCCACATCATTTTATTCTCCTTCCACATCATTTCAATTTTTTAATTCACACCCAACTCCACAATAGGAAGACAAATCATTTTCTTTTTCCTCCAACTCATTTTCTCTTTCCTCCACATCACTCCATCATATATAATTCATTTTATATTTATTATTTTATATATGTTATACTATTAATATTAATATATTTATAATCACACAAAATAATTTTTATAATGTAAAAAAAATAATAACTAATATATAATTTGTTTTTGGTAGGAGATTGTAATTGCGAAATGGATCCATAAGGATGTTGAAAATTGAAAAAAAAAACACGAAAGAGAGTGATAATGTAGGAGAAGAAATTAAAAGAGAGTTAAATCTTGAGATTTTTTTTGGTGTCCAAATTATATGAACTTAGGCTCTATTTATAGATGTTAAGAAATAAAAAATAATGGTGTAAATTTTTTTTTTTGATCAATTATTGGACAAAATTAGCATTTAAGAAGAATGAAAAAAAGAAAGAAAAAAATAATGCAGCGAGCGAATCATAACCCGCCACATCAGAATTAATGTGGGACCCAACAAAATTTCACGGAAGGCAAATTTTCCCTTTCTCGTGTGACTTGGCAATTTGCCTTTTCAATTTCCCTTCTTATTGCACCAAAATACACTCAATTTCCCTTCCTATTGCACGTGGTCTTAAGGTAAGGTCGGTGCACTTGCACCCAGTAAAAATTTGGTAATTAATTTAATTTCTTTAAACATTAAATTATTGCATCCATAATAAAATCTTGTTTTGCCACAATCTTACCTAATCATTTCTTTTTAAACTACAATCTTACCTAATAATTAAAGTTTTGTTTACAACTTTTTAATATCTAAAGTCAAACGTAATTGTGGAAGTCCCCTGTGTCAAGTGATTGACCAAGAGTTTATTGATGTTTCTACACCCAAAAATAGGGAGTTCGAGTTCCAGATGATACAAATTAAAAGAGGCAAATTTTCAGGAGATTTCCAGCACGGTGCAAACATAGCCACTCGTCGTAGTCCAGCGTGTCAAAGGTAAATTGTTCCATTACGAGCATGGTGCATGCAGACCGTTTATTGTGGATCCTTGTAGGCCGGTAGAATTATCTGGGTAAAATCATCTATGTATTTTTTCTCATAATTTGTAATTGATAATATTTCAGACGATTAAAAAAAAAGTCAAACGTAATATGGAAAACATAATTGTTTTTTTTTAACTTCTATTACTTTATTAGATCATAAATTAGTTTATCTAAATAAATATTTCGGCTGCAACTGGTTGACATAATAGAGGAATAAAAATGAGTTGAATCATTGATTCCACGGTTTTACTCTAAAAACTTACCATTTGAGTCAAAATTGTATTCATCTAAAAATTAATGGGACCCACATAATGAGTTGAATAATGGTTGATTACGCTGAAATTTGTTACCCCTCAAAATAGGTGAGTAACAATGGAGGAATACATTTTTTTTTAATTAATTTTTAATTAAAATAAATATTACGTGATTTTGTTTTTGCAAAGAAAATCTTGGAAATCTTGGAAATCTTGGAAATAAATTAATTTTTTGAAATAAATTATTTTTAAAAAAATAAATTAATTTTTTGTTCAGAAAATCTTGGAAATAACAATACAATCAATATTTTTTATTTTTTAAATAAATTAATAGATATTTAGTTACACAAAATCAGCTCAATTTTTTATATCTAAAGATTTTATTTTCAAAATTTGAAGTTAGAACTTATATGAGGGTTGTTTGTGATCAAATTGATGAATATATATGGTCTACAAGTCGTCGTTTTCTCGTCATCGACGTTAAAATTTATTTAAAAAAATATTTTTTTTTACTAATTGCAATAAAAAATATATCTTCTAATAACAATTATTTTTAACTTTAATTTATTTTAAACATATTATCATAATTATTAAGTTTTGATGTCAAATTATATAACTTTTAGGATATTATTAAATATATCTTTAATATTAAATTTTATATTCCTCTGTATTCCTCTAAATAGTTACCATTTATCTTAACTGTTTATTTCTCTGCAACTTATTCATTTCATTCAACTTATTCAACTCAATAGTATTATTCCGCTCATTTTTATTCCACTCATCATGATTCAACTTATTCAACTTATTCCTTTCGTTGACAACCAGTTGCAGCCTTCATCTTTTTTCATTAAACCCTTCTTAGTTTTGTTAAACGGTTTAAAATTAAAACTTTTTTTAGTTTAAAACTAAAACCAATTTAGTCTTATAAAACTAATAATAATATTAATTAAACCAGTTAAAAGTACAATAACCGTTTTAAACTAAAAAGGGTTTTAAATAGGCTTAATTGATAAAAAAAAAAAAAAAATCATATTTATATCTCCTAATGCATAACAATTTTCTTTAACAAAAAAATTCATAACAATTTTTTTGATATAATTATTATATTTTTGCAGAAAATAATGATTATATGTTTTAGGTTATAATAAAATATTGTTAGAAAATGATATTTATCTATAAAAAATTGACTATTAAATTATGCCCCCAGTCAAATAAATTTCTGGATTCGCCCCTGGCCATTGCCCATAACATAGGATCTTGTTGATGCGGGTGTTAGTCGTGCTAATTTTTAAAATTTATAACCCAAATCTCTATATTATTATTTATGAAGTCATCGAGGAAAATGAATTTTATTTTGTAAGTTATTATATATTATGTTATTACAAATAACAAAAGATAATTAAAATAGGAAAGAATAAAAAAAAAATTTAAATTATTGAAGAGAATATGGAAAGTATGTGTTTTTCATTTAAGTGGTTATTTATTAGTTAATTTATTAATTTTACTATATTAAAATATTATATATTTTTAAATAATAATCAATCCATATACATTTAAAGAAAAAAATATATTCGAGATATTACAATATTTTTCACTATAATATATTATATTTTATTTGAATATATATAAAAAGGTTAAAAAATATTTTACTACTTTTATAAAAAGTTAGACACCAGCAAATTGGTTTTTTAAGAGTACGTGGACTGATCACAAAAACTAGAGTTATTAAACGGTGCATATTAGAGTTATGTTTTCAAGATTATAAGTTTTTGTGGGTTAGCTGGAATAATATTTTAGTCAATTACAAAAGATGTTAAGTAGACAAGTTAGTCCGCTTTGACAGCTTTATCCATAATCATTAATTAGACATATTATAAAATTCAGGTAAAAACAAATTTTCTTAAATTTCAAAACAATTTTTGTAAAAAAATTACTCCGCACTATAGCTATCGCGTGTTAAGTCCTAGTCATAACTTAAAATATCACAAATGCAAAGTTTATTTAGTAAGTTGGAGTTGGAATCCAAATGAATGACTTAACAAAAACATCTCTATTTTTCAAATCGTTTCTGTGAAGTTCTACCGTTTGTGATCACTAAACCCAAACATTAAACATAACTATAAAGACAAAACATAAGAAAAACAAACTTCAGAATAAAAGTTTTACAAGAATTAAAAAAAGGTGTGTATCACAGATTTGGATTTGTTGGATAGGGATGTCTATGAATAATTTCTACTAACTAGATTTACAAAAATGCATCTCTGAAGACAATGGATTACTACTAGCTATTACATTAGTCAATGGTTCGTGGTAAAAGTTTCCAAGTTTTAAGCAATTTCAATATCAACGTACTAAAAATATTGATCAATATGTTTTAAAGATCAAAATATTGTTTAGTTGGAGTAAGAGTTTGATTTTAATTAAATCGCCTTTCGAACAAAACCCATATCTTCTTCTGGTCATTATTTTTTTTTTGGTCTAAACTTCTGGTCATTATT
This sequence comes from Eutrema yunnanense, assembly GCA_002933935.1. Lineage (NCBI taxonomy): Eukaryota > Viridiplantae > Streptophyta > Magnoliopsida > Brassicales > Brassicaceae > Eutrema > Eutrema yunnanense. The sequence continues at coordinate 11,540 of PKML01004112.1, read as the reverse complement.
CTCTCCTACTTGCTGCTGAATCTGACATAAGATCTTTGCTTTCCAAGTTCATGCAGCCTAAACAAGTTTGTTTACATTTCTAGTTAGCTAGAGTCCCTTGCCCATTTCAAAATTGATGATCTGTGTAAACTAATTTAGTTCGTTAATTAAAGTGATATTTATGTACATGATTCTACCTCAGCCTACATTTCAGCACGAATGACACCCAATCTCGGTTCGCAATGCCTAACATGAATTCTTGAATCCATATCAAATACGTCTTGTGTACCTGTTTGGTTATGTACTTGTAGAGACTATTGACTAATGGTAGGATTTGTAGGAGCAAGAAGTAGCTTGTAATAATCAATCAATGCAGCGACTAATAAGTAAACTATACTGTTAAACCATTAATACCGTTCTAATACTTAAAGCCCTTGGTGATCTCCTATTTAAGCATATGCATGATGGCACATAGTAAAGTCAGAAGTCTCAGATTATATATCCTACAACAGTTACTGTGATTGGTTTTCGATGACCGTACATTCTGCTGTTTAAACTTTGCCTTTGTCATGACTTGTAACAGGTGAGCGTTTGAGCCCTTGGGTACATTCATTTTACACTCAATGAATCTATTCTCTTTTACAAGATTAGCTTTTGAATTTTAGTTTAACTTTGGGCTTTGGGTTTGTTTTCTTATTTCCTTTTTTATAAACTTTGCTTTGCCGTCATAGTTTTAGGGGTTTTGCTTATTAAACAAGTAGTATAAGTAGTTTGGCTTCAGCTCAATTGTTCCGTGGTTTTTGATTAATAAAGAACAGAGAATTTCTTCTCAACTCTTGCGTGAACAAGGCTATTAGTCTACGTTTTCTCAAGACCTTTCGATAAGCAACTAGAGTTCGTGAATTCTCTTGTTTTCTCAAGACCTTTCGATATGCAACGAATGTAAATGTAATTGAACATGTTGAAAAAACAAAAGAGTCTATAGTTATGCATCAACTAATAAACAAATTGAAAGTAGAAAGTATCCTAGTTTTGAAGATTTTTCCAAACGATTGGATTCTCCCTGGGTTAGACTCAAAAGGTATTGGGCTGCCAAACTATAATGTGATGGCGATTATTGATATTCGTGTTTTATCACATCAATTACCCTAATGTGAACACTACCGCAATCATAACGGTATGTCGTTGTTGTACTTAGGGATCGAATCCCAAGAGAGAAAGAATAACACAATAAGAATACAAGAAACTAATTAAGCTAAGCTACACGATTTTTGTTGGTTTTCTGAGAGAACTAATTACGATAAAACTAAAAGTAAAATAAAGAAACAGAGAATGAGAAAAGTACATGACACAAAAAGAGATCGAAACTAGTTTTAAAGACACAAATTCAAAGGAAACAAGACAATAAACTCGATTTACTCAAGAAGACAAAGATATGGATCGTAGGATACGGTATGCGATTTCGAGTATTTGATGATTCTCTTATGATGTTTCTAATCACTCAATGAGCTTGTTCTATGGCAAGGGACACAAACTAATAGTTTAACTCGCTTCCGTGATGCTAAACCCTTTATTAATAACTCGAATTAGCTAATCTTCCGAATGCAACCGATTTATCGACAAGCATGAAACGAAAGCCCTTTTTAGCCAATGAATGAACCTTAGTCACGGTTTCCACCTTGCTAAGTATCAAGCACATATTAGAAATCTTCTAGACAGCCTACTAAACCTCTTCCAAGGGCAAACTGACCATGATCTAGAGATTGAGTAGCTACTTCAATCCTAGCCTTAAGATCACTTCTAAACATGAGAACTTTTGTAATCTTGCTCTAAACATCAAAAGATCATCATCTATCCCTCTAAATCAATCATTCCCACAATCCATAATAAAACTACTCACACATAGTCAAAGCACAAAACAAAACCGTACAAAAGCAAGACATAGCAAAAATAAAAAGATTGATGGAAAGAAGTTAAGAAAATCTTCACTAGAATGTTGTGGATCTTGAATCTTTCATACAAAAACAAGAGAGGAGAAGAGAGAAGAAGATGACTTAGAACAGTAAAAGGAAGCAGATAATGATGATATTTTCGTCTGTGTAGAGTTGATAAGAAAGAGAAGAAGTGTTGAAAATATATTACAAAAGTGGTTGGATCCCAGAGTCAAGCTGAAAATCCGGAGGCAATCTTGATCGGTTATGGCGATCGGTTATAACCGATCGCGCATGATAGGTCTTCACTATATTGGCCATAACTCTTGAACCACAGCCCTGAATGACACGAATACAACGCTCACGCGAAGCTAACTCAATTGTCTATCTTGTGTCCAAATTTGAGATTAAACTGGGTACGGGAAGGCTTCCATCGGACATAATCTTTTAGCTGTTTCGGATTGCCGCTGCATTTTCCGGTAATGACATGTCTTCAGTAAATCAAACGCATCTCGCGAACTGCTGATGAGAATGACATGAAACCACTTCCATTAGAAAGCTAACTCAATTTCGAATAAATTTCGTTAAGATCTCCAAGTCTAATTCAAAGGGTAAAGTGTTCTTCCGGTTGGATCTTTCAGACACATGTCTCGATCATGAAATCGTGATCGGTTATCGGGATCGGTTAGTAACCGATCCTATGTGTATTTTGCTCCTTTTGGTCCTTTTTCGATCTTCCTTCGAACTCTAAGTGTCTCCTTTGATCCAAGCTGCTCCAAGCACTCCTAAACACCTGAAAAAGGCTCCAGCAAGCCAAAAAGAACACAAAAACGACCTAGGACATCCTAAATGCAATGTGACTCGATTTGAACCTAAATGCATTGTAAATGTTATGAAAACAACATGAAACACATAGAAAACATAGGAAAATATGAGATTCAAGATGGTAAAATACACGGTTATCAATTATCATCATTGTTGTTACAGACGATATGAAACATACAATCTTATCTTATTATATAAATCTGAATCTTTCGACATGAACGTGACATGTAAGATAATTCTTAATTACGAGATCGTAACATATGTTGTTGTTAATTAAGATCGCGACATGTGTCAAAATTTGTTAGTTATTTATTTTGAAAAATTAAAAATAACAAAAAAGGAAAAAGGAAAAAGAATTGTGTTTTATATATTATGGAAACTAATAATATTGAAAAAAGTAAAGTAAGAGAAAAAAATAAAAACTGCCAAATAAAAATAACAAAAAGGAAAATAATTGTGTTTTATATAATGAAAACTAATAACATTGAAAAAGTAAGTAAGAGAAAAAAAATAAAAACTATCAAATAAAAAGTGTTAAATATAAAAAATATATATATACGATTCATAATATATAAAATTAGAAGAAGCAAAATTTGTTATGGTGTTTTTGGTAATTTTGGAACCCTCTTATTCATTTAAAAGGATTGTTTATCAGATTTATGGGTATTATGAATCAATTTTGAATTTTCTTAAATACGAATTACCAAACGTAATTCATGGATAAGTAAACAGAATTTTAATTTAGAATATAACTATATGGATCATAATTAAGCATATTATCAATTTTAGAATCTAAATCTTTTTTTTTTATCCGCGTATCACGCGGAACCTAATCTAGTTATATATAAAGTTGAACGCCTCAACGTGAACGTGACACGTAGGATAATTCTTATTCACGAGATCATAACATGTATCGTTTTTAATTAAGATTGCGACATATGTCAAAGTAATATAATCTCAATAAAAGGACAAAATAAAAAGTATTAAGTAAATATTTTTAAAAAATATTCTAACTCACGAAATCGTGACATGTGTAAAAACACAGCAAATAATAATATAAATTTTTCTATTGTTAGTTATTTATCTCTTAATAAGACAAAATAACAAAAACGAAAAAGGAATTTGAGTTTTATTTAAATGAAAACTAATAAAATAAAATAAAACAAAGTAAAAGGAAAATTAGAAACCACAAAAAATGTAAATTATATAATTTATATAAGATTCATATAATATAAAATTAGATTAATAACAATTTGTTTTCATGTTCGATAATTCTTTTATAAGAATCAAATGACAAAAATTCTAAGAGTTGAAATTTTTTTTTGGAACCCTCTCATTCATATAGAGAGAATGTTTACCATGTTTATTAGTAATATGAATCAATTTCAAAATTTCCTAATTGTGAATTATAAAACATCATTTCTAGATAACTAAACACATGTCTTAATTCAGAATATAATTATATATGGCATATTTACGCAAGTTATCAATTTTAAAGTCAAATATATTTATCTTTTACCCATGTATCACGCAGGACCTAATCTAGTAATATATGTTAATAAATCTTTAATCATGCAGTTTCCAGTAATTGATAACAGTTCATCTAATTTTTTCTCCATAAGGACAATCCAATTGTGTGTTGTGTACGGTAATCATTCATTCATTTGATATGAACAAAATATGTTCTTCTAAATACCAAGAAAAAGAACTCGACAAGTCACGTGGAGCAGATATATATATATATATATATATATTTTTTTTTTTTTTTTTTTTGCAATTGTATAAGATGTAAACGGGAATGAAATTATG
>PKML01003914.1:39343-60427 GCA_002933935.1 Eutrema yunnanense | reverse complement strand
CCGGGGACTCAATTCGCCATTAGATTTTAGCTAAAAAATTCGTCTAAATCGCCCGAATATCGATCGATACCCTGCTGGTATCGGTCGATACCCGACGTATATTTCAGTTACTTACGTTCTTGACTTTTGTTTTCAGGTGCATGCCTAATCGAGAAACCAGAAGCAACAAGAACACCCCGCTAGTTGATCTATCACTGGAATAGCTAGCACTTGTGGAACGCACAAACAGGAAAGCAAAGAAATCAGCTAAGATGAAAAACAATCAGTTGGTTCGTGATGCAGCTGGTGCTTACAGAGACCAAGAGGGTCGGTTGTGCAATGAGCAAGGACAACGTCTGGATGGAGAGGGGATCGTCATGCCACCTGCTCCTGTTGTCGCTGCGAATGTCGCTGGGAACGCGAGGAATAATGTGGTTAATCGTGGAAGGACGATTTGTGAGTACAACAGGCCTGACCAGTTTTTCGCCAATCGGTCAACGATTCGTCCTCTTGCGTTTGAGAGGAATGAATTTGAGCTAAAGCCTGCTTACTTTGCTCTTGTGGGACAGCATCTCTTTCATGGTCTTCCTCATGAACATCCGATGGACCATGTGGAGAAGTTCGAGGACTTGGTCACTAGCATCAAGAGCAATGGAGTGTCCTACGACTATCTCTTCTGCAAGCTTTTCCCCTACTCTCTAGGTGGAGATGCGACCTACTGGCTGAGGCAGTTACCTCCTGGTTCGCTAACTACTTGGGAGGACACTAAGAGAGCCTTCCTGATCAACTTATACGATGATGCACGATCTGAGGATCTGAGGACTAAAATCTCCCAATTTTCTCAAGGACCTACTGAGGCGTTTAAGGCTGCTTGGACGAGATTCAGATCGTATCAGAGAGATTGTCCACATCACGGATACTCTGATGTGCAACTGCTGGGTATCTTCTTTAGAGGAGTAGAATAGAGGTATCAGATGGCTCTAGACGCTTCGAGCAATGGTAATTTCAACACCTGGTACCCTGAGGATGCTTATGTGTTGATTGAAAACTTTACATCTAGCAGTAGCACTAAGAGCGCAGACTTCGAGCGCAAGAAGCTGGCTGGTAACATGGATGGGTCGCAGATCGCTGACGTTAAAGCTCGGCTGGATTCTATGCACAGTCTTCTGCAGGGAAAGACAACAAAGGCCGTCCACTTTGCTGCTGAGAATGAAGTGGAAGATGTTAACTACATTGGTGGTTCTGGTTTTCAGGGTCAACGATTTGGATACAACGCCAATCGAAACTTCACCAACAATGCTCAGCAAGGAGGGTACAAATCCCCACCACCCAAAGCTCATGAGAGTAAGATTGAGGCTATGCTTGAACAGCTGGTTCAAGGGCATGAGAAGATTACAGTAACCTTCAATGGGAAACTGGATGCTGTGTACACCGAATTAAGGGGAAGGATCGAAACTCTCAATACCAGTCACAAGATGCTGGAAACGCAAATAGCTCAGACTGCAGCAAATGTCAAAGGGAAGATGGTTAAATCACACAATGAACACGTCAATGCAATCACCTCAAGTGCAGGGAATTTCGAAGAGGATTCAGAAATCGCCAAGGCATCGATCGATACTACCTTGTATCGATCGATACTAGCTCAGACACATGCTCGAATGGACACAAGAACCCGTGTATCGATCGATACCCCATTGGTATCGGTCGATACTGAGGCGGTTTCTGAGGACACATGAGATTTCGACTGTGGTGCCTAAAGTACTTGCAGAGAGAGTCTATATACCGAGGATACCTTATCCCAGAGCTCTTGGAAAGGCTAAGAAGGAGGTATAGGACGTAAAATGCAATGCTATGCTGGATAATCTGATTTTGGAGTCTCTTGATGATGATGTGTGTCGGTCGACACTCACACCCCAATCCGGTAACTTCTTTGATTTTCACGCCTACACTCAGTTCTTTGTGTTTCTTTTATCGACTCTAGGCTAGATAACACTGGGGACAATGTTGTTCAAGTCTGGGGGAGGTGTCTGCTGACATTGTTTTTGTTTTTCTTAGAGTCAGTCATTTTTGAGTCATTTGTTGTTTTATTGAGTCAAAACTTGTTGGAGATGATGATCTTTTGCTTGAACCTACTGTTCTAATTTTGTTTTTGAGTGAACAGTGTTACATAATCAGTTCTAGATCGACTAATGAAAAATCCAAAGACTGACCAGTTGACTAGAAAACATCCATGTCTCCAGCAGAGTTCTTATAAAGCCTGAGCCAAATTTTTGCACTTCATCAATGTGGTTAGTGTTTACAGAGCTTGATTCATCATTCATATCTGACAAAGGAACCCATGTGTTTAAAGTAATGGTATCTCTCTCCCCTGTTATAAGTTGATAAATAAGAGCATAAAAGATGAAATGATTTTCTTCTGAGTAGAAGGCTAGGAAAATTTCCAGCGATCCCATTATTCTACTTGTTAGGGAATGATCACACAAAGGTTGAAAGCGAAGTTAGGAAAATTTCCCGTGATACCACTATTCGCCTACACTTTTGATACATAGAGAGGAAAGAACCGGGGATTCTGAGGCAAACACCATCAATACTCGTGTTTCAGACCTTAATGTGTATATGCAGATCTAAAAAAGAAAGAACATGACAAGAAACAAGTCTGGGGGAGAGAAACAATACAAAAAGAGTGTAAATTGGGTGGTTCTTTTGTCATGATATTGTATGGTAAAGAATCTAGAAGGTTCTTGAACATTGGTTGCAGCGATGAAACTGGCGATGAGGGCTTTATTTGAACAATGCTGCGAGATAATGTGTGGAGTCTGGGAAAGCTGTGAATGTCTACGGAGAAGTACATGGTGGTTAGATCTGGAGCTGGTTAGGTGACATTTGGGTGCTTGGAAAAAGGGTCATTGCAATGTTTCATGAACAGGTGAGTCTCCGTGTTTTCAAACCTCTTTCTCTGGTTTAGTCTTCTATTTGCTTGAGGGCAAGCAAAGGCTAAGTCAGGGGGTGAAAATGAGCATATGGAGATGCAGAGTCATGCAGAGACATCATAAGTTTGGCATTCGTTGAAGAACTTTCCTCCAATGGATTGAGATCTATTTTGGATACAAGACAGATCAATGGATTAGCTTTCATTTGGAAGTGGTTTGAGGCAATTCCAACGGTGCGATCGAAAGTTATGCCAGTTTTCGTGAAGACAGTCCACTCTGGCGAGCAGAAGAGTCGGCACAGAGGATGAGTATCGACCGATACCGACTTCAGGAAGAAGGAAACGTGACTCTTTACAAGTTTGAAGTTTACAACTTGGTCCAGAAGTCTTTAATTATTACAAAAGCCCATAATGTGTTTTAGCATTATAATTAGGTTTTTCAGCCACTTTTGGTGGCTACGCTTTCATAACTTGAGACAAAGATTATTCTACTTTGGTTTTTGGAGAGACAACTCTGAACTCCTGTTTCTTATTTATTTCTTTGATAATCTATTCAATCATGTTATTTTCATTCTCCATGTCTGAGTAGATCCACTTTAGGTTTAGGGTTCTCATAAAGGTTTTCTCTGAATGCTAGGTTGATTAGTTAATTAGGATTCACCATATGAATTAGTTTTTCGCCTTAGGTTGTGTTCAAAGCTTGTTCTAGATTAGCTACCTAGAAATTAGATCTTAGAATAATTGATTAGGCACGAGAGTGCGATTAATTACCTGATAGAACTTATGGTGAGCAAAATAACTATTCGCAAAGAGAGTTGGTTAAGTTGTTTTGTGAACAAATCAAACTTGAACTAAAAGCTGGTTTAGACTTTAAGATTCGCAAAGAGATTTGGAATTCTAGGATTTAGACTTAGATAGTTTTCGCAACGAGAGTTGGTTAGCTGTACTTTAGTGATTTGAGTATAAGAACCGCACTAAATCTGAATCATGAACCTATCTTTCTCCCAATCGAATTACAACTTGTTTAATTTACGTATTGTTTTCAATTACATCTTTTGGTTTAGCTTAATTTGAATCTATTTAATCTATTGTGTGATATCCTGAGTTCTTGTGTTTGACCCCTACATATACTACAACAACTGCTTTAGTACTTATAGGGTATTAATTTGAGCGTATCAGAGAGCTTTTGAGGGAGACAAGTCTGAAACTCTGTTCGTCCGAGAGAAGATTTTGAACCCTTGTTTTACTCTCTTCTTTATTATTTATTCAAGAATTTATTCAGTCATTTTTATTGTTTTAATCTCCATGTCTGAGTAGATCTCATGTTAGGTTTAGGGTTCTCATAAGGGATTTCTTTGAATGCTAGGTTGATTAGTTGTTTAGGCCGGAAACACGTGAGCTGATTGAAGAAAGAGTTCGCAGACCCAAGAAGATGAATCCTGTTCCTAAACATCTCAGAGATCCCATCTCTCCAAAGCAGCTGCGTGGCTTTGAGAAGATGGTACGAAGGATTCCCCACTCTTACACCTTTGAAGAAGCTCTAGAGTGCCGTCCTCTGCTAAGTCACTTCAAAGATTGCAGAGAAACTGAGGAAGAGATTAAGGCACTCTTCATTAAAGCTAGAGGTACACCTCCACTGCGGCAATTGACACAGAGGGAAGATCCAGGGAAATTCGTGGTTCCATGCTCCATCTCAGGAGTTGATTTCAAAGAGTCTCTCTTTGACTCAGGGGCTAGTGTCAACGTCATCTCAAGTGCACTCGCAGAGCAGTTGGGGGCTGATATTCGATCACCAAAGGTATCTATCACATTCGCGAACGACTCCACCTCACTTCCATACGGTACTATCTCTGCTTTGCTGGTCAAAGTAGGAGATTGTCTGGTGACGACTGATTTTCAGGTTGTGGAGATGAGTGCGTTATCTCGTATGCCTTTGCTCCTAGGACGACCATTTATGGCTACTGCTGGCGCAATCATAGACACGCCTAATAAGAGAATCTCTTTTTCTTACATTGACGGAGGTGTCTATTATGATGTCATTTCCCCTAGGAGTGCTCCCACACATGTCTCTAGCATCGAGGTTGTCACAGGAATGTCACTGGCAGTTGATCTTTTGGAAGAGCCTCCTGATGAGCCTACTGTCACAGACGTTCCAGCTGAACCGCCCTGCATTCCCAAGGAAGTTGTCCAGAAGGCTAAGGCAACAAAGAAGAAGAAGGCCAAGAGCAAAAACGTCGAGAATCCCCATGTCACTTTAATCCCTCAGAAGTGTGATGGAGATTCGATTGAGTATAAGGTGAAGTGCAAAGGAGCCTTGAAGCCGTTCTCTAAGGCTAGAGTACTTTTGACTTCGGAGCTGAAAGAGAAAGGGAAAGAGTTCGTTGAAAGTATGCTGAGCAGAACTCTGACGTTAGCGATGTCAAGTTGTGGAGCCTGTTTTGGTGCAAGCTCTCACTCTTATCCAGCCTGAAGGGCGTTACAGTCAAGCTATTGACGTTAAACGAGCGCTTGGTGGGAGGCAACTCACTGGTGAGTCTGTTTTTGATTCGTTTTCTTTTTATTTTTTGTTCGTTTTGTGTTTGTGTCAGGATAAACAAGGAGCAAACTCGAAATCGCCCGAGTGTCGATCGATACCCTTCAGTATCGATCGATACCCTACGCGATTGAGAAAAATTTTGTCGACTTAAGCCTGTATCGATCGATACTGGCTGTGTGTCGGTCGATACTCACTGTTCCAGCAAGGTAACTTCTTGTTTTCCCAATTTTATTCTGTTCTTTTGTTTTCTTTCACTGACTCTAGGCTAGATAACACTGGGGACAGTGTTGTTCAAGTCTGTTGGAGGTGTCTGCTGACATTGTTTTTGTTTTTCTTAGAGTCAGTTGTTTTATCGAGTCAAATTGTTTTATTGAGTCAAAACTTGTTGGAGATAATGATCTTGTGCTTGAACCTATTGATTTGATTTTGTTTTTGAGTGCACAGTAGATCGACTAATGAAAAATCCAAAGACTGACCAGTTGACTAGAAAACATTCATGTCTCCAGCAGATTTCTTCTGAAACCTGAGCCAATTTTTGCACTTCATCAATGTGGTTAGTGTTTTTAGAGCTTGATTCATCATTCATATCTGATAAAGGAACCCATGTGTTTAGAGTTATGGTCTCTCTCTCCCCTGTCATAAGTTGATAGATAAGAGCATAAAAGATTGAAATGATTTTCTTCTGAGTAGAGGGTTAGGAAAATTTCCAGCGATCCCATTATTCTACTTAAGAGGGAATGATCACACAAAGGATTGGAAGCGAGGCTAGGATTTTCCTATGATGCCATTATTCGCCTACATCCTTTGATACATAGAGAGGGAAGAACCGGGGATTTGGTGGCAAACACCATCAATACTCGCGTCTCATACCTTGATGTGTATATGCTAAGCTGAAAATAAAAAAAATAAAAAAAGAGAACATAATAAGAAATAAGTGTGGCGGAGAGAAATTGATACAAAAAGTGTGAAAAAGGGTGGTTCCTTGTCATGATATTGTCTGGTAAAGAATCTAGAAGGTTCTTGAACATTAACTGCAGCGATGAAACTGGCGATGAAGGTCTTATTTGAACAATGATGTGGGATAATGTATGGAGTCTGGAAAAGCTGCGAATGTCTACGGAGAAGTACATGGTGGTTAGATCGAAAGCTGGTTAGGTGACATTTGGGTACTTGGAAAGAAGGTCATTTCGATGGTTCATGAACAGGTGAGTCTTCGCGTTTTCAAACCTTTTTCTCTGGTTTAGTCTTCTATTTGCTTGAGGGCAAGCAAAGGCTAAGTCTGGGGGAGTTGATATATCAAGGTTTTTACCCTGTTTAGGCCATGATATAAATCCTTTTATAGAGTCTTTTCTAGTGTTTTGTAGTCTTTTAGAGTCTTTTACAGGTCTTAGCACGTTGGGAGCTTAATTGGAGATATTGGAGCATTCTGGAGCGAATCAGAAGATCCGTGTAGCTGAGACGTCGAAATTACATGAGTATCTATCGATACCCCCTGGTATCGATCGATACCCGTCGAGGAAACAGAAGGATCGCGACTTCTTAGAGAGTTGAAGAATTGGCCCAGAAGACTTTGATATTTACAAGATGGCCCAGAACGTGTTTTAGGTTATAAATAGGATTTTACAGCCACTTGTTTAGGCTATGCTTTATTTTCTGTGTTTATTTTACTCTGGTTTTAGAGAGACAAGTCTGAATCTCCCTTCGTCCGAGATCAGATCTCAAAACCTGTGTGATTATTTTATTGATGATTTATTCAAACATGTTGTCTTCAATCTCCATGTCTGAGTAGATCCACTTTAGGTTTAGGGTTTTCTCATAAAGGATTTCTTTGAATGCTAGGTTGATTATCTGTTAGGATTCACTATCTGAATTAGTTCTTCGCCTTAGGTTGTTCTCAAAGCTAATTCTAGGTTGACGAATCTGGAATTTAGATCTTAGGATAATTGATTAGGCCTGATAGTGCGATTAATTACCTGACAGAACCTAGGTGAGCAAATTAATTATTCGCAAAGAGATTTGGTTTAATTAATTTGTGAACATATCAAACCTGATTTTAAAGCTGATTTAGACTTTAGGATTCGCAAAAAGATTTGGAATTCTTAGGATTTAGATTTAGATAGTTTTCGCAACGAGAGTTGGTTAATTATATTTTAGTGATTTGAGTTCTAGAACCGTGCTTAATCTGAATCCTGTTAGTTAATTTAGCTGCATTCATTGATTTCCTGAGAAATACCCTGAACCTATCTACCTCCAATTGAATTTACAAACGCTTTTTCCCGCAATCCTGTTTTCAATTACATCTTCTGATTTAGCTTGTTTCGGATCTATATAATCTATTGTGTGATAACTGAGTTCTTGTGTTCGACCCCTGATTTACTGCAGCAACTGCTTTAGTACTATTTAGGGTATTAAATTGAGCATATCAGAGGGCACAACTACCATGACGAATCTGCACCAGGTTTGCCGGATCTCCAAGAGGACACACTAAGGGCGCTGAATGCCTTGCTTATGGTGCCAGACCGGGATAGATTCACCACCGTCCTCTCTCCCACACCGACGCCGAACTCAACCTGGTAAGTGTATCGCAATGTAAATCGGATTTCTTAATGTCTTCTAGCTGTCTTTTGAAGTTGTTAGATTCTCAATGTTGGATACTCATTGTCGGATTTCTTAATGTCTGATTCTCAATGTGAGATTCTCAATGTTGGATACTCATTGTCAATGTGTGTTCTGTTTTGTGTGTGTATGTGTGTCATCCAATATAGATAGTTGTGTGTGTGTGTGTGTCAATGTGTGTTCTGTTTCTAGGATTGCAACGTTGATTGTCTAGGATTGTTGTGTACTTGTTTTATTTTCTGATTGTCTAGGATTGTTGTCGTCTAGGATTGATGTCTACTTGTTTTATTTTCTGTTTCTTGTCTGATTGTCTAGGATTGTTGTCTACTGGTTTGTTTTCTTTCTTTACTTATCTTGTCTTTCTTTCTTTGCTTTGTATTGTCTTAAATGTTATGTTTTATGGAAATGCATTGTGCTGTGTCTTAATTCGGATCTCAGATTTTTGTCAATGTGTGTTCTGTTTTGTGTGTGTGTATGTGTAGGATTGATGTCTACTTGATTTTGCAGGTTTACACGTGACAGAGGATCTAAACTGGTTATGTCAATTACTAAAGTCTTTACAAACAATTTTGATGCTCCCTACTATAGCTGGACAGTTGTGCCTCGGGAGAGACAAGAAAGATACTTTCTCGAGTTCGCGGTAAGTTTTATGTTCTTTCGCATTCACATATAGCTTTGCTTGTGATGTTTTTACTAACATCAAATTCTCTTTGTAATGTAAAAAACCCACACATGGGATCCATTGATAACAGGGACGGTTCAAGGCTATTTCAAGGAGATTTGTCAACGCAGGATGAAAGACATGGTTAGCACCGCGAGGACTAGTCGAGAGAGACCTAATTGGATAGGTGACACTCTCTGGGCAACGATGACAGCATACTGGGACACAGAAGAAGCAAAGCTAAGGAGTGTCACCTATTCAGCTGCTCGTCTGTCTGACCGTAAAGGTCTAGGTTATCACATCCACTTATCAGGGCCTAAGTCCTATCAACAAATCCAATCCGAAATGGTTAGTAACTTTTCAATTTCTTTTTTTTTTGTCATATTACTTCTGTTTTGTCATATTCTGTTTAGTGTTGGTTGTATATTGTATTCAGTCATAATCCTTGTATTTTTTTTGTCACATTGCAGGAAGAGGAATTAGGAAGACCGGCAAGTCTTGGTGAGGTTTTCAAAAAGACACATACAAAGGCTGACGGTACATATGTCGATAGGAAGGCGGAGAAAATTGTTGAAACATATGAGAAGAAGGTGCAACAAAAGTTATCTGAGCTCGGGGCAGAGAGTTCAGAAGTTTCTGACGGTGCGTCGTGACCTGGAGACCTAACACCAGATGAGTATACGTCAATCTTTCTTGAGGTAACATTTCATATACTTCATACTTCATCTTTCTTTCATATTTCAAATATTTGATATTTTATACTTCATCGTTTGTCTTCATCGTTTCATATTTCATATACTTCATACTTCATATTTCATATACTTCATCTTTCTTTCATATTTCATATACTTCATCGTTTGTCATACACCAGAATGTTTTTTCTGTTCCTTTTCACAGGCAACCGAGAACGATTCAAGAGGAAATCTTTATGGGCTTGGAAGCCTGAAGGAGAGTCTTCTCAATGGTAAACGCAAGCAACCAGGAGACTCTTCATCTTTTGTCGCACTGCAAGAGCAACTGAAGGAAGCTCAGAAGAAAATCGAAGAGCAGGCTGCTTACAATGCACATCGTGATGCTGAGGTTGCTGCCCGTGAAGCAGAGAACAAAAGAGATGTGGCTGAGCAAAAGGACAAGCTCGAGCACTTCTCATTGGTGGAAAAGTACCTGAGACAAACCGATCCGCGGTTTCTAGACTTTGTGGCATCACATTCAACACCAGCAACAACAGCAACAACCGCAATGCTTCCATCAGCCTCTCTACCATATCCAAGGAACATACCTTAGGTCACTAATCTCTTTTTTTGTGAACTTGAACTTGTTTTTATTTATGTTTTGGCTTTTGTAAACTCATGTTTGAAACAATAATATTGGTAATGAAATGGTCTTTTCTGTATAATGTCTTTATTTTACTTTGTATCTTTTTATTTGTAACACAGGTTTCAAAGAATTTGAAAAACAAAACAAACGTGATTCAATTGTACCATATTCTTGTTTTGTTAACAAATATAGTCACTAAACATTCGCCTATTAGTCGCCAAATAGTCGCATAAGAGTAGCTGAGTAGTCGCAACATATTTAAATACGCAAAGTCTGATGACCATAATAGTCGGCAAATAGTCGTTTAATAGACATAGAATAGTCGCTGATTAGTCACAACAATTACGACTACTTAACGACTACGTTACATCTACAATATCCATTCGTAAAGTAGTCGTCAATTGGCGACTACATGTACGATAACTAACTTTACAAAAGTTGCGACTACTTTATGACTACGTACCGTCTACACTGTCCAGTCGTTACGTAGTTGCCATTTGGCGGCTATATTTACGACTACTTAATTTAGCGACTAAGGATTAACGACTACAGGTTTTAGTCGCTATGTAGTCGTATTACAACTTTTAGCGACTACTATGCGACTCCTTCTGCAGTCGCCAAATCGCTGTATTCTTGTAGTGAGAGAAACTTAACATATCCTAAGAAATTCTAAGACTAACCTAATACCTAAGAAAATCGACTACTAACCTAAACCTAATGAAATCGATAAGTAAACTACTTCTACGAACTCTATTGCTAAACTAAACTACTAGAGACGGTTGTAACTATTCTAAAATGTTGTTGGGTTGAGAGGAATATCTCGGGGTATGCTCGATTCAATCAAACGGCCCCTAGCTCTTTAGTAACCGGTGTCTCTAGATTATAACTCCACGAACAAGATAATAATAACGTAGTCTACTTCCGTATAACTTACCCCCAACAATATATTCACTCGACCAGTAGCTTCCGTCTATGGTCATGCGTAAGATTGTGATATGCTAGTGGGTCCATAGGTTCACAACACTTCGTAAGTATACTTTCGAAATCTTACGACACGCATGCCTTGTGGATGAACTTTGCTGTTGATTAGATGCAACACTTCCGTGGTTCTAATCTCCCCCTATCAGCCTCTAGTTCATGATAATTCATGCATTCACAACTTTCCACAAGAAGAGCTCTAGAAATCGGCTAGGGTTTACCGAATGAAATCCTTATCGAACATAGAATTCCCCTTGATAATCCTTTAAACCCAACAATCTAAACTACTTGCACATACTGGAAAAAGACATAATTAAATTAAGCATAAGATTGGTGAAAAAGCCTCACGAACAAGAACTAACCTTGGTGAGAAACCTCCTCACCAATCCCGAAAATCTCGATGCAAGAATACAAGAATGAAAGCAAAATAGTGTGTAGAATGTGTATAGGGTTGGATGCACGAAATTTCTGTCTAAAACAGGTATTTATAGGTCTTCAACAAGCTTAGGTCGTTTTAGGGTTTGACAGGAAAAGACGGTTTTGGCCTTGGGTGAAGAAACATATCGTCTTGGGCGAAAATAGGCTTGGCCGCAGGTCCGTTTTCTCTAGCCGCGGCGAACTGGGTCCTGGCCGCGGGTGGAATGGCTCCAGGGGCGGCGGAATGGTGCTTGGCCGCGGCTGGGAGCCCTCCAGGCACGGTGAGCTGCTTCTTCGGGTAGCTTAATCGGTCTTCAGTGCTTCGGGTATATTTTAGGATCCAACCATTGTATTGTTCCTAATCTAATTGCATTTGGAAGCTGGTTGTCTCTACTTTGTTGTATCCAAATTTGGTGATGATCAGACGGTGAAAAGGTCTTCTTGGATTGCAAGACTTCTTGACGGTCCAAGTTTATCCAAAAATGTACTTTTGCTCCGAAATTCACTCTTTAATCCCGAGTTACCTGAAAAGAGTCTTAAAACTCCAAACATGCGAAAACTGTAATAAAAGCATAGAAAACCAAGTGGAACACTTATTAAAGTGTTCTAAAATATATAGCAAAACGGGTAAAAATACGGTGTAATCACACCCCTAGACTTAAACCTTGTTTGTCCTCAAACAAGACAAAGCTCAACTTGGAAATGATCAAACGAAAATCATCCGGAACTAGAAATCTCAGAGACCGTCCTTCTAAACCATAACCATCGAACTACATCAATCGCAATCTAGCATAGAAAATTCTCACTAGAAGTTCCCGTAAACCTAGTCCACGGTATCCGTCATACGAAATGTAAACTTTCAAAATCCAAAAATCAGGTCAACTAGCTCTCTAAATTCATTAAGTATAGGCCTGAGTTTCTCGTCAAAAGGATTAAACCAAGACAATCGAGGCTATGTATTAAAGACAATTATTTGTGAGGTTAAGAGTGTTTTGGGTTACCGTAATTTTACCGGAGGGTGCGAGATATTATGCAAAACGGCAAGAGAAGAAGGACATATTGATCACCACAACTTCCACTCACTTCTTCTTGCGTAAAAAATGTTGCACTTCCTCCTTCTTCTGAAAACATAAATTTTCTGTCATTCCCCTAAACTTAGAATTTTCTGTGGGCTCGGAATGACAGACTTCTCACAAACGAACCATGGATGCCTCATAAGTATTTCGACCAACCTAGACTCTTTTAAGGCTTTTGTTTCCTTTCCCTTTCACTTATTTTNGAAATAGAGTCTTAGGGGCACGAAAATTCACCATGATTTTGAGTTTTTCCAAGGCATAACCAAACTCTCATCTTTGTAGAATTCATCACTACCGATCGCGTATAGTCTTCGTCTTTAGTGATTGAAAGATGTGTCGTTCCTCCCTCTCCGGCGTTTTTGCACATATCTGCACATAATACACAAAGAGAGTTGCATGAGGTTTGAACAATGCTTAAGTTTTGGGTGTGGTATCAACTAAAGATGAGCTGGCCATTCATGTACGACAAAGAGTGGTAAAAGATAAAAGTACGTATGAATGTAAGATTCGTTATTTTTGCCTAAACTTTTGATGAGAAAATTAAGTCAAGATTAAGTCCAAATAAAATAGAGCTAGCATATTCCATCCTAGAGGATCTCTATGGTCTAAATTCATCTGGGGATTTCGCATTAATAGAAACTCTAGCTACCGCCTAGTCTAGAACCAAATTACGAAAGAGCATGTTACTAGGAGGCGTAGAAGCACACTGGTCGGTTATCGTCATGGATTTCTTTCATCATTCCCTCAAAAAGTACTTCTACGCTTTTCGAAAAACTTAAAATATTTTAAGAGAAACGTCGAAAAATGCAAAATGCAAACACAAATGAAAGAAGTGGTGGTTAGTAAGGGATGGAATCCTCTCCCAGACTTAAATCACACTGTCCTCAGTGTGAAATAAATCAAGTAAGGCGAATAATAGATGTATGTAATAATTGAAAAAGTTTAATGAAAAAGAAAACTTACCTGGATGCAGTCGGGGAATGGATTTGCGAATGGAATGGTGGTGATTTAGGAATGGTAGATAATGATATGGTGATGGGAGTGGATGTGGGGATGATTGGGAATGGGTTTTGAATTGATCGAGGAACGAAACAAATCGTTCGGGATCGTCAGGGGGCTGGCTGCGGGTCAAAGGCTTGCAGCCGCAGCCATTGGCAAGCTGGTCGCAGGTCCTTTGATCGCGACCGCGGCCAAGGGCTAGCTCGCCGCGGGGCTAGCTCGCCGCGGGGCTAGCTCGCCGCGGGGCTAGCTCGCCGCGGGGCTAGCTCGCCGCGGGGCTAGCTCGCCGCGGGGCTAGCTCGCCGCGGGGCTTGCTCGCCGCAGGGCTAGCTCGCCGCGGGGCTAGCTCGCCGCCGGGCTAGCTCACCGCGGGGCTGGCTTGTGCAGCCGCGACCGAGCTTCTTTTGCGGTCAATTCCTTCATTGCGGTTTGGGCTGGACCGATCAGCTTCGAATCGTGTCTCCATCTTTTTGTCTTTTCGGTTTTTTTTTATTTTTTGGGTTTTTTAAAAAACTGAAAACTTAGAAAATAAAAAGTTAGTAGAAAAAGAAAGAAAAACTAGAAAGAAAAACGTACCTAAAATGGGTTGCCTCCCATTGCGCGCTTTTGTTTAAAGTCGTTTATCTCGACGTTGGTATCGAGGTGAGCTTAGTCGTAAATAGATAGCGTCTTACGACAAGTCTTCTTTGATCTTTTTTTTATTTTCGTCGTCATGTGAATCATCGCTTGTTCGTGGATCGGGATCGGGATCATTTTCGGGATCCATCGTGCTAGAACGTCTCTCTTCTCCTTTTTTGAGTGGTATGGTGGTGTAGAACACGTCATTGTCGATGGTAGCGAATATAACACATCGATTTGGCCAATCCATGATAACTCTAACGGTTGATAAGAACGGCCATCCTAGAATTATCGGTGTTGCATCTTTCTACGTTGTTTGGACGATGTAAAAATCGACGGGACTATGCAATCTCCGCTTCTTATTGGCATGTCTCAGGTAATCCCTTTTGGTGTGGCACAAGTCTCGTCGGCCATGCTGATTTTTGTCCGGATACGGTGTATGTGCTTAATACCGATGCGCTTTGCGGTCGAATTTGACATGATGCTCAAGCAAGCTCCAGAATCACAAAGAACGTTCTTAAATTTAACTCCATGGATGCTACAAGTGATAAGGAACTGACCTTGTTCTTCGATTTTGTGGAGACTCCTAACGGGTTTTCCGTTCATGGCAGTGTCGAAAAGATCTTCTATCTCCGTTATGGACTCCTTGCTTTCACAAAAGAAATGACCAATCATATGATCCATGTAAGCTCTAGCAAAAGTAGTACCTCTAGGTGATTATGAACCACGTTGTTGAATTCCTCTAACTTCTCTCGACTTATCTTGTTCGGGTACTCTCCTTACTTCTCGAGACGGAAGATTCGGATAGCATGGAAAGCGGCATAGGGTGTTGTTGAACATCTCGCTCTCATGAAATAGGCGTGAATTTCTTCCTTGCTCTCATTGCTGTAGCGGAAGAAATCGTATATAGGTCCTTTTTTCCAAACTTCTTCGAAGGAGGTGTGCATCGGGATTGATTTCACAAATCCATTAAACTCCATCAATCTCTCTCGGGTGATGCATTATGCCCTTGGCTCTTCCGGTATTGGACTTGGTGGTGGTGTTGGTGCAAGGTCAGAGTCACTCAACGAGCTGAAATCTGATTTTCGAAAGAATAACCTCGACTATTCTTCTTTGGAGTATTGTTCTTCGACTTCATTGGAGGATTGGGCTGATAAAACCATGTTTCACGGTGCAATGAAGTCTTGTTCTAGGTTGGTTGTAGGCTCTGTTGAGGCTTGAGAATCAGTAGAGAGTGCAGCTTGCTCGAAGAAGAGCTATCGGGACTCGAACAGTTCGAGGGGAGACGAACAGAGGCTGGCCGCGGGTCCGAGGAGCGGAAGCGCGGTGGAGTGAAGGCTGGCTGCGGGTCTGGTGGACGGAGGCGCGGCGGAGGGAGAGCTGGCCGCGGCCGGAGAGCTTGCGCCGGTGGTGAGAGGAGTCCGTGGGGACTTGACCGGTTCGTCGTTTTCTTCACCTTATTTGGTGTTTTCTGGTTCTTGGGAGTCATTTGGCTTCTCCTCTAGGTCAGGAACATGGACATCAAGTGTTGAATCATGCTTCTCATCATCTTTAGATAGTTTCTCAACTTTCTCTTCTACTTCTTCGATAGCATAAATGAGTTAGTCTCGTGTAAGATCGAGCAATGTCGTTTTGTCCTCAACTGCTACGACTCCTTCCCACAGCTCGAGGGTGTAGTTGTAGGCGGTGTTATTGTTGTCATTGATGGAGTTATCCAAATCATCAAGCTTGTAGTTCAAAGTACGTACCCCATCAGTAGCTTTTCGAATATCGAAGTTTTGTCTTCCTTGTTCTTCTTCAACGAGTTTCATCCTCTCGTTTAGTGTTGTAGCGTCTTTAAGGGTCTCTTCTTCAAGGATTTTGACGTGGGCAGTAAGGTCATCTAACTTCTTGTTGAATTCGGCGGAGATGGAATCTATTCTTGCATTTAAAGTGACTCCGAACTTGGCTTGTGACTCAATGGTTTTGTTGATGGCGTCTTATATTCGCTTCAAACGAGTGCTGAATTCCAAGCTGTTATTGTGCTGGTCCGGGAATTGATGGTGTTGATGGTATGAATGTTGTCTAGAGTTGACAACGGGAGACGGAAAAGGCTTGTCTCGGTAGTAAGGAGGCTCGTGGCTTCCTTGAGAGTAGTTGGTCGGTGCCGGTTTCCGATCCATGTAGAACGAGTCACACACAACATGTGAGTCGTGACGGTGTTGAGCGAAAGATGGGTCATAGTAACCCCGCTCGTAGTAGAAATCTTGCTCCAGAGGCGAGTTCATGTTTGAAAGCTTGAAACAAAGAAAAACAAAACCAAAAATCAAATAACAAAAGTTTGTTCTAGAGTCGCTTTATTAACCTTTAAGGTGTGATAGAATCTGTAGCGATCTCTCTCCGGCAACGGCGCCAAAAACTTGACACACCGGGAATTAACCCCGGCGTGGGGTTGTACCCTTTATATCTAAGCCGCAAATACATATCACACGATGTAGTACTTAGGGATCGAATCCACAAGGATAGACGTTGTCTAATTTCTAACGAGTTCTAACTTGTGTCTAGACGTAAATATATTCTGGGTTTTGTTACGGTCGTATCTATGGAATTTAAATTAAACTAAGAAGGGCAGTAGCTAACTAATTATTTTATCGAGGTTGTGAATCAATTAAACGAAGCGTTGGGCAATTGGAAATTTTCTAGGGTTTATGGCCGATTTTTACGAGGAGATTTCTAGGATTTATAAAGAGACTTTTTGTCATCTTTGGGTTCTTGAACTTGGAACACGTACGCTGCATGTAGTCTACTACCGTAATCCTACACACCTACTCACGTCTGTACTCGGATGGTAGCTTCCGACTTCGCCCGCGCAAGGTCGTTTACGCCCACAATGAGTCGGTCTCGTGTAAGATCGAGCAATGTCGTTTTGTCCTCAACTGCTTCGACTCCTTCCCACAGCTCGAGGGTGTAGTTGTAGGCGGTGTTATTGTTGTCATTGATGGAGTTATCCAAATCATCAAGCTTGTAGTTCAAAGTACGTACCCCATCATTAGCTTTTTGAATATCGAAGTTTTGTCTTCCTTGTTCTTCTTCAACGAGTTCCATCCTCTCGTTTAGTGTTGTAGCGTCTTTAAGGGTGGTCTCTTCTTCAAGGATTTTGACGTGGGCAGTAAGGGCATCGAACTTCTTGTTGAATTCGACGGAGATGGAATATATTTTCGCATTTAAAGTGGCTCCGAACTTGGCTTGTGACTCGATTGTTTTGTTGATGGCGTCTTATATTCGCTTCAAACGAGCGCTGAATTCCAAGCTGTTATTGTGCTGGTCCGAGAATTGATGGTGTTGATGGTATGAACGTTGTCTAGAGTTGACAACGGGAGACAGAAAAGCTTGTCTCGGTAGTAAGGAGGCTCGTGGCTTCCTTGAGAGTAGTTGGTCGGTGCAGGTTTCCGATCCATGTAGAACGAGTCACATACAACATGTGAGTCGTGACGGTGTTGAGCGAAAGATGGGTCATAGTAACCCCGCTCGTAGTAGCAATCTTGCTCCAGAGGCGAGTTCATGTTTCAAAGCCTGAAACGAAGAAAAATAAAACCAAAAATCAAATAACAAAAGTTTGTTCTAGAGTCGCTTTATTAACCTTTAAGGTGTGATAGAATCTGTAGCGATCTCTCTCCGGCAACGGCGCCAAAAACTTGACATACCGGGAATTAACCCCGGAGTGGGGTTGTACCCTTTATATCTAAGCCGCAAGTACACAACACACGATGTAGTACTTAGGGATCGAATCCACAAGGATAGACGTTGTCTAGTTTCTAACGAGTTCTAACTTATGTCTAGACGTAAATATCTTTTGGGTTTTGTTACGCTCGTATCTATGGAATTTAAATTAAACTAAGAAGGGCAGTAGCTAACTAATTATTTTATCGAGATTGTGAATCAATTAAACGAAGCGTTGGGCAATCAAAAATTTTCTAGGGTTTATGGCCGATTTTTACGAGGAGATTTCTAGGATTTCTAAAGAGACTTTTTGTCATCTTTGGGTTCTTGAACTTGGAACACGTACCCTGCACACCTACTCACTTTTGTACACACCTACCGTAATCCTACACACCTAGTCACTTTTGTACTCGGATGGTAGCTTCCGACTTCGCCCGCGCAAGGTCGTTTACGCCCACAATTCCTCCGTAAGTATACTTCCAAAATCTTATGGCGGATTTTCTCGTCTACCCTAGGTCAAGAGATTAGATACATCACTTTCGTGGCTCTAAAACATCTAATATTGATTGATAAGATGGTTAGTCAAGCAACGCATACAAGGATAGAACAAAGAACCCTAATTAATCGGTATCCTAGACTAAAAACCTAATAGAAATCGAACCATAAGCTCCCCTTCAAACCCCTATGCCCAACAAGGAGATTACTCAGCCATAGCTGAGGTAATCATATTCAATAAATAAAATAAAAACAGTAAGTAAAAAGGGATGAAGAAAGGTTCTCTATCGAAGAACACGAATCGAGAATCCTTTGCTCAAAACCAAAGAAAACAAGTGTACAAGTCACAAGAGCTTCGGTTCTGCCTTCAAGCATGAGAATAATGTAATGTGTCTGTCTAAGAGGCATAAAATAAGTATTTATAGAGCTAATCTCGTTTAGGGTTTGATGGGAAAAGATGGTTTTGGTCTCGGGTGAAGAAACAAGTCGATTTGGTCGCGCAGGGTGCTGGTCGCGGGTCCGTCCTCTATGGCAGTGGCAAAATGCCACTTGGCCGCTGGTGGAGGCTCTCTAGGAGTGGCGAAATGCCTCCGGGCCACGGGTCCAGCTCCTCCAGGCGCGGCGGCTTCGTCTTCGGGGCAGCTTCATCTGCCTTCAGTGCTTCGGTATCTTTAAGGATCCAACCATTGGATTGCCTCCAATCCAATTGAATTTGAAATCTGGTTGTGTCTACTTTGTTGTGTCCAAATTTGGGGATGATCAGACGGTGAAAAAGTCTCCATTAGCTAAAAGACTTTTTGACGGTCCAAGTTTATCCAAAAATGTACTTTTACTCCGAAATGCACTCTTTTATTCCGAGTTACCTGAAACGTGTTTCAAATCTCTAAAATATGAAAATCACTACCTTTGAAAATGGAGTTAAAACACCTGCAAAAGAATATGAAAGTGATCCATAAAAATTGTCAAAAACCGGTGTTATCACATGTTCGTTTTAATACTATCATTTAAATATGGTGAATCGTTTTGGAAAACGACAACCGTAATCACTTCACATCGGTTAAGTAAATGTGTACTATGTCGTCTCAACTATTATATGTTATCATTTAATTCTTCAACAAAAACTTTTTATTACCTACACATAAATTTTAGTATTTTTTTTTTTGATGTCACATAAATTTTAGTAAAAGTAATAAAACTAGTTTATATAGATTATTCATAACATTAAATAGAAAATACAATAACAAACTAAATTTAAAATTAAATATACATGAAAAGTAGAAAATATAAAGATAAAAACAACATAATACTATTAAATTAGTAATCTGGTAAACCTCTTCCGGATACACCAAGACCATTAAAGTCAAGAAGTTGAACTGGCAACCTCTGATTTTTGGAGGATGTAGGCTGCTTTTGCTCTGTCTTAACGCTGCTTTGGAAACAGAGAACTGTCAGCAAGTGCTCTTTGGTGCAGACAACTGGCAACCTCTGGTTCCAAGAGGATATATGATGTTATTTCGCTGTCTTAGCGATGCTTTGGAAACATATAACTGGCAACCACTGCTCTTTGGTGCAGAGAACTGGCAAATTCTGGTGATAACTTGAGGATAGAGGCTGCTTTTGGTCCTCTGTCTTAACGCTGCTTTAGAAACAGAGAACTGGCAACCTCTACTCTTTGGTTCAGAGAACTGGCAACCTCTGATTCATGGAGGATAGAGGCTGCTTTTGCTCTGTTTTAACACAACTTTGGAAACTCAGAACTGGCAACCTCTGCTTTTTGGTTCAGAGAACTGTCAACATCTAGTTCCTAGAGGATAGAGGCTGCTTTTTCTCTGTCTTAACGCCACTTTGGAATGTACACTGGCAGAACTGGGAACCTTTTCTCTGTCTTAATACTGGGAACCTTTTCTCTGTCTTAATGCTGGCAACCACTGCTCTTTGTTGGAGAGAACTGGCAACCTCTGGTTCTTAGAGGATAGATGATATATCATAGTTTTTACCCCTTTTAGGCCATGATATAAGTCCTTTTTATAGAGTCTTTCTAGTGTTTTGTAGTCTTTTAGAGTCTTTTATAGGTTATTGCACGTTTGCAGCATTATTGGAAATATTGGAGCTTTCTGGAGCATTTGGAGCAAAGCAGAAGTTCGTATTGCTGAGAACCCGATATGAAGCTTTGGTATCGATCGATACTGGCTAGTATCTATCGATACCGATTGCAGCAAGACACGACCCGCGAGTTTTCCAAGACTTGAAGAATTGCAAAAGTGCCCAGAAGTCTTTAATATTTACAAGAAAGCCCAGAACGTGATTTAGGTTATTTATAGGGATTTTACAGCCACTTTGTTGGCTATGCTTTATTGTATGCTTTAATTTACTTTGGTTTTAGAGAGACAAGTCTGAATCTCCCTTCGTCCGAGATCAGATCTCAAAACCTCTTGTTACTCTTTATATTTTATTGATGATTTATTCAGTTATGTTAATTGTTTCATTCACCATGTCTGAGTAGATCCACTTTAGGTTTAGGGTTTTCTCATAAAGATTTTTTTGAATGCTAGGTTGATTATCTGTTTAGGATTCATCATCTGAATTAGTTCTTCACCATAGGTTGTTCTCAAAGCTAATTCTAGGTTGACGAATCTGGAACTTAGATCTTAAGATAATTGATTAGGCACGAGAGTGCGATTAATTACCTGATAGAACCTAGGTGAGCAAATTGATTATTCGCAAAGAGATTTGGTTTAATTGATTTGTGAACATATCAAACCTG
>PKML01003914.1:7145-38640 GCA_002933935.1 Eutrema yunnanense | reverse complement strand
GGTGTATTTTTGGTTGATCTTGTTGATTTAAACTAAATGCTTGCTAATCAATGATCCACAAATGATGATTTGCTAATGGGTTAGGTGATTAGCATAGTGATTAATTGCTTGAAAGAGAATTAGTCAAGTTTAGGATCTTATGCCTAGGGATTAGCTTGTTTGAGTAAATGAACATCATGAATTGAACTAGGGACTTCTTATATCGATAACCTTATCTCTAGATTCGCTTTTGCTTATTGAATTACATCTTGTTTGCTTTTGCTTAGTTGCTTTACTTGTTTCTCTTAGATACTTAATCACAAAACTCCCTTGTTTAGCTTAACTTACATAGGTTCCTTGCATTCTTAGTGTTTAGGATAAATCCCTTTATGGATTGATAACCTTCATACTACACGTATTGGAGTTATTGATACCTCCTTGGATGCTAAAAAGCCTTGTATCACCTTCAACAAGGCTAACGTCTTTAGGAATTTCCCCTTCTCGAATTAAAAGTTCAATAGATAGCTCTTATTCTCTAATTCACTTGTAGCATTTATTGCAAACAATGTTTTTTGGCTTGAATTAATTTTACATTCAATTCGAAAAAAAGAAGATAGTAACCGTAAGCTAAAACTCCAAGGAGGCTCCAAAACGTAAATGATAAGGAAACCTAAAACACTTAGGTGTATAATACAACGTAAACGTAAATAGTGTGTTGGTAAATATAAAAATGTGGGCACATAGTCGTTATTAAAAAAAAGTGTACAGCCACACAATAAGTTGTGGAAATATTTATTTTTAAATAAAAAATACATACTTATAAAGTTCCACAAAGTTAAAGTTATTTTGATAAATTTATCACAATATCTACATATATAGATACATGTATTTTATTTTGGGTTTTTCTAACTTATCATTTTGCCTAAATGCAAAACAATAATCGACACATTATTGAAATTAAATAATTTCTATACGAAGTTTATCTAAAATTAATTATATATCAACTCAAATAAATATACCTGTTTGTACGTAATATTGTAGGCTGCAATCAAAAATTAGTTATGAGTCATTTTCCATTACTCATGTTTGAAGGTGATTGGAAGTTAATCACTAATTTCGACTATTGTTAGAATCATCTCCCCAAAAACAGATGATCTATTTGTGGATTATTAAATTTCTTTGGAAGAGAATCATAACATCTCTCCAAACTAGATGATAAATTTGGGGGAATTTATAGTTTTGGAAGACAATCACAATACATCTATAAATCATTTAAAGACTAATGGTGATTTTCTTAGTTTAATTTAATAATTGTGTGTATTTGTTTTCATTGATTTTTGTATTAGAATGATTATTAAATTTCTCATTTGCTTAATAGACTTAATTATAATTTTTCGATCGGACTTATCATGCTTTTGATGTTGACCCATATAAAAACACTTATGATAAATGATCTAAAAATATATCTTTCAAACCTATAATTAAATATTTTATAATTCATTCTCTTTCAAAAAAATATATTTTATAATTCATTTATTACATTGTTATGAACTTTATCAAGTCTAAAATATCAGTTCATATGTTTTTATTTTTTTGTCATCAGCATAAATATCTAGATCGATCTCATCTCCATCTAAACTACTAGTTCATATGTTTTAATTATGAAAATATAATGTATAATTCATTTTAAATATACATGTGTGGACATCCATATTCGTCACCAAAAATAATTTAGACATCCACACAATTATACTGAAATTAGGCAAAATTATACCCTAAACTTTAAATCCTAAGAAGATGATCAATGATAAATACTAAACCCTAAATTCAAAGAGGGGAATAATAAATCATTTGTGATATTAAACCCTAAGAGATACTATATACTAAGGGGATATTCAATCATAAGGAGATATACCAAGCCCTAAACCCTATATCTAAGAGGAATACTTAACCTTTCGGGGATACTAAACCCTAAGGAATACTATATACCAATATGGGAGATAATAAACCAACAAAGAGGATACTAATCCGCAAAGGAAAATACTAAATCATTCGGGGATACTAAACCCTAAGGGATATACTATATAGAAAGGGGGAGGATACTAAACCCAAAAATGATACCAAACCCTTACGAGATACTAAACCCTAAATTCAAAGAGGGGAATACTAAATCTAAATAGGACACTAAAAACTAAACCCTACGGGATACTAAATCGAAAGGAAAAATTCTAAATTTGTAAAACTTATTGGGATACTAAATCCTAAACCCTAAGTATGATAATAACCGTAAACTAAAACTGTAAGGTGGCTCCAAACCGTAAACTGTAAGGAAACCTATAATTCTTAGGTGTATAATACACCGTAAACGTAAATAGTGTGTTTGTAAATATAGAAGTGTGGACGCATAGTCTTTTTTAATAAAAAGTGGACATCCACAATAAGTTGTGGAAATACCATTTTGAAAAAAAAATACGTATTTACAAAGTTCCCCAACAAAAAGAGAAGAAACTAATAATAATATTTGATAACATGATGAAAGAATAAAAAAAAAAAATGCGTGCGTAACAAGATAGATAGAGTAAGTGTTACAATTCTCAAGAAAATTGAAAAGTGAAGATAAATAATTCAACGTACAAATTGCAAAATTATTAAGGGATAATCGATTTTTTTATCTTATTTATTGCAACATTGAACATTTTGAGGACCAACAATCCAGCACGCATCATTATGGAAACCTCTTCCTTGAAAATCTTTTTGGCATTCATAAGCTATATACCTTCCGTGCGGACCTGGCCCACATTTAATACCAAGACAATTTTCTGGCCCTGCACATATACAATCATAATGATTTTATATATGAATACTAAAATAATAATTTATTACACAAATAAATGTTCATGATTAATGGCTATTATCAAGTTCATATTTTTTTCAGAAAAACTTTGTTTTACTATTGCTATTAAAATTGTCAAAAATAAATGAAAAATAAGAAATAAATTTTTTTTTTTAAAAACAACATACATGCGTAGGCTCCTGCCAAAACACCGCTCTTTGAAAATGAAATTGCTAATATTATTACAAGAAAAAATGTAACAAGATGTTTTGTGATACTCATTTTTAAAGTATTATTTCTATTGAAAATAGAGTTTTTTATTTATTGTTCTAATTTTTCATGAAGAGATTTATTTATATGAAGACTCTTCTGTAAATTTCAAAATTTCTCCTCATATTTTTACTATTAATATTTTTTTAACGTAAATGGATCTTCTATATTTGCGAATAACATTTTATTCAAAGATATTGATATTTTCTTAACGTAATGGGAAATACTAAATCATTAGGGGATACTAAATCCTAAGGGATATACTATATCGAAAGGGGGAGGACACTAAACCCAAAAATGATACCAAACTCGTCCGAGATACTAAACCATAAATCCAAAGAAGGGAATACTAAATCCAAATGAGACACTAAAAACTAAACCCTACGGGGATACTAAATCGAAATGGAAAATACTAACTCTGTAAAACTTATTGGGATACTAAACCCTAAACCCTAAAACCTAAGGAATATAATAACGGTAAACTAAAACTCTAAGGAGGCTCCAAAACGTAAACTATAAGGAAACCTAAAACTCTTTGGTGTATAATACACCGTAAACGTAAATAGTGTGTTTGTAAATATAGAAGTGTGGACACATAGTCGTTATAAGAAAAATGTGGGGACAACCACACAATAAGTTGTGGAAATATAATTTTTGAAATAAAAAATACATACTTACAAAGTTCCACAACAAAAAGAGAAAAAAACTTATAATAATATTTAATAACATTATAAAAGAATAAAAAAACAAAAAGCGTACGTAACAAGATAGATAGAGAATGTGTCATGTGAAATAGTGTGTACGTGCATAGAAAGGCTATTCTTTGACGATTCATAAATATACAGTACCCAAACAACTTTTGTAGTAGGGGCAAAAATGACATTACCTTAGTGAAAGTGCTAACTTATTGTTGGTAGTTTTGATAAGTGTTACAATACTCAAGAAAATTGAAAAGTGAAGAAACATAATTACACATACAAATTGCAAAATTATTAAGGGATAATATATTTTGTGAAAATACTTTAAAATGGTACAAAATGACAAACTAATTGGAAATGGGGTACTGCACTAGGGAAAATTGTGAAAATGGTACTCTTTTTCAAAATATTAGCGCTACCCTTAGGCCTTGCAGACGTAACACAGACTGAATGAAGGGTATTAGTTTTCAAAATACCAGCGTTACTCTTATGCCATGCAGATGTAACGCAGACTAAATGAAGGGTATTAAATTTCAAAATATCATCGCTACTCTTATGCCATGCAGACGTAACTCAGACTAAATGCAGGGTTTTAGCTTTCAAAATACCTTGCGCTACTCTTATGCCAACGCAGACGTAACACTTATTCGCTACTATTAACTCAGAATAAATACAGGGTATTAGTTTCTAAAATTCCAGCGCTACCCTTATGCTCTCGCAGACAAATATTATTAGTCTGATTGTTTGGCAAAAGAAATGGCGGTGCTATCCTGAAAAAAGGCGGCGCAAACATGCGACAGTATATAAGATGCTATAGGTATAACTAGAGAAGAGATCGGTCTTGTTTTGGTAGTTTTGTTAAGAACTTAAAGAATAAGCCCATAATTTCGGGCCTCGTAATATTTCAGAGTTTGTGTATATGAATGATATGGTCGTGGACATAAATAGTAAACTCTGCTTTTTAAATTTAGAGTAATTTGATTGGCAAACCACATTATGGCATATGAAATTTTTTGAGAATTCATTTTTTTTTAACAAAAAATTGTGTTTTTATATTTGTTCTTGTTTCTCTGCCACCACTTCTTTTTATACATGGTTTCTTCTTATTTCTTTGGCAGATTTAGAAAATATTATCATGTCATGTGTTTCATTGTTATATCGACAATATGCCAATTATTCCCTTGGTATTGTCTTCCTTCTAAACTAAGAGTTACATTTTTAGTCTCATTCCATTGTTTTGAGTTAACTAGATTTCAAACGATGATATACAAGATGATTATGGAGGTATGACGTCCAAACAAATGATAAACGTAGTTGTTTCTTTGTTTTTACTCGTTTAGGGTTTTGCAGAAAAATCGACAATTCCTTGACGTGTTTTGGCAGATTGTTTGGTAAACGAAATGGTGGCGCTTGATACAGGGATTTTGCCGTGTATCAATTACTCAAATGCCTAAGTAGCATATGAGGTATCAAATCCAAGGGTTAAGTTTCAATCACTAGGTATACATAAATCTTCTTAAGTTAAGCAAACAAAGGTGGTTTTAGTATTCTAGCAACCTAAATGATTCAAATTCAAACAAGAACAAGTAAGCAAAGACTAAAAACGTGATTAACAATAAGATAAAGGCAAGCTCTTGGATGAGGTTATTGATTTTAGATCCTTCCATGATCCATCTAGATGTCATTTCACACAAACAAGCTATTCCCTTAGCCTAGAACACTTACGCAAGATTAAGCCACTCTCATGGTCTTAATCACTTTGTTAATCATACAAATCAAGAACAAACCATCGTTTGTTATAGGATGATTAACAAGCAATAAACATAGGTTCATATGGCCCTAATGCTCATTAGACAACTACTCTCATAGGCTAAGAAAACAAAATCCCTTATTTGTTTTTTTGGGGAATTTCATCGAACACCTTGTGTGCATGAAATTCCCTATGATCTATATTAACTATATCTAGCCTAATCTAGCATTGTGAACACTAAATAAGAGAGGGAATATGTAAACTAAGTCCTAGACATCAAGATCTACAACGAAATTCACCTAATATATCTCATCCATGAGCCTTAAGAAGAACTACGCACTAATCATGAAGAACACACCAAATCTTGTGAAAGAGGTGATGTTAATCATGATTAGGTAATAGGAATGTGAAAGATTAGATAAATATGAAAAAAAATAACCTTAAACTTGCATAAATCAAAAGAATCCAAGGGAAAAATCCCAAGAGCCCTAAAAAGACAAGGTCTTGTTCTAGAGAGAAAAGAGAGAGAAAAAATGGAAAAATGGATAAAACGTGAGATAGATCTAAAAATCAGATCTCTAAAATATAAAAAGGTGTTTGCTGAGTTGGGTCGGACCCGGATCAACCCGGGTATTGACCCGGCCGAAACTTGGATACGTTTTCAGTGAATCGTTCATAACTCCTGAACCTGACATCCGAATGACCTGAATCCAAATCCTTAGACAGCTAACTCGTCCCTCTACAAATCGTATGAAGACCGTTTGAGTTGATTCATATCGGAAGATCTTCGTTTTGCCGGTTCGTTGGACGGTGTCATCTTCTCTCGGCCAGACGGACATTCCTTCCGTAAATCCGTCTTATCTCCCTATCCATTCATCCAAATAACCCGATTCAAACTCCTGTGTAAATCTAATTCACTTCTGTACAACTTCTATGAAGGCAGTGGAAGCTGAATCGGATTTTAAGGTCCCCGTCTAGCCACATCTTTGAGACACTTTGGACGAGCTCGGTTGGTTCGGGAGAGGGATGTCCAACACCGAGGTCACACATCGGTGTTGGACCTCGGTGCTAAGGTTTTTTTCTCCTGGTAACTTCAGAGAGGCAATACCGAGGTGTTACACCGATGTGTGACATCGGTGTATTCCCCTGAGGCTTCAATACCTCAAGACGCAAGTCACTAACATTCATTATTTGTTTCAAGTGAATCATGCTCATGCAAGGCAAGTGAATTCATTTGGCTAGGGTAAAGATCTTGAGACTAAGATGATTTCAAATGTATGGGGTTTCATCAATGCAAGGGATCTCTCAATGAATGAGCAAGCTTTAGCAAAATGCTAAAAGTAAAAGGCAATTTATGCATACAAGGATAGACTTACATCTACCCAATGCCCAAATCGTCTCTAACCCTAGCATATCTACCCATGAAGTCCTCATCCTAAGCTACCATTTTCTCACTTGGCCTCTTTGCCTTCATTCCCCATACTTGAACTCCTTCTTCCACTTCATCCTTTCTCACTTGGGGGAATTTCTTCTTCTTCATTGAATCTTGTGGTCTCGTGCTTCTTTTTGTTGTTTCTTTAGCTCTTCTTTCTTTCTTTTTCTTTGCCTTGCCTCATCATTTACCAAATGATGCTTTAGCCAATTTTTGGTTTTTTCCTTTGTTTCTATGAGGCTATAACAATTACTAAGAGCTATTCTTGATAACTTGACTAACCACATCACAATATTGCATTCCCCTTTCACCTTCACTTCCTTTTCTTGAATCTCACTTCCTTCTTACCCACCATCCCATTAGTCACATCATTTCGTTCACAATCAAGCCCAAAACTTCCCTTTCCCACAAGCCTAGCCCAGTCTAGCCTTTGATGTTCGGCTAGATCTACATGCAAACCTATCCTTGTCGCCCTAAACTCAACACTTTTTGCCAAGCTTACTCGAAAAATAGGCCTCACATACGCACACTAAAGAATTTGGCTTGAAAGGAGGGTAGGTTAAAGGTATGGTAAACGTTCCAATGATGGGAATCAGCTACTTGGACTAGCAAAGAGTGGTAAAAGGATAAGAGAGTCGAATTATGTATATGGTAACCATGAATTCACTATGCAATGCATAAGCATGATAATTTCAATGTCAAAATTATGGTTTTCACTTAGGTAGGATTGGAATCAAATCAAAACTTGTTTTAGCTAAGACCCTAGTAATGGAACGCAAGATCAAAATATGGTTCATCCTTGATTTCAACACGAGATCAAAAGCATCAAACAACAAGCAACGATGACATTGAATCAAGCTCTAAAAATGATACTTACAAGGATAATTCTATCATTGCTCCTAATGCTCATGCAAAGCTACCTAAAATGCTATGCATATAGACTCAATCCTATATGAAATTCACAAAAGTTCAAAAAATTTCAAATTTATTGAAAATGCATGATATGCATGAGACTCAAGATGTAAAAGGCAAAATAAGATCACAAAACACATGATTAGACACCGGTCCCTCCCCCAAACTTAAATCACAACGTCTCGGTGTGAAAGAAGATCAAGAGAGAGACCAAAAACGTAATATAAAAATGCAAAGAGACTCAAAAGTAAAGAGTTACTTACAAATGATGAGTGAGATTAGATGAATGGAGATGACTGGAGATGAATGAAGAGCTTTCGACATCAACACCAATGTGCCTTGCCATGACCTTGATACCATTAAGAACCTTGCAACCACTCAACAAAAGATCAAAAAAGAACAAGAAAACATAGAAAGACATGAAAAGAAAGTATGTACAATGATAAGCTTGGGGTGTCTCCCAAGAGCACTTTGTTTAAAGTCACTAAGTTTGACTTTGGTTACCCTTTTAGGCGGGTGAGAGAGGAGTGTGTGCACTCCATGATGGATCTTTGAGCTCGAGTTTGAGCACCTTGCTCATGACTTCCTCAAGACCGGCTTGCCCTTTCTCCTTGAGATCCGGTGTGAGGATCTCCTTAAACGAGGAAAAAGGTTTGGATCGGCCTTTGCATTTGATCTTGTACTCAATCACTCATTCCTTGTACTTCCAAGGAGTGAGAGTCATCTTATAGGGCTGGTCTAGCATGGCCTTGTCTTCATGAAGCAAGCTTGGCCCGTTTTTCACTTTACCCTTGGCCTTCGTCCTCTTCTTGGCACTCGTGCTACTCACAACAACGTTCTCCACTATGGTGGGAGGAAGTTGTTCTAAACAAGCAATATCAACCTCCAAAGCTTCCTTGTCATTACCATAACCCAATTCCTTTCTCTCAAGAGTCTTCTATTTCTCTTCACAAACTTTTGGGGGTGAAGCTTCATGAACCATCTCACAACTACCCACATACCTCACTTCTTCTTCAGGAAACTCATCATCCTTTATGGTAATTGTGCCACAAAGCTTGTTGGAAGAAGTCCTCATTGGGTAATATACCTTATCATCCACATTCAAGAGAATTACCCTTTGATCTTTGAAATCCATTCTAGCACCGGTAGTAAGTGATATATCATGGTTTTTACCCCTTTTAGGCCATGATATAAGTCTGTTTTATAAAGTATTTCTAGTATTTTAGAGTCTTTTAGTATCTTTTACAGGTTTAGCACGTTTGGAGCATAATTGGAGATATTGGAGCTTTCTGGAGTATTCTGGAGCAAAGCAGAAGTTCGTGTTGTTGAGTATCCGATTTGAAGCATCAGTATCGATCGATACTGCCTAGTATCGATCGATACCCATCACAGCAGACACGACCCGCGACTTTTCCAAGAGTTGAAGAATTGCAGAATTGCCCCACAAGAAGCCCCAAAACGTGATTTAGGTTATTTAATAGGATTTTACATCCACTTTTATGGCTATGCTTTATTTTACTTTGGTTTTGTGAGAGAGCTTTTGAAGGGAGACAAGTCTGAAACTCTGTTCGTCCGAGAGAAGATTTCGAATCCTCTTATTACTCTTTCTATTTTATTTGATGATTTATTCAAACATGTTTATCGCTTCAATTTCCATGTCTGAGTAGATCCACTTTAGGTTTAGGGTTTTCTCATAGGGATTTCTTTGAATGCTAGGTTGATTTATTGTTAGGCTTCATAATCTGAATTAGTTTTTCGCCTTAGGTTGCTCTCAAAGCTAATTCTAGATTGATCACCTAGAACTTAGATCTTAGGTTAATCGATTAGGCACGACAGTGCAATTGAGTAATCTGAAAGAACTTAAGGTGATCAAATTGATTATTCGCAAAGAGATTTGGTTTAATTGATTTGTGAACATATCAAACCTGAACCTTAAACCTGATTTATTCTTAGGAATTTGCAAAGAGATTTGGGATTTTGAAGTTTAGATTTAGATAATTCTCGCAACGACTGTTGGTCAATTATACTTTAGTGATTTGAGTTCGAGAACCGTGCGTAACCTGAACCCTGATTAGTTAGTCTGCATTCATTGATTTCCTGAGAAATACCCTAGGCATATATTCTCTCCATAGAATTTACTACACTTTTACTGCTTATTGTTTTTGTTTCATCTGATTTGCTTAGCTTGATTCGATACTATTTTGTCTATTGTACGATTTCTGTGAGTCCTTATGTTCGACCCCTACACTTACTACAACAACTGCTTTAGTACTTTTAGGGTATTAATTTGAGCATATCAAATTTGGCGCCGTTGCCGGGGACTCAATTTTGCCATTAGATTTTAGCTGTCGAGTTTCGACTAAGTTCGTCGGTATCGATAGATACTACTCAGTGTCGGTCGATACTAAAGCGATTTCTTTTGTTGATATCGATCGATACCACCCAGTGTCGGTCGATACTCAACGTGTTTTTTTGTTACTTACGTGCCTTGCCTAGTGTTTTTCAGGTGTATGCCTATTAGTGAAACCATAAGGAAGAAGAGTACTCAGCTAGTTGAACTGTCATTGGAGCAGCTAGCACTTGTGGAACGCACAAACAGAAAGGCAAAGCAAACATCAGGGATGAACAACAAAGTGGTATTAAGACCTGATGAAGCTTGAGTTTTGAGAGACCAAGAGGGTCAAGTGTGCAATGGGAGAGGGCAGCGACTTGATGAAGCTGGAATCGTCATTGTCCCTCCTGGTGCTGTTGTTGAGATTGTCGCGCCAGCTGCGCGCGCCAACGTTGGGAATGCTGCAGTTGATCGAGGTAGAACACTTGGTGAGCACAACAGACCTGATCAGTTCTATGCCAATCGATCTGCGATTCGCATCCCAACTTTTCAGAGGAATGATTTTGAGCTGAAACCTGCGTACTACGCTCTTATGAGTCAGAATCCTTTCCATGGCCTATCTCATGAACATCCCATGGATCATATCGAGATGTTCGAAGATTTGGTCACTGGTATGAAGTACAATGGAGTGCCCAATGAGTTCCTCTTCTGCAAACTTTTCCCATACTCTCTTAGTGGGGATGCTGCTTATTGGCTGAAGCAGTTGGATCCTGGTTCGCTAACTACATGGGATGAGACGAAGAACGCATTCCTGAACAATTTCTATGATGATGTGAGATCCGAGGAGCTCAAGAACAAGATCTCTCAATTTTCTCAAGGTCCAACATAGGCACTCAAAGCTGCTTGGACTCGTTTCAAGTCATATCAGAGAGATTGTCCGCACCATGGGTTCACTCAGGTTCAGCTGCTGGGTACTTTCTACAGAGGAATCGATTGGAGGTACCAGATGGCTTTGGATACTGCGAGTAATGGGAACTTCAACACCAGGTATCCTAATGATGCGATCGTGCTAATTGGGAACTTGTCATCTAGCAATAGCACCAAGAATGCAGACTTCGAGCGAAAGAAGCAGGCTGGAGGAATTGATAGTTCGCAGATTGCTGACGTTCAAGCTAAGCTGGATATTTTCTGATTGGGAAGTCGAAGAAGGCTGTACACTTTGCAGATGGAGTCGATAATATCGGTGGAGATGAAGTGGAGGATGTTAACTACGTTGGTGGTTCTGGATTTCAGGGTCAGCAATTTGGGTACAACAACAACCGAAAAACTTCAACAACAACACTCGCAATTACGGGAACTCTTCGTACCAGCCCATCTCTCCAAAGTCCACAGAGAATAAGATGGAATCCATGTTTGAACAGATTCTTCAGGGACAACAAAAGCTGCAAGTGGATTTTAATGGGAAGATTCACCATCTGTACACTGATCTGAATGGGAAGATTGACCATCAGAATGGGAAAATTGAAGCTATCAATCTTTCTTAGAGAAAGCTGGAAACTCTGGTTGCTCAGACCGCAGCAGCTGTGCAGAGGCAGGAAGGTTTTCATCCAGGGAAAACTGAGAATCCAAGAGCACACGTCAATGCAATCACCATAGGAAGTGCTAAAGAAGCCACTGCAGTGGTAGAAAAGGGTTTTGATGCAGGAATTTTCAACGATGCTGTTGAAGATGACGACTGGGATTCTAAAATCGCCCGAGTATCGATCGATACTAGCCAGTGTCGATCGATACCGGTCCAAACACCTGCACGAGTGGATAGAAAATCACGTGTATCGATCGATACTCCTCAGTGTAGGTCGATGCTGAGACGCAGGTCGAGAAGAAGGCTGAGATTGTCAAGGAGAGGGTGTACAAACCCATAATACCTTATCCTATGCCTCGTATTATGACAAAGAAGGAATGGGAGGATGCCAGATGCAAAGCTATGTTGGATAAGTTGGTTGTGGAGTTTCATGTGGTTGATGATATATCTAACGATGAGAATTCGAACACCAACCCTGCATCGATCGATACCCTACCTGCATCGATCGATACCCTACCTGCATCGATCGATACCCTACCAGTATCGATCGATACCCACCCAGATACTGCGAAGGAACCGCATATGAGTGTTAACAGACTTCGCAAGCCCAAGAAGCTGAATCATATTCCTCAACACCTCTGAGCTCCCATCACTCCAAAGCAGCTGCGTGGCTTTGAAAAGATGGTACGAAGGATTCCCCACACACTGACTTTTGAAGAAGCTTTAGAAGACCGCCCTCTGCTAAGTCACTTCAAAGATTGCAGAGAAACTCTGGAAGAGGTCGAAGTACTCTTTATCGAGGCAAGACGCAAGTCACTACGGCTGAGGCAGTTGACCCAGAGGGAAGACTGATATATCATGGTTTTTACCCCTTTTAAGCCATGATATATGTCCTATTTATGGAGTATTTCTAGTATTTTGGAGTCTTTTAGAGTCTTTTACAGGTTTTAGCACGTTTGGAGCATAATTGGAGATATTGGAGCTTTCTGGAGCATTTTGGAGCAAAGCAGAAGTTCATGTTACTGAGTACCGGATTTGAAGCATCAGTATCGATCGATACTGCCTAGTATCTATCAATACCCATCGCAGCAGACACGACCCTCGACTTTTCCAAGAGTTGAAGAATTGCATAATTACCCCAGAAGACTTTATTAATTACCCTAGTGCGATTAATTACCTGATAGAACCTAGGGTGAGCAAATTGATTATTCGCAAGGAGATTTGGTTTAATTGATTTGTGAACATATCAAACTCGATATTAAAGCTGATTTATTCTTAGGAATTTGCAAAGAGATTTGAGATTCTGAAGTTTAGATTTAGATAATTCTCGCAACGACAATTGGTTAATTATACTTAGTGATTTGAGTTCAAGAACCGCGCTAAATCTGAATCCGGTTAATTAGTTTATCTGCATTCATTGATTTCCTGAGAGAAACCCTGAATCTATATTTCCTCCATCAAATTTACAACTCTTTTACTATTTATTGCTTTTGTTTTATCTGATTTGTTTAGCTCGATTTGACACTATACAATCTATTGTGTGATTTCTGTGAGTCCTTGTGTTCGACCCCTACACTTACTACAACTACTGCTTTAGTACTTTTAGGGTATTAATTTGAGCATATCAAATTTGGCGCCATTGCCGGGGACTCAATTCGCCATTAGATTTTAGTCTGAGAATTTCGACTAAGCTTGTCGGTATCGATCGATACTACCTAGTATCGGTCGATACTCGTCGTCTTCTTTCTGTTGATATCGATCGACACTACCCAGTGTCGGTCGATACTCAACGTGTTTTTTTTTGTTACTTACGTGCCTTGCTTAGTGTTTTTCAGGTGTACGCATATTCGTGAAACCAGAAGGAACAAGAGCACTCAGCTAGTTGAAATGTCATTGGAGCAGCTAGCACTTGTGGAACGCACAAACAGAATGGCAAAGCAAACATCAGGGATGAACAACCCATTGGTATTAAGACCTGATGCATCTGGAGTTCTGAGAGACCAAGAGGGCCAAGTGTGCAATGAGAGGGGGCAGCGACTTGATGAAGCTGGGAACGTCATTGTCCCTCCTGCTGTTGTTGGTGAGATTGTCGCACCAGCTGCGAACGCGAACGCTGGGAATGCTGTGGTTAATTGTGGTAGAACGATTGGTGAGTACAACAGGCCTGATCAGTTTTACGCCAATCGATCAGCGATTCGTCCTCCTACGTTTCCGAGGAATGACTTTGAGCGGAAACCCGCATACTACACTCTTGTGGGACATCACCTTTTTCATGGTCTTTCCAATGAGCATCCCATGGACCATATCGAGAGGTTTGAGGACTTGGTCACTAGCATCAAGAGTAATGGAGTGTCCTACGATTACCTTTTTTGCAAGCTTTTCCCATACTCTCTTGGTGGGGAAGCAACTTGTTGGCTGAAGCAGTTATCTCCTGGATCGCTGACTACTTGGGAGGGGACTAAGACTGCTTTCCTGACCAACTTCTATGATGATGCACGATCTGAGGATTTGAGGAACAAGATCTCCCAGTTTTCTCAAGGACCTACTGAGGCGTTCAAGGCTGCTTGGACGAGATTTAGATCGTATCAGAGAGATTGTCCACATCACGGGTACTCTGATATTCAGCTGCTGGGTATCTTTTTCAGAGGGATTGATTGGAGGTATCAAATGGCTTTGGATGCTTCGAGCAATGGTAATTTCTATACCAGGTATCCAGATGATGCTTATTGAAAATTTTTGCGTCTAGCAATAGAACCAAAAATGCAGACTTTGAGCGAAAGAGGCAGAATGGGAACATGGATGGATGGCAGATTGCTGAAATTCAGGCCATGCTGGATTCTATGCACAGTCTTCTGATGGGCAAGACAACGAAGGCAGTTCATTTTGCCGAAGATGTTGAGGTGTTCAATGAGGGTGAAGTAGAGGATATTAACTACATTGGTGGTTCTGGTTTTCAGGGTCAGAGGAACCAATTGAACAACAACCGAAACTTCAACAAGAATCTCCAGCAAGGAGGATTCAGATCTGATGCTAATACGAGTGGTTTTGGGTCGAATCAACTCAACCAGAAACCTCCTCAGAACAGAGGAACTATGGGAATTCTTCTTATGAGCATGTACCTGCTAAAACCCAAGAGAGCAAGATTGAGTCTATGCTTGAACAACTGGTTCAAGGACAGCAGTAGATAACAGTGGCCTTCAATGGTCAGATGGATGCTATGTACAAAGATCTGAGTGGAAGGATCGATGCTCTTGGTATCTATCAGAAGAAACTGGAGACTCAAGTAGCTCAGACTTCAGAGGGTGCAAAAAGACAGGAAGGTTTTCTTCTAGGGAGAACTGAAAATCCAAGAGCACACGTCAATGCAATCACCCTAAGTGCAGAAAATTTCGATGAGGATTCAGGAATCGCCATGGTATCGACCGATACCAGCCAGTGTCGATCGATACCAGTTCAGACACCTGCTCGAATGGATCCAAAATCACGTGTATCGATCGATACTACTCCTGTGTCGGTCGATACTGACGCGCAAGTCGATAAGGAAGCAGAGATTGTCAAGGAGAGGGTGTACAAACCCAGAATACCTTATCCTATGCCTCGTAAGATGACAAAAAAAGGAATGGGAGGACGCCATATGCAAAACTATGCTGGATAAGTTGGTTGTGAAGCTTTCTCTTGTTGGTGATATATCTGACGATGAGTATTCGAACACCACCCCGACATCGATCGATACCCTACCTATATCGATCGATACCCTCCAATATACTGCAAAGGAGCCGCGTATGAGTGTTGATAGACCTCACAAGCCCAAGAAGTTGAATCCTATTCCTCAACACCTTCGAGCCCCCATCACTCCAAAGCAGCTGCGTGGCTTTGAGAATAGGGTACGAAGGATACCCCACTCGTTCACTTTTGAAGAAGCTCTAGAGGGTTGGCCTCTGCTAAGTCACTTCAAAGATTGCAGAGAAACTCTGGAAGAGATCGAAATACTCTTTATCGAGGCAAGACGCAAGTCACTACCGCTGAGGCAGTTGACCCAGAGGGAAGACCCAGGAAAATTCGCAGTTCCATGCTCCATCTCTGGAGTTGAATTCAACGAGTCTCTCGTTGACTCAGGCTATAGCGTTAATTTCATATCACGAGACATCGCTGAACGATTAAGGGCTGATATAAGATCACCTACGATGCTTCTCACATTTGCGAACTCCTCCACCTCACCTCCATACGGTACTATCCATGGTTTGGTTGTTAAAGTAGGAGATTGTCTGGTTCCCACTAATTTTCAGGTTGTGGAGATGAGCGAAGGATCTGAGGTGTCTTTACTCCTGGGACGACGTTTATGGCTACTTCTGGCGCGATCATAGACACGCCTAATAAGAGAATCTCTTTCTCTTACATTGACGGAGAGGTCTACTATGATGTCATTCCCTCTAGAGGAGCTCCCACAGATGTCTCTTGTTCCACTGTTGTCACAGGAGAGACATTAGCAGTGGATCTTTTGGAAGAGCCTCATGACGAGCCAACTGTCATGGACGTTTCGGTTGAATCGCCTAGCATCCCCAAGAAAGTTGTCAAGAAGGCTAAGGCAACAAAGAAAAAGGTGAAGAGCAAGAGAGTCGAGATTCTTCATGTCACTTTGATCCCTCAGAAGTGCGATGGAGATTCAATTGAATATAAGGTGAAGTGCAAGGGAACTTCGAAACCATTCTCCAAGGCTAGAGTTCTTCTTACTTCGGAGCTGAAAGAGAAAGGAAAGGAGTTTATGGAGAGCATGTTGAGGAGAACTCTGAGTCTGCAAGTATCTAGATGTGGAACTTGCATGAGAGTAAGCTCTCAATCTTCTCCTGACTGATCACCTGAACCAAAGTCAAGCTACTCACTTTAAACGAGCGCTTGGTGGTAGGCAACCCACTGGTGAGTCTGCTTTTGAGTCATTTTTCATTTTTATTTTTCGTTTTGTGTTTTGTGTCAGGATAAACAAGGAGCAAAGACGAAATCACCTGAGTGTCGATCGATACCCTGTTGGTATCGATCGACACCCTACGCGAATGAGGAGGACATCATATCGATTTAAGCCTGGTATCGATCGATACCAGGCAGTGTGTCGATCGACACCAGATGTTCCAGCACGGTAACTTCTTGTTTCTCTTCATTCTATTCTGTTTTTTTGTTTTCTTTTACCTACTCTAGGCTAGATAACACTGGGGACAGTGTTGTTTAAGTCTGGGGGAGGTGTCTGCTGACATTATTTTTGTTTTTCTTAGAGTCAAAAAAAAAAAATTGTCATTTTATTGAGTCAAAACTTGTTGGAGATGATGATCATGTGCTTGAACCTATTGATTTGATTTTGTTTTTGAGTGCACAGTGTTACGGGATCAGCTCTAGATCGACTAATGAAAAATCCAAGGACTGACCAGTTGACTAGAAAACATCAATGTCTCCAGCAGAAATCTTCTGAAACCTGAGCCAAATTTTAGCACTTCATCAATGTGGTTAGTGTTTACAG
This sequence comes from Eutrema yunnanense, assembly GCA_002933935.1. NCBI lineage: Eukaryota > Viridiplantae > Streptophyta > Magnoliopsida > Brassicales > Brassicaceae > Eutrema > Eutrema yunnanense. Next base: position 21,346 of record PKML01003914.1, on the reverse strand, counting down.
AGCTTGATTCATCATTCATATCTGACAAAGGAACCCATATGTTTAAAGTAATGGTATCTCTCTCCCAGTTATAAGTTGATAAATAAGAGAATAAAATATTGAAATGATTTTCTTCTGAGTAGAGGGCTAGGAAAATTTCCAGCGATCTCATTATTCTACTTAAGAGGGAATGATCACACAAAGGTTGAAAGTGAGGTTAGGAAAATTTCCCGTGATACCACTATTCGCCTAAACCTTTGATACATAGAGAGGGAAGAACCGGGGATTCGGTGGCTAACACCATCAATACTCGCGTCTCATACCTTGATGTGTATATGCAAAGCTGAGAATAAAAGAAAGAACAAAATAAGAAATAAGTCTGGGGGAGAGAAATAATACAAGAAAGTGTGAAAACGGTGATTCCTTGTCAAGATATTGTATGGGAAAGAATCTATAAGGTTCTTGGTATTAATCACAGCGATGAAACTGGCGAGGATGACTTGATTGAACGATGCTGTGAGATAATATGTGTAGTCTGGGAAGCTGCGAATGTCTACGGAGAAGTACATGGTGGTTAGATCAAAAAGCTAGTTAGGTGACATTTGGGTGTTTGGGAAATTGGGCATTGCAACGTTTTAGGAACAGGTGAGTCTCTATGTTTTCAAACCTCTTTCTCTGGTTTATTCTTCTATTTGCTTGAGGGCAAGCAAAGGCTAAGTCTGGGGGAGTTGATATATAATGGTTTTTACCCCTTTTAAGCCATGATATATGTCCTATTTATGGAGTCTTTCTGGTATTTTAGAGTTTTTAGAGTCTTTTACAGGTTTTATCACGTTTGGAGAATAATTGGAGATATTGGAGCTTTCTAGAGCATTTTGGAGCAAAGCAGAAGTTCATGTTGCTGAGTACCAGATTTGAAGCATCAGTATCGATCGATACTGTCTAGTATCTATCGATACCCATCGCAGCAGACACGACCCTCGACTTTTCCAAGAGTTGAAGAATTGCATAATTACCCCAGAAGACTTTATTAATTACAGAAAAGGCCCAGAACGTGTTTTAGCATTATAATTAGGTTTTTCAGCCACTTTGTTGGCTAAGCTTTATTCTACTTTGGTTTTTGGGAGAGACAACTCTGAACTCATGTTTTCTATTATTTTCTTTGATGATCTATTCAATCATGTTGTTTTCATTCTCCATGTTTGAGTAGATCCACTTTAGGTTCAGGGTTCTCATAGGGTTTTCTCTGAATGCTAGGTTGATTAGTTTATTAGGATTCACCATCTGAATTAGTTCTTCGCTTTAGGTTGTGTTCAAAGCTAATTCTAGGTTGACGAATCTGGAACATAGATCTTAGGATAATTGATTAGGCACGACAGTGCGATTAATTACCTGATAGAACGTAGGGTGAGCAAATTGATTATTCGCAAAGAGATTTGGTTTAATTGATTTGTGAACATATCAAACTCGATATTAAAGCTGATTTATCTTAGGAATTTGCAAAGAGATTTGGGATTATGAAGTTTAGATTTAGATAATTCTCGCAACGACAGTTGGTTAATTATAGTTAGTGATTTGAGTTCAAGAACTGCGCTAAATCTGAATCTGGTTAATTAGTTTATCTGCATTCATTGATTTCCTGAGAGATACCCTGAATCTATATTTCCTCCATCAAATTTACAACTCTTTTACTATTTATTGCTTTTGTTTTATCTGATTTGCTTAGCTTGATTTGACACTATACAATCTATTGTGTAATTTTGGTGAGTCCTTGTGTTCAACCCCTACACTTACTACAACTACTGCTTTAGTACTTTTATTGTATTAATTTAAGCATATCAAAGACCCAGGGAAATTCGCAGTTCCATGCTCCATCTCTGGAGTTTAATTCGATGAGTCTCTCGTTGACTCAGGGTCTAGCGTCAACGTAATATCAAGGGAAATTGCTGAACGATTGAGGGATAATATAAGACCCCCTACGATGCTTCTCACGTTTGCGAACTCCTCCACCTTACCTCCATACGGTACTATCCATGCTTTGCTTGTTAAAGTAGGAGATTGTCTGGTGCCCACTAATTTTAAGGTTGTGGAGATAAGCGAAGGATCTGAGGTTTCTTTGCTCCTGGGACGACCGTTTATGGCTACTGCTGGCGCGATCATAGACACACCTAATAAGAGACTCTCTTTCTCTTACATTAACGGAGAGGTCTACTATGATGCCATTCCCTCTACACATGTCTCGTGCTTCACTGTTGTCACAAGATATACATTGGTAGTTGATCCTTTGGAAGAGCCTCCTGACGACCCAACTGTCAAAGACGTTTTGGTTGAACCGCCCTGCATCCCCAAGAAAGTTGTCAGGAAGGCTAAGGCAACAAAGAAGAAGGCGAAGAGGAAAAGAGTCGAGAGTGCTACCCATGTGACTCTAACCCCTCAGAAGTATGATGGAGATTCGATTGAGTACAAGGTGAAGTGCAAAGGAACCTCGAAACCATTCTCTAAGGCTAGAGTTCTTCTTACTTCAGAGCTGAAAGAGAAAAGAAAGGAGTTTGTGGAGAGCATGTTGAGCAGAACTCTGAAGCTAGCGATGTCAAGTTGTGGAGCCTGTTTTGGTGCAAGCTCTCATTCTTATCCTGCTTGAATGGCGTTACAGTCAAGCTAATGACGTTAAACGAGTGCTTGGTGGGAGGCAACCCACTGGTGAGTTTGTTTTTAAGTTTTTTTTCTTTTTCTTTTTCGTTTTGTGTTTGTGTCAGGATCAACAAGGAGCAAACTCGAAATCGCCTGAGTATCGATCGATACCAGGCCGTGTGTCGGTCGATACTCGATGTTCCAGCACGGTAACTTCTTGTTTTTCACAATTTTATTATGTTCTTTTTTTTTCTTTCACCAACCTTAGGCTAGATAACACTAGGGACAGTGTTGTTCAAGTTTGGGGGAGGTGTCTGCTGACATTGTGTTTGTTTTTCTTAGAGTCAGTTGTTTTATCGAGTCAAAACTTGTTGGAGATGATGATCCTGTGCTTGAATTGTTGTTTTGATTTTGTCTTTGAGTGACCAGTGTTGCAGGATCAGTTCTAGATCGACTAATGAAAAATCTAAGGACTGACCAGTTGACTAGAAAACATCCATGTCTCCAGCAGAGTTCTTTTGAAGCCTGAGCCAAATTTTTGCACTTCATCGATGTGGTTAGTGTTTACAGAGCTTGATTCATCATTCATATCTGACAAAGGAAACCATATGTTTAAAGTAATGGTATCTCTGTCCCCTATTATAAGTTGATAAATAAGAGCATAAAAGATGAAATGATTTTCTTCTGAGTAGAGGGCTAGAAAAATTTCCAGCGATCCCATTATTCTACTTGTGAGGGAATGGTCACACAAAGGTTGAAAGCGAGGTTAGAAAAATTTCCCGTGATACAACTACTCGCCTAAACCTTTGATACATAGAGAGGAAAGTACCGGGGATTCGGTGATACAAAAAGTGTGAAATTGGATGGTTCCTTGTCATGATATTGTATGGTAAAGAATCTAGAAGGTTCTTGAACATTGGCTGCAGCGATGAAACTAGCGATGATGGCTTTATTTGAACAAAGCTGCGAGATAATGTGTGGAGTCTGGAAAAACTGTGAATGTCTACGGAGAAGTACATGGTGGTTAGATCAAAAGCTGGTTAGGTGACATTTGGGTGCTTGGGAAAGGATCTTTGCGATGGTTCCTGAATATGGGAGTCTCCGTGTTTTCAAACCTCTTTCTCTGGTTTAGTCTTCTATTTGATTGAGGGCAAGCAAAGGCTAAGTCTGGGGGAGTTGATATATCATGGTTTTTACCCATTTTAGGCCATGATATAAGTCCGTTTTATAAAGTCTTTCTAGTATTTTGGAGTCTTTAAGAGTCTTTTACAAGTTTTAGCACGTTTGGAGCATAATTGGAGATATTTGAGCTTTCTGGAGCATTCTGGAGCAAAGCAGATGTTCGTGTTGTCGAGTACCCGATTTGAAGCATCAATATCAGTATCGATCGATACCCATCGAAACAGACACGACCCGCGACTTTTCCAAGAGTTGAAGAATTGCAGAATTGCCCCAGAAGACTTTATTATTTACAAGAAGCCCCAAAACGTTATTTAGGTTATTTAATAGGATTTTACAGCCACTTTTATAGCTATGCTTTATTTTACTTTGGTTTTGAAGGGAGACAAGTCTGAAACTCTGTTCGTCTGAGGGAAGATTTCGAACCCTCTTATTACTCTTTCTATTTTATTTGATGATTTATTCAAACATGTTTATTGCTTCAATTTCCATGTCTGAGTAGATCCACTTTAGGTTTAGGGTTTTCTCATAGGGATTTCTTTGAATGCTAGGTTGATTTATTGTTAGGGTTCATATTCTGAATTAGTTCTTCGCCTTAGGTTGTTCTCAAAGCTAATTCTAGATTGATCACCTAGAACTTAGATCTTAGGTTAATCGATTAGGCACGACAGTGCAATTGAGTAATTTGAAAGAACTTAAGGTGAGCAAATTGATTATTCGCAAAGAGATTTGGTTTAATTGATTTGTGAACATATCAAACCTGAACTTTAAAGCTGATTTATTCTTAGGAATTTGCAAAGAGATTTGGGAGTCTGATGTTTAGATTTAGATAATTCTCGCAACGACAGTTGGTCAATTATACTTTAGTGATTTGAGTTCGAGAACCGTGCGTAACCTGAACCCTGATTAGTTAGTCTGCATTCATTAATTTCCTGAAAAATTCCCTAGGCCTATATTCTCTCCATCGAATTTACTACACTTTTACTGCTTATTGTTTTTGTTTTATCTGATTTGCTTAGCTTGATTCGATACTATTTTGTCTATTGTGCGATTTCTGTGAGTCCTTGTGTTTGACCCCTACACTTACTACAACAACTGCTTTAGTACTTTTAGGATATTAATTTGAGCATATCAGTAAGTAGGAATGGGGTTCCAAGGAGTAGTGGGAGCTTGTTGGTCTTCTTCATTTCCATGACAACGAAGTCCGTTGGGACTATGTAATCCCCAACTTTAAGTGGATAGTCTTCGAGGAGACCAAGTGGCTTCCTTGAAGAAGCATCTCCGAAAGTGATAGGTGATGGGTGATAGGTGAGGTTTCTTATCCCTAGACTCTTGAACATCTCATGGGACATTACATTCACACTTGACCCGGAGTCACACAAAGCGTCCTCAATCTCCAAATCTCCAAGAGAGCAAGCTATAGAGAATTTACCGGGATTACCAAGCTTGGGGAGAGACTTAGGCACGATCCTAGTTGTGCTTGGTGAATCAATGCAAGCAACACTACCCTTTGGTTCTTGAACCATGGTCACGTCCTCATCTTTCTCAAGGGTCACTCCCCCACCTTGTTCCTCAATGTCCTCATTAAGCTTCAAGAGAGCCTCTCTAGGGGGAGGTGAAATAGTTTGTGATCCATAGAGTAGAAGATCAATCTCCTTAGTGGTGTCTTCATGATCTTCAATGGGACGTGATACCTTTGAGAAGATGGCATTGCAATACTCCTTTGTTGCTTTCTCATTTGAAGAGCTTTGTTGTACTTTGTCTCCATTGTTGCCCTTGGTCTCCATTTCTTGCACTTTGGAACTCAATGCCTCAAGCTTCTTGTGGAGATCATTGTATGAGCAAGCTACCTTGATATTGATTTCCTCCATCTTCTTTCTTATATCCAATGCTCCACTTGCTTGGCCTTGAAGAAGTTGTTGAAAAACGTTTTTCACATCAAGTTCTTGAGGCATGGAGTTGTTGCCTTGAGATTGTGGGACAAAGCTTTGTTGAAAACCACTTTGGTTCGTTTGGAAGTTGTTTTTGGGAGCATAGCTTTGTTGGTTATTAAGTGGGGCTTGGCCTTGGTTGCCATAGTTGTTAAAACTTCTTTGGTAGCCACCATTGTTCCCAACATAATGCACTTCTTCTTGGTTGCTCAAATCCACCATTTCTTTGCCAACGAAGTGAACCGGTTTAGTGGAAGCATTGAGGAGCTTGTCGATCATCATAGCTTGCTTATCCAACTTCTCACTTAGAGCCTTCATAGCTTTGGTTCGTTGTTGTTCCTCAAAATCACTTGTGCTTCTTGTAGACTGATCATAGTCATCGCCATAAGTTCCATCACTCAATGCAATGTTCTCTACCAACTCCATCGCCTCATTCACTTCCTTGGCTAAGAAAATTCCATTTGAAGCGGTGTCAAGCAACATACGGATCTTGGGCAATGCTCCACGGTATAGAGTGCTTAAGAGAGAAGCATCCGAAAATCCATGATGAGGGCATTGCGATGCATAGCTCCTAAACCGCTCCCATGCTTCGTTGAAGGTCTCATTTGCTCTTTGAGTGAAGCTTGAGATCTCATTTCTTAGCTTGGCCATCCTTGAGTGGGAGAAAAACTTGGCAAGGAAGGCGGTTTTGCATTGATTCCAAGAAATGATGGAACCTTGGGGTAGGTTCTTTTCCCATTGCCTTGCTTTGTCTCCAAGAGAGACTGGGAACAACCTTATCTTGAAGCTATCCTCCGAGACTCCATTCATCTTTGTCAATCCACAAATCCAGTCAAAGTGATCCAAATTATCAAGATGATCTTCTACCGCCAAGCCATGAAATTTGTTGCTTTGCACCATGTTGATGAAGCTAGCTTTGACCTCAAAGTCATTGCACTCAACCGGTGGTGCATGAATCCCTTGGCGATTGACATGAGCATTGGCCGCATCCCCCGCTCCAACAACGTTTCAGGCTCTATCAAAGGGGTCGGACCCGGGTCAACCCGGGACAAACCGGGTATTGACCCTGCCGAAACTTGGATACGTTTTCATTGAATCGGTCATAACTACTGAACCTGACATCCGAATGACCTGAATCCAACTCCTGTAGACAGCTAACTTGTCCTTATACAACTCTTATTAAGACTGTTTGAGTTGATTCATACAACTCTTAGGCCTTCGTTTTACTGTTTGAGTTGATTCATACAACTCTTAGGCCTTCGTTTTGCCGGTTCTTTGGACGGTGTCATCTTCTCTCGGCTAGACGGATATACCTTCAGTAAATCCATCTTATCTCCCAATTCATACGTCCGAATAACCCAATTCAAACTCCTGTGTACATTTGATTTACTCCTCTAGAACCTCTGTGAAGGCAGTGGAAGCTGAATCGGATTGTAAGGTCCCCGTCTAGCCACATCTTTGAGACACTTTGGACAAGCTCGGTTGGTTCGGGTGAGGGATGTCCAACACCGAGGTCACACGTCGGTGTTGGACCTCGGTGCTAAGGTTTTTTGCTCCTGGTAACTTCAGAGAGGAAATAACGAGGTGTTACACTGATGTGTGATATTGGTGTATTCCCCTGAGGCTTCAATACCGATGTCACACATCGGTGTTGAATAAACTGCCTCGGCCAGACGGACATGTCTTTAGTAAAATGGCCATATCTTCCGAAAAAGAAGTCCAAATCACCTAATTCCAATTATAGTGCCTAGCTAACTCACTTCTCTACAGCTTTCATGAAGGTCATCAAAGCTGATTCATATCGGAGGGCCTCAGTACAGCCACATCTTTCTGGTGTATCCGATGGATCTTGCACTCTACTTTGGTCCAACTCTCCAAATATGCCCAAATTGCCTCCAATCACCTAGAAATTACTCTAAAATATGCAAGAACTCACTAGACCTAATGAAATATGTCATAATCTCTAAATGAGACCTAAATACAAGACAAAACCATGATTATGCATGTAAATGACACAAAATTCTAAGTGAGATGAATGATAAAACATGCAATATATGAGTATATCAGCCCTGTCCTGACAAAATTCGGCACTAACATGCGACGGTATATAAGATGCTATAGGAAGAGTTAGAGAAGAGTTCGGCCGTGTTTTAGCAGTTTTGTTATGAACTTAAAGAATAAGCCCATAATTTCGGGCCTTGAATATTTTGGAGCCTTTCTATATGAATGATATGGTCGTAAACATATATAATAAACTCTGCATCTTAAATTTAGAGTAATTTGATTGGCAGACCACAATATGGCATATGAAATTTTTTGGGAATTCGTTTTTTTTTAAAAAAATTGTGTTTTCGTTTTCGTTCTTGTTTCTCTGCCACCACTTCTTTTTATATATGGTTTCTTCTTATTCCTTTTGCACATTTAGAAAATATTATCATGTCATGTGTTTAATTGTTATATCGACACTATACCAAGTATTCCCTTTATTATTGTCTTCCTTCTAAACAAAGAGTTACATTTTTCTTCCCATTCCATTGTTTTGAGTTCACTAAGATTTTAAATGATGATATACATGATGATTTTGGAGGTATGACATTCATACATGATGATTTTGGAGGTATGACATTCAAACAAATGATAAAAGTAGTTGTTTCTTCGTTTTTACTCGTTTAGGGTTTCACAGACAAATCTACAATTCCTTGCAGTGTTTTGGCAGATTGTTTGGTAAAATAAATGGTGGTGCTGTCCTGAAAAAAGGCGGCGCTAACATGCGACGGTATATAACATGCTATAGGCAAAGTTAGAGAAGAGATCGGCCTTGTTTTGGCAGTTTTGTTACGAACTTAAAGAATAAGCCAATAATTTTGGGCCTCGTAATATTTCGGAGCCTGTCTATATGAATGATATGGTCATAGACATAAATAGTAAACTCCGTTTTTTTAAATTTAGTTTAATTTGATTTGCAGAACACATTATGGCATATGAAGTTTTTTGAGAATTCGTTTTTTTTTAACAAAAAATTGTGTTTTCATATTTGTTCTTTTTTCTCTGCCACTTCTTTTTATACATGGTTTCTTTTTATTCTTTTGGCAAATGTAGAAAATATTTTCATGTCATGTGTTTCATTGTTATAACGACAATATGTCAATTATTCCCTTGTTATTTTATTCCTTCTAAACTAAGAGTTACATTTTTCCTCCCATTCACTTGTTTTGAGTTAACTAAGATTTTAAACGATGATATACAAGATGATTATGGAGGTATGACGTCCAAACAAATGATAAACGTAGTTGTTTCTTCGTTTTTACTCGTTTAGGGTTTCGCAAACAAATCGACAATTTCTTGCAGTGTTTTGGCAGATTGTTTGGTAAAAGAAATGGCAGCTTTGCCCTCACAAAAGGCGGCGCTAACATGCGACGGTATATAAGATGCTATAGGCAGATTTAGAGAAGAGCTCGGCCTTGTTTTGGCAGTTTTGTTATGAAATTAATTAAAGAATAAGCCCATAATTTCGAGCCTCATATTATTTCGGAGCCTGTGTATATGAATGATATGGTCCTAGAAATAAATAGTAAACTCTGATTTTAAAATTTAGAGTAATTTGATTGGCAGACCATATTATGGCATATGAAAAATTTCGAGAATTCATTTTTATTTTTAACAAAAATTGTGTTTTCATATTTGTTTTTGTTTCTTTGCCACCACTTCTTTTTATTCATGGTTTCTTCTTATTCTTTTGGCAGATTTAGAAAATATTATCATGTCATGTGTTTCATTGTTATATCGACAATATGCCAAGTATTCCCTTGGTATTGTTTTCCTTCTAAACTAGTAGTTACATTTTTCCTCCCATTCCATTGTTTTGAGTTAACTAAGATTTCAAACGATGATATACAAGATGATTATGGAGGTAGGACGTCCAAACAAATGATAAATGTAGTTGTTTCTTCGTTTTTATTCGTTTAGTGTTTCACAAACAAATCGACAATTCCTTACAGTGTTTTGGCAGATTGTTTGGTAAAACAAATGGCGGCGCTAACCTGGCATGGTATATAAGATGCATAGGCAGAGTTAGAGCAGAGCTCAGCCTTGTTTTGGTAGTTTTGTTATGAAAAAATGTCTGCGAGAATTTGTTTTCTTAAAAAAAAATTGTGTTTTCATATTTGTTCTTGTTTCTCTACCACCACTTCTTTTTATACATGGTTTATTCTTATTCCTTTGGCAGATTTAGAACAAATCTTAGAAAATATTATCATTTCATGTGTTTCATTGTTATATAGATAATATGCGAAGTATTCCCTTGGTATTGTATTCCTTCTAAACTAAGAGTTACATTTTTCTTCTCATTCATTTTTGAGTTAATTAGGCTTTCAGATGATGATATATAAGATTATGGAGTCATGACGTCCAAACAAATGATAAACGTAGTTGTTCATTCGTTTTTACTCGTTTGGGGTTTCGCAGACAAATCGACAATTCCTTGCAGTGTTTTGGCAGATTATTTGTTAAAAGAAATGGCGGTGCTGTCTGACAAAAGGCGGCGCTAACGTGCGACGGTATATAAAGCTCTAGACAGAGTTAGAGCAGATTTCGGCCTTGTTTTGGCCGATTTGTTATGAAAAATGTCTGCGAGACTTCGTTTTTCTTAATACATGATAACTCGGTATCATTTGTTTTTGTCTGAGTGAGAAAATGGTGTCGTATAATATGTTAAACGAAATGATCCGTTTGACGCTGTCGATTGCATGCTCTCTGCCTAAACTCTGCTATTTGTATTTGTCTCATCATCTAATCGACTACTATCACCACTAAACTCGTATTTACCATAGACGAGATGAACGGTAGAGATTGAAAGATGTGAAAGGACTGCGACCTCTGATTTACTTGCTTTGTATCTCGAGAAAAGATCAGAAATCATTACACTATTGGACGGTTCTCAATAAAAGATACGAAATAATAAAGACTAGACATTAAACTCGTGCAAGGTAATGTTTTTTATAATTAAATTTTGTAATATAGAAAGTGTAAAATGAAAAATAAAACTTAATATCGATTCTTATCATTAATGAGAAATAAGTGTCTTTTCTTTTCAAATTTCATTTAATTATGGCGAATTGTCTCGGAAAATGACAAATGTATTTTAACTACTATGTCATATCGTTTCGTATACGCTATTTTTCTTATTTTCATGCCTTGTTATCATTTTGTCTGGATTTATGGTTTTATAAAATATCAAATTTCCTCTGCAACAACTTTATACAACAAATTACAAGTTTGATTTTACGTATAGATTGTAACTAGAACAGAGTTACCACATAGTAAATATTAATGAAACAGAGAACACGCAAGTAACCGCATAGCAGAGTTACTTAACAGTGTAAAGTACCACAAAGTAAAGTACAATCGTGTAAGTGGAGTTAACCACCGTTAATTATTGTCGTTTAATCAAACGACGTCGTTTCCCGAATAAAACACGAGCCTTAAACCCATAATCCCAAGAGTTAAGAATTCTCATCATTGAACTCGTATCTATGATAGACGAGATAAACGGCCTAGATTAAAGGATGTGAAAGGTCTGTTCCCAAGAGTTAAGAATTTTATTCAAGTCTGAGTGTTGTTCTTGTTCTCTTCTCCTTTTTCTACTCTTTGCTTCGCTATTCTCCTCCTCAGCCATCTGCATAAAGAGTGTTAAACCATCATTTCAAAGATAAATAACAATCATGAAGGCTGATATAATAAGCATTGTCTAACAAACTACTAAGAAAATGAGACTGATTATGCTTTAAACGATAAACAAACATTATCTTATGTTGATTTGTATCATTTCCCAAACCATCTAGATTACTCACTGGATCAAGTGCCTTCATTGGGGATGTCTTTCCTACAGTATTGGCCTCTGTTTGTTTCAATGGTGTTTCAGTTATGACCGGTGACGGAGGTACATTTGAAACATATTCTTTTGCTAGTAGACATAGACATTATAGATCAACAATATCATGATGAAGAGATTAAACAAAAAGATTATAGAATATCAGATTTTCCTATTGATGTTGCTTGCGGGGTAATGACCATAGGGGTTTTATCATTTATCTACATTTACCTTGAACTCAGAGCGAAAGTAGTCTCTATCTTCCTTCATCTACATCCATTATTTAATTCACAACTCCATAGGTTCAATGCATGTTTTACCGAAGAAATAATTTTTATGCTGAAAATAATTTTTAGAAATAATTTTTATGCTGAAAATAATTTTTAGTCACTGAAATCGTATCTACCATAGACAATCTGAACGGCCGAGATTAAAGGATGTGAAAGGTATGCGACCTCATTTCGAGAAAAGATGCGAACTCATTTCTCGAGGAAAAAAACTTGCTCTCTATCTGGAGAAAAGATACGAACTCATTTCTCGAGGAAGAATACTGATAAATATAATTTATGTTAAGCTCATATCAATTACTCTAAATACAAGGTAGTATAAGAGGTATCGAACCGAAGAGGTTAAGATCAATACACTAGGAATGCATGAAACTTCCTAAGCTAGAGCAATGTTTTTGGGTTTTTATGTTTTTTAAACTAAGGAAACAATGATGTCTAAGATTGCATTGAACACTATCCTAGAACATGGGATTCATAATTTTGACTAATCCACCGTCGTACCACTAATCACTTTGTTAATCACCAAATCAAGAACAAACCATCGTTTGTGATAGGGTGATTAACAAGCATTGACCTCCAATCCCACTTAGTTCACTAATCACCGTAGACATCAACTATCGTTGGCAAGCTCACAAAAGATTTGGTTCAAGCATTTCATCGAACACCTATCGGGCGTGAAATGCTTAAGCTCTAGTTTTGATCTTTCAATCCAAAACTAGCTTTAAGATCAACATAAGTGAAAGATCTAACAAGATGCAACCTAAATCATCATCATCTAATCACCAAGACAATTAACAAATGATACAAATGCACTCAATCATTGCTATTCCTTAGGCATGAGATCCATAATCTTGATTAATCCTATGTCTAGGCACTAATCACTTCACTAATCATTAATCCCATTAGCAAAATGGTCATTTGTGGAACAACAATTAGCAAGCATTAAGATTTGTAACAAGATCAACCAAAAGAGTGCCTTAAACAACTAATTCCTTAGGCTAAGAACACAAATCCCTTAAATAATCGATCTTGGCATTTCATCGAACACCTTGTGTGCATGAAATGCCTAAGGTCTAAATCCACTTTTTCAAGCTAGATCTAGCATTAAACACATTAAGCAAAGAAGGAATGCAAAGACCTAATACATAAGCATCACAAATAAATCATCAAGCCATCAAAAATCAAGCAAACCTAAGATCCAACAAAAAAGGGCCTAAGGCCTAAATATGAAGAACATAAAAGAAGAAGAAATAAAGGTAAAGAAGATGCATTAATATAAATATAAGGGTGAAGAAATCTTCTCTAGAGTGGCATTTGTATGAAAAATAATCAAAATCCCCCTCAAAATCATAAGAAGAGTTTGGGATAAACCCAACTCTAGAAAGAAAAAAACTTAAAATGAAAATTAGAGTTTTTGGGTTTATAAATAAAAATGGGCGAACCGGGTCAACCCAGAACAAACCGGGTATTGACCCGGTCGGATCTTGGATGCGTCTTCCATAAATTCAAGGCATCTCCCTAGCCTGATGTCCAAATGACATGATTTTTCCTTGTGTGCACATCTAACTCTTCCCTCTACAACTTTCATGAAGGCCGGAGAGGCTGATTATGAACGGAAGACCTTCGTTTTACCGGTTCGTTGGACGATGTCATCTCTTCTCGGCCAGGCAGATCATGCTTCAGTGTCTTGGCCATAAATTCCGATCTAGAGGTCCAAATGATATGATTCAAACTTCTGTGTAAATATGATTCACTCCTCTACAAGTTTAATCAAGACATCAGATTAAACTGGGCATGGGAAGCTCTTCATTTGGCATGATCTTTGAGACCGACCAAAACTGACTTTGCTGATTGGGGTAGGTCGGATTTCCTCCGGGGGAAATTAAGCCGACCTTGCTCCTTTTGGTCGGTCGGTTTTTGCTTCTCCGGGTCGGTCGGATTCTCGGAAACTCCCTTCCCTACGACCGGCTAAAACCGACCACGACGATTGAGGTCGGTCGGATTTTTCCCGGGGAGAATTTTAGCTTCTCGGTCAGACAGACACGCTTTGGTAAAACTGCGATAACTTCCTAACCTGATGTTTGAATGACCTGATTCGAATTTCCCTGGACAGCTGACTCGTCCCTATACAATCTTCATGAAGACTACAAGAGCTGGATCAAATCAGAACGCCTTCGTCTGATCGGTTCTTTGAGACGTTCCGGATGGTTCCTCTCTAGTCTTTAGGCACCAAATCTCCAAACTCCACCAAGTGTCTCCAAACACCTAGTAAACTCCTCAAAAACATGAAAAAGACTCACTAGGACCTAATGCAGCTCCTAATAC
>PKML01003900.1:158902-202913 GCA_002933935.1 Eutrema yunnanense | reverse complement strand
TTAATCACAGTCGATCCAAGTCTCTGTTGAAATTCTGAGACACAGTAAGAAAATCGCGGCTGAGCTTTTTGGCGAAGAGCAGAGCTGGAGTGGTCGTGCAGCTTAGAGTAAAGTGAGTGTTATCTCTTCTGTTTTGCATTTTTCTTTCTTTCTAAAATTCTTGTGGAGTTGGTTGTTATAATTTTCAGTCATCTTAACAAAACTTAAGTTTTTTTTTTCTTTCTTTGAAAAGCATTGGTTATGACAATGATGATGATAATGAAGTCATGGGATCCACTTTTGTCTTTTGCTTAAGCATCTCTTTGAGAATCACCCATTTGTTTTGATCGTTTTGAATAATGAACTTGAAGATTATGTTGAAGATGAAGAGCAAGCATGTTGGAAAAACCTTCACCAAGAAGAAAAAGAGTAAGAGATCATTCACTCTTATTACATATAACATATCTTTTCGTAAACACGATTTTGATTTTAAAGACATTAACGATGATTTATCTAATTCCTTCCAAGACATTAAAGATGATTCTTCTAATGGGGTTTAAAAACAAATAATGTTTCTGATTGCTTAGTTTAAGTTTACCGACTGCTCGCGGCGGAGCTGAGAGAGCTTGAGGAAGGCGGAGACTGTTCGCGAGGTTGCCTCGGTGGTTTGCGTTCCCGGCAGCCAAGAGGTGTGGAGATTGTAATTTCAATTTGTAATTTAGTTTGTAATTTCAATTTCAATTTTAATTTTGGAATTATGAAATCGGAATTTAGTTTGTAAGTTCAATTTCAATTTTAATATTGGAATTATAGAATTAAAATTTGGAATTATGGAATTTTAAATTTGTTTTTACTCGTAGTCGCAAATCAGTCTCTAAATTACGAGTGATAGTGGGCGTCACATATCAATCTCTAAATTACGACTGGTAGTGGGGGTCACATATTAATCGCAAAAGAGCGACTGTTTTGCGATCACTTTATTTAGTGACCAAATATTTGTGATTATTTTTTTTGGTACCAAAATGGTCGCAAATGAGTTATTTGCGACCATTTTGGGACTCTTTTGGAGTCGTAAAAACTGTGTTTTCTTATAGCGCTATGATCATTGTTTCCTACCTTATATTCGACGACAGCTCATGTGGTTTGTACGTTTGTTAATGAAGAAATGGTTTTGTTCTGTGTTTTGTTAATGACAGGAACTAATTTTGCAAGGAATGAGAGTGATGAGTGATGAACTGATTTTCCAAGGAATGAGAGTGATGAGTGATGAACATGTGTTTTGTCTAAGTTGTCCAGACATTATCCACTATTTTTACATGAATGTTGAACTTTTGTCTTGTTTTTTTTTTTGGGTCTTTCGAGTAATTCGGGTTTAATAGGGTAAATCGGGTTATTCGGGTACGATTCTTAAATTAACTGAACCGAAAAACTTTGGTTCTCGGGTTATTCGAATTTTTCGGGTCCAAACTCAAACCGAATCGACCCAGAAAATAATTTTGGTTCCATATCGGGCTTCTCTCAAATTACTAAAATCGACCTGAACCCGACAAGACCCGAACCGAACCAAAATTTTGCCGGGTCCTATTCGGTTCATATCTTCTCCAACTTAGGGTAACCGAGAACCCGACCCGAATCCAAACCGTGGACTCGAATGCTCATGGCTAGTAGGGCTTATGCATCTTCTTTGTTACCTACTTCTTGACCCGTATGTCAATTTATAACCTTTTCTCTTCGGTTTCGTGGTTTCTCTTTGCTTTGGCGGTTTCGTGCTCAGACTTTCTATAATTTTCTCATTCTCTGGTCACTTTTCGTTAAAATTCCAGTTTGATATATGGTGAAGCTGCATAATTGCATTTACCCTCTTGAAATTAGGATGAATTTAAGATCACTTTGTAATAAAAATTAGGATGAATTTAAGAAATTCCGTTTACTATATATAGAACACATAGACTGTCTATATTTTATTGATTAAAGAAAATAGAAGTTCTATATTTATTTTGATAAAAACATAGATGTGCTATTGATGTGACGGGAATTGACTTGACAAGTTTTACCCTTAAACAAAGCTGCAAATGCACAACAGACGCAGTAGTATTTAAGGGATCGAATCCACTTAGATTTGAGTGTTGTCGATTTCTATTGATTTCTAAGTTATGCTAGACCTAATCGATTTAAAGATGGTTTTGGTGTCACGGTTTTGTAGATAGAAATTTAAACGAAACTAAGTAAGAAAATAAGAAAGCAAGCAAGTAAATAAATGAGTCAGCAAAGTGAGGTTGTAAACAATTAAATGAAATGATGGACAATCGGGAACTGTCTAGGGATCATGGTCGATTATCATAAGTGATTAGTTAGGATTTTAAAGCAACTTTTGTCGTCTATTGTTTCTTGAACTTGGAACACGAAAATATATGTAGCCTACTCTTGTACACCCTACACACTTATAATTTATATACTCGACTAGTAGCTTTCGACTCTGACCGCGCAGAAAATTATGATGACAAAGACAAGTTCGTTAACGATCACATTCCATCTAAAAGTATGCTTTCGTATCTTGTAGCGGAATTGCTCGCCTACCCTAGATCAAGCATATAGATCCAACACTTTCGTGGTTCTAAAAATACATAGGTTCAATTGCATAGGTGATCAATCAAGCAAACATGCATTAACAAAAAGGATAGAACGAAGAACCCTAATCGATATTCTAACCTAAAAACCTAATGAAAAATCGATCCATGAGAGCCCCTTGACAACCCTATACCCAACAAAGAAAATACTCAGAAATAGCTGAGCTAAACATCATAATAATTAAAAGAAAACAGTAAAGATAAATAGATGAAAAAGACTTCTCTATTGAAGAACACAAGTCGAGAATATATCTTCCTCTCCAAATCGATGAACAAAAGCAAAAGCGGCTACGAATTTTGTCTCTAGTCTTAAAGCGTGAAAGATTACAACTAGACTCTGAACAGAAATCACTTCAAGTTTGATTTTAGTTCGGTGGGTTGGAGCCCAAGGGCGGATGTATGAACAAAGGTAAAGGGCACGTGCCCCATGCTATTTCAAATTTTGTTATTAGATTTTTGTAGTAGCTATTTTTAGTGTAAATATTTGATTGCACAGTTTTCTGAATGTTATAGTAATTGAATTATTACGAACTAGTTTTGAAATCTGGAAAGAAAACTATTTCGAATTTGGTTTTGATATGTTTTATTAACTTACATATACTATGTTGAATCTACAGAAAACATATTAATATAATTTTTTTTAATCAGGTATCAATGGAAAAATATTATAAAAGAAAATTTGCATTGACAACGTCTGAAAATGATTTGGATGATTTACCTTCAGATCCTGCAGATAGGAAAAGAATATTGGAATATCATCCTATTGAAAGAGATGAGGTAAGACGCAAATATATAATGAAAGGTCCTTGCCAACCTCGTGGTCATGATTTTCCTAAAACTGCAATAGGGAATAAATTAAGACGATTCAATCAATCTTGGTTTGATGTCTATGGTCGTTGGTTGGAATATAGTGTGGGAAAGACAAAAAAAATTTGTGTGTTTTTCTACTTGTTTAGAGATTACACAGAAAACAAAAGTGGAAGTGATGAATTTGTGACAAAAGGCTTTGATACTTAGAAAAATCCAAAGAGATTACAAGAGCATGTGTGATCGGTGAATAGTTTTCAAAATAATGCATTGAAAATGGCTGATAATCTGATGACACAAGATCAATCAACCGTTCATGCTTTTTATAAGCAGGATGACGCGGCTAAAAATGAATGCAGGATCAGATTGAATGCTTCAATTGATTGTTGTAGGTATTTACTACGACAAGGATTAGCTTTTCGAGGTCATGATGAAATTGTGGGATCAGCTAATAGGGGAAATAGTTCATTGCTTTGCTGAGGAAGTTATTGCATCTATTATTCAAGAGTTTGATCATGATGTCTTTTGCTTTTGGTGGATTAATATGCAGATGTTTCTGATAAAGAGCAAATGGCTGTGGTTTGTAGCTTTGTTGATAAAACTGGGATAATCAAAGAAAGATTCATTGGTCTTATTCATGTTCAAGAAACATCCTCTTCAACTATGAAATGTGTTGTTGATTCATTGTTTGCTAAGCATGAGTTGAGTATGAAAAAGTTAAGAGGGCAGGGTTACGATGGAGCAAGTAACATGAAGGGTGAGTTCAATGGTTTGAGATCTCTGATTTTGAGAGAATATAGTTCTGCATAATATGTTCATTGCTTTGCTCATCAACTTCAGTTGGTTGTCGTGGCAGTTACTAAAAAACATTTTGAAGTTGCATATCTCTTTGATATGATTGGTGTCTTGTTAAATGTGGTTGTAGCTTCTTGCAAGAGAAAAGATATGATTCGAGAAAACCACCGACAAAAAATCGAGGAAGGAGTTAGTAAAGGTGAAATTAAGACAGGAAAGGGATTGAATCAAGAGCTTTCATTTCAAAGACCCGGTAATACTCGTTGGGGTTCTCATTATAAAACATTATTACGGTTGGTTGATTTATTTGCTTCCATCATTAAAGTGCTTGAGTATGTCGAAAGCGAAGGGACTGATAGTATCAAAAGACGCCAAGCTAATGGTCTTCTCAAATACTTTCACACCCTTGACTTTGTGTTCTACTTACAGTTGATGTTGCTTCTTCTTGGCCTCACGAATAATTTATCAAAGGGTCTACAAAAAAAAGATCAAGACATTTTAAATGCTATGTCTCTAGTGAAATCCACCAAACATCAATTGTGCAAGCTCAGAGATAGTGGTTGGGATTCTCTGATTAATAAAGTTTCATCTTTTTGTGACAACCATAAAACATAGTTGCTCATTATGGAGGAAGAATTTGTCGATCCAAAGAAGCCAAGAAAAAGAAGCGGCATAACGAACATGCATCATTATCAAATAGAATGCTTTTACATTGTATTAGATATGCAAATTCATGAGTCCAATGACCGTTTTGATGACGTCAACACTGAATTACTTGGTTGCACTATGTCTTTGAGCCCTATTGATTCATTCCATGAGTTTGATCACTCAAAACTTGTGAGATTATCTGAGCTTTATCCATAATATTTTAGTTCCATGGAACGGATATCTCTTGAGCATCAACTTGGTATTTACATTGACAATATCCGAGAAGATGAAAGATTTGCGAAATTGGAAAATCTTGGAGATCTTGCACATGTGATGATTCAGACAAAGAAACATCTTTCACATCCTCTAGTTTATCGGCTTTTGAAGCTTGCTTTGACTTTACAGTCGAGAGATGCTTCTATGCGATGAAGATTGTGAAGACTATCTTACGCAACCGAATGAATGACCAATTTTTAAACGATTGTCTAGTTTGCTTTATTGAAAATAAGCATTTTGATAATGTGACAAATGAGGTAGTGATAAAAAGGTTCCAAGATATGGAAGATCGTAAAATAACTTTGTAGGTTTTTATTTATTTATTTTACTACATAAGATTTCTTATATATTTTTTTGTATTGGTCATAAATATTTTTTTTATTAAGACTATATTTTTTTTGATAAATTATTTTATTAACTATAATAGAAAATTATGTGCGCCCCACACTAAATAATTTCCTAGATCCACCCCTGTTGGAGCCTGATTTGTTTCTATCTCATATCCTACATCTGTTGAATTTGATAGAAATAAATAATAGTGTAGGATGTTATAAATATATAGTGTAGTTACTTTTTTTTTTTTTTTTGGTCAACCTTTCCATTAAAGCTTAAACACGAGAAACAGAGTTTGTAAGCGTCAGTAACGCTTGTTTCGCGATCGAGTCAGCCATACAATTGGCCTCTCGAGGGATATAACGATATGAAATCGTAGGGAACAACAGGCCTAACAGCCTAATATCTTGGAGCACTCCATGGATTTCGATAGAATCCTCATTTGAGTTGAGTAGATTGATGAGGGATTGGCAGTCCGAGAG
Source organism: Eutrema yunnanense (assembly GCA_002933935.1). NCBI lineage: Eukaryota > Viridiplantae > Streptophyta > Magnoliopsida > Brassicales > Brassicaceae > Eutrema > Eutrema yunnanense. The sequence goes on along the minus strand of PKML01003900.1, from coordinate 196,966 downwards.
AATATGCAGCTCCGTGAAGTTTCTTGCTGTTGCCTGGGACATAGCTGATCAGATTGCCCATGCTTCTGCAGCCAGCGGTGAGGTGATGTTTTCCTTGCTACCTGAGCAGTGCTCTTCTCCTTCTATCTCGGGTGCAAAAGCCGGGCGAAACACGAAGCCCACCCCACACAGGTTTGGAGGTTTCCAGGCTGCGTCTACAAGGCAAAGAATACCTGATGTTGGCAGCGTGGGGTCCTGGCGCGAGTTACTGCCCGGATTAACAGTATGCAGGTAGTCTTGAGCTCTTCTCCACTCCTTTGCTCCCGTAACTGCTTTAGTTACTGTTTCCGCTGGGCTAAAGTCATTTGCAGCAAAAATCAATTGGTTTCTTGTTGTCCAGAGGGCCCAACAGATCCAGGGGTACAGCTGCGAATCGAGTCCCGTCGGTGGAAGATTACGACATCCTTTTGCGTGTTGCAGGAAGTCCCATACGGTCGACATCAAAAGCAAATTGTGAGGCTGCTGGATTGGGGTTAGCTTCCAGGTGTCACGCGCGAAGGGGCAAAACATGAGCAGATGTATCACAGTCTCCGCTTCCCCATAACGCCGGCATTTTCCATCAGTTTCTATTCCACGAAGTCGGAGAGATTCTCCTACTGGTAGCGCTCCCACTGCTGCTTTCCACAAGAAAGATTTCACCTTCGGGGAGGATCTTAGATTCCAGATATTGGAGTTTCAATTAAAGGTTGAAGGCTGATCTTGGTGCGCCTCTTGGCGAGCGAGGTTATACCCATATTTGGTGGTATATTGACCATTTTTGTTTGGTAGCCTTACGAGCTTGTCATTGCTGCGGATCGAGCTTAGTCTGAGGCGCTGGATTTCCTCTTCATGGGTGGGGATGCTTTCTCTGATACTGTTCCAGTTCCATTGCAGCTCATTCACGTTTAATAAGCTAGCTACTCTTCGGTCCATGTCCGAGAGGGGGGGAGGGTCCATCGGTCGCGATGCCACAGTCGTAGACAACCTTGGGTCAGACCAAACTCAGATCGACTCTCCATTGCCTACGAGCCAGCTTACACCTTTTTCCAGAAGTTTTCGACCCACCATTATCCCTCTCCAGCCATGGGAGCAGCTCGATTTCAGAGAGCAGTCCATAAAAGGCTCAGCGTGACAGTATTTGCCCAGAAAAATCCGAGCCATAAGCGAGTTTGGGAATGAGAGGATTCGCCAGCTGAGTTTGGCTAGCAGGGCGTCGTTGAAAATTTCGACATCTCTAAAGCCCAACCCTCCCGAGCTTTTTGGTGCTGTAAGCTTGTCCCAGGCAACCCAGCTCATTTTCCTTTCATCCGGTTTGTTGTCCCACCAAAAACGTGTCAAAAGAGACTGAATTTTCTTGCACATGGTTATGGGGAGCTTAAAACACGACATCGTGTACGATGGCATTGCCGAGAGGACTGCTTTGAGCATAACCTGTTTCCCAGCAGTAGATAAAAAACGAGAGGTCCAGCTATGTCCTTTCTGCCTTATGCGGTCTACGATTGAGGCAAAGACGTCTCTCTTACGGCGTCCAATGTTCTTTGGCAGGCCCATATATTTTCCATTGCCTCCCTCTCTCGTGATCTTGAGTATTCGTTGGACCTTCTGTTTGCGAGAGAGAGGAGTTTTTGCGGAGAACGAGATGGATGATTTCACCTGGTTAATGCTCTGTCCAGATGCTCTTTCGTACCTTTGGAGAATGCTAGCTAGTGTTGCACAGCTCAGTTCGTCCGAGCGGCAGAAGAACATAGTATCATCCGCGAACAGGAGGTGATTGATATGTGGGCTATTTCTTGCAACTTTAATTCCTGGTAATTTGCCCTGTTCTTGAGCTTTTTGATAAAGACCTGAAAGAACCTCTGTACAAAGGATGAAGAGGTATGGAGAAAGAGGGTCTCCTTGTCGCAAACCTCGGGTAGGGGTTACATTCCCTTGAGGTGAGACGTTAATCAGGATGGAATACGAGACTGACGTTACGCAGTCCATAATCCAGTCAATCCATATACTATGGAATCCAAGGGTAACGAGAACCTCTCGTAGAAAACTCCACTCTATACGGTCATACGCTTTACTCATGTCGGTTTTAACCGCCATTGAGCATCTTTTAGTAGCCTTTGAGATCCGTAGGTAGTGTAAGGTTTCGTGAGTGATAAGAACGTTGTCTGATATTGCCCGCCCCGGCACAAACGCTGATTGGTTCTCCGAGATCAAGGAGGGGAGGATCGGCTGGAGTCTTTTGGTTAAGATTTTTGCGATAATCTTGTAAAAGACGTTGCAAAGCGCAATGGGGCGGTAGTCGGCAACCTTGCGTGGGCCTACTATCTTTGGTATGAGTCGGATATGGGTTTCATTGCTTCTTCTTGGCATTACACGTGAGGAGAAGAAGGCTTGGACTTCACGACAGATGTCGTTGTTTATGATATCCCAATACGAGTGAAAGAAACCTGCTGAAAACCCGTCCGGCCCCGGGGCCTTCAATGCATTTATACCCAGGACCGCCTCTCTTATTTCTTTGGCATCTGGCATTATGATTAAAGAGTCATTGATCTCTGTAGAGATCCTGGTATCGAGTGCTTCGTGAACCACCTGGAAGTCTCCATCACTTTGCGACTTGAATATATCCTGAAAGTATCCCGAGATAATTCGCGCAAATTGGGGTTCCTCATGGAAGGCTTTCCCTTCTCCGTCTTCCAGCACCGTAAATCGATTACAGGTTCTTCGTGCTCTCGTGACTGCATGGAAGTAACTTGTATTTCGGTCCCCGTTATGGAGCCACATTATTCTGATGCGCTGTCTCCAGAACTGTTCCTCTGCTTTGTAAGCCTTCTCAAGACTTGCTGTGAGAGAACCTATCAGTTCTGGGTCTGGATAGTCTGCCGAAAGTGCATCTTCTAGTGCCGATTGTGAGTCCTTGATATGGCTGGCACTGTTAAGATTCTGATCCCGAGCCCATTGGATAATAGCTTTTCGGCATTGAGACATTTTAGTCTCTACCGCCACTGTCTCCGATTTAGCCCAGATGTTGGAGACAAGTTGGAAAATTTCTTCGTTTTCCCTTAGCCGATTGTCGAATCGGAACATTCCTTTTTTCTTTACGCGGGAGTCGTCAATGTAAGTTACCAGAGGTCTATGATCGGAACCCTCGAAGCGAAGGTATTCTGATCTGCCCGATGGGAAACTTTCAATCCACGCGTTGTTTGACATAGCTCGATCTAGCCGTGCTCTAATGAAATGGTCGTATCTCATTCCTCTCCACGATAAGGGGTTACCAGAATGATTCACGTCCCATAGTCCATTTTGCGAAATAAAGCTGCGGAAATCAATGAAGGAAATTTCGCATCTAGTTGGTCCCCCTCGTTTTTCAGAATTGTCGAGGATGTCATTGAAGTCCCCCATAAGGAGCCATGGGGACTCTCGCGAAGATCCTAGTTCCGAAATCTGATTCCACACTTCTCGACGTCTTGGCTTTATCGGGTGACCATAGACGAAAGTAATAAAAAATGTTTTTTTTTAAACTTGATTTTTGTATCGATGAAGTTTGGCGAGGATGTAAGCACTTCTAGTTTGATGTCTGCTTTCCAAAACAACGCCAAACCTCCACTAAGTCCATCTGGTGGAACCGTAAATTTGTTACCATAACCCATCCACTGGAAAACACTAGAAACAAAGTCGTCATGATTCTTTGTTTCCGTGAGAAACGTTATATCCGGGTTGATATCCAGTCTTATCTCCCTAAGGTGTCGAACTGTAAAGGAGTTTCTAAGGCCTTGACAGTTCCAAGCGGTTGTAATCATTGATTACCACTGGATGGTATCTGGAAAACCATCGAACCTTTACACGTAGCTGGCACTAAGGCCTTAGAGATAGATGCAATAGAAACATCACGAGACAAATCCTCATGGTGAGGAACAGAATTTAAAATTCGAGTTGTATTCTTCTTGCATATGCGTTTGCGAGGTGACAGTCCATTTGCTGTGAGTCTCCTATTTGAGCTTGCTCCTTGGGGAGGGCTGTGTGGGATCGGTTTCCTTCCTACTGTTTTTGGAGCTGGCTTTGTTGTAGCTTTAGTAAGATCCCTCGATACTCTTCTCTTAGGAGCGCTCTTCTTTCCCACTGTAATTTTTGCCCTGGGGGATAATTGCTTTGGACCGAGTCTGCATCGGGCCGGGATTTTTTCCCCACTCAGCGGCGGGAGATCCGGTATCGTAGCTTCTGACGAGGCGTCAGAACGGGCTTTCGGCGCTGACGTTTTTGATCGTAAGGTTCTTTCCACATATTGGGGGGTCTCATATTCCACTACGTTTCTCAATTCTCCTTCTTCCTCATCTTCTTGATGTTCGTAGTGGACTTCCACATCTTGAAGGTTATCGAGGCAGCTGGGTTCCCCGATTAGGTGACCACTTTTTGGGTGTGACAGTGGTTTCTCTAATCGGTCTAAAGCTGATCGGCGGGCCTTTGAGTTTGTCGACAAGTCTTCATTGCCCTGCTGGGTAGCTCGAGAACGTGATCGGTCACGGTTTAAATCTGGAGGGGCTCTGCTTCTTTCTTCATCTTTCGAGAGAGTCGGGTGAGAGGGAGAAGGGCCAGACGAGGGCTTAGCTACATACTGAGGTCTGCCAGCTTGATTTCGATCTCTGTCGCGATCCTTACTTGGTTCTGCATTCCGGTACCGAGGGGAGGACCCTGAAGAAATTTCTCGTCGCTCCATGGGGGCCTCTCTTCTGTAGTCGGTTCGTTGGGGGCATTAGAATAACGAGCGCTTGATGAGCGAGCACTAGATGTATATCTGTTATCTGTCGGATAGTTTTCTTGTGATGTTTCCTTGCGTCGATAGTAGGCCCCCTGCACTGAACGAAACTTCTCAGTAGAAGGATATCTGTCGTTAGCTTTTCTCTTGCCGTAATTCTCTCCTGGGAATCGGGAATGGGGGCTATGTCGAATCTCAGCACGTGGGTCATCACGAGAGGGGATCGTGATTGCCTTACGGTCAGCGTTTAGAGGGGGGGAATTCCTTGCCTTGTCTCGTTTGTTGTCGTTGCGTTTTCTATCTGATTCCAAGCGGAGGAGAGTTCGCTGTTGGTTAGAGTCAACGTGATCCTTGCTCATGTTCATGTTTTTCCTCTCCAAAGTGCAATCTTTTCCTTCGTAGGAGAGGGAGAAGCATAGGAAGCAGTGCTTTCCAAGCTTCAAGTATTCAAAATCTATGGAGACTTCATCCCCGGAGGGGAATTGAATGCTTTTGCGCTTAATCAGTGGTTGAAGAGCATTTACTTGTACTCTGATCATCTCCTCTGTCGCGTCATGGTCCAAGTAACCTCCCAATTCGTTACTGATAGCTTTCAGGTTGTTGGCCGCACAGCAGTGCAGGGGCATGCCATGGATTCTGATCCAGAAAGGGATTTTTGACGAGAAAGATTCCGCGATGATTGGTTCCCAACGTTGGAGGACAAACATCCATCTCTTGAAGTGGAAAGGGGCTTCGTCCAAAACAGAGAGCAGATCCGCCTCCGATTCAAATCGGAATTGGAATCTTCCTCTTCCAAGGTCCTTGCTGGTGATTTTTCCTTCCCTTTTCCAGACTTGCGGCATAAACCCTAGAAGGTTTTTCACCTTTTGGGTTTCAGGGTTTATGATTCTACCAATGAGAGAGAGCTTATTTGCTTCAACAAGATAAGGGTCTGCTTCTTCCGGGAGGCGGATGGGCGGATCTCTGGTCCATCTATTGGAAAACATCGCCCCTTTACCTTTCTCCTCTCTTGTGAATCGGAGGTTCATGATGAAGCGTGGCGATTACGAAATCAAACTCAAAGGAGGTAAATAAGAGGACAGCACACGGCTGTAGTGAGTGAAAGGGAAAACTCAAACGCTATGGAAGCGTAACGACTGCAAGGGGTACAGAGTGATCAAAGCCAAGAGAGTTGATTCGGAGGTCTCTTTCTTTGATCAAGGGAGCCGATCTACAGATCTAGAGGAATCGCCTTCGGGGGAACCCTAGGGCGGCGCATAGCTTGGTACATAGAGAGTTTTTTTTTGATCTTTTTCGGCGTAATTAAGATCTCTTAAACCCACAAATTAAGCACCATCCATCGTTATAACAAAGATTGATTCATAAAAAACTTTGATATACTTTGTATGATCTTTATTTGATTCAGGGAACGATCCTTTTCCTTGGGACCTAAGGATCAAGATTGTGATCGGTGCAGCTCGTGGCCTTGTATAGTGTAGTTACTTAGATGAATAATTAAGAATATTAAATGGTAAGCATGTTTGTTTTGTGACGAAATTCATAATTAAACGATTTACAACTAAATTCTATCAAACACGATCCTAAATTGCTAATCCTACTGAGAATTGGTCACTAACCGATATCTTGTCGTTTGTTAAAATACCCACTTTTTTTTGTTGTTTCCTTTAAAGCTTAGACATGTTTTTTTTTTTGGGGGGGTAAAAAAGCTTAGACATGTTTTGTGTTTAAATTGAGTTGCATACTGAGGTGTGCTTGATTTAACCATTTGAATATTTATGCGAAGCTTTATAATAATGATTTATTCCATATTTTTAGTACCTTCACATTAAAAGTGACGACTCTCACTGAAACCAGAACAAGAACAAGAACAAGAACCAGACCACAAACAAACAAGATCAACTCTGATATAAACACTCAGACAAGGGTCCTCGGATATGCGTGAATCAGCCGGAGATCTGAACAGACTTAACATCAGTCTTCTTCGTCTCCGCTTTAGGCACAGTCACAGTCAAAACTCCGTTCTCCATCGCAGCTTTCACCTGATCCATCTTCACATTCTCCGGCAGCCTAAACCTCCTCGTGAACTGCCCGCTCGATCTCTCCACACGGTGCCACGTGTCGTTCTTATCCTCCTTCTCCACGTGTCTCTCTCCACTGATATTCAAAACGCTCTCTTCCTCGATCTCGACCTTCACTTCCTCCTTCTTCAGTCCAGGCAAGTCCGCCTTGAACACGTGCGCCTCCGGCGTCTCCCTCCAGTCCACACGTGCGTTCACGATCGCAGAGTTTTCTCGGGAAAGCGAAGAAGACGACGTCATCTCCTTGAAAGGATCCCAAACGTCTAGCGAGAAAGGATCGAAGTTGCTGCTACGCCTGTTGTTGCCGAAGAAGCTCGGAATCATCGACATTTTTTCAAAAAGGGAATTTGTGAGATTAACTCGATCTCGTTGCTGAGAAACTTTGTGAATTTGATTTTCGACTTCTGAGAAAATTCTGAAGAATCGGCGAAGCTATTTAAAGGCGCAAAAACGAAATCTCTCGAGCTTCTTGATTCTCTAACTTACGCGAAACAAGAAACATCTGGAGGACCTGAAGGAAATATCTAGAATATTCTAGGAGGATTTAAGATCGTGTCTTGAGTTTCCTGGGCCGTTATGGGCTTTAAGAGTAAGTCCGTTATGGGCTGGATCGGTTATTATTTAAAGTGGGCCCATCTTAGTCATCGTATCAAAATCTCGTCTAACAAAGCAGCTCTAATCCAACGGTGTGTATAGACTTTGAGATCCACTAAGTGGGGCCATGCTGACGAAATTCCCGCGTCCATCAAGGAATCTTGATCGTACGATTCTATAGATTTCTACTCTTTTTACCTTACTTCTTTGACTTAATCAGTCTGCCACAAAAATATGTCTCTTTCTTTTCGGGAAATTGCGGTCTCAATGGGACCTTATTTATCCTCTCTCTTTTCCATCTTAAAACTCTTCTTCCAAGCAACTCTCTACATCCTCCTTTGGCGTGAACGTAACGCCCGTATCTTCACCAACACATCGCTGCAGCTATCCGCCATCAGAACCTCTCTTGACCGTTTTCTCAGAGACCAACTTCTCTCCTTCCTGAATAATTTTTCTTCTTCTTCTTCTCTTCTTGAATTGTATTTTGGTTTCATTAATTTCCCTTTTTAGTTGATAGTTTCTGAATAAGTTGTAACCAACATTAAAAATTCGAAAATGGTATTAATTTTAACATTTAGACCAAAATTTTTTTTTGCATTCTATAACCACAAAAAACTGTTATTAACAAACTAATAAAAAAAAAGAACATATTATTCTGTGTATAATCTATATTACTACATTTTTTACCCTTTCTTTGATTTTTTTATGTTTTTATTTTCTCTTTTTCTTTCTTTTAATCTCTCTCTTCTTTTTTTTTCTTTTATAGACGACGAGTATATCGCGTGAGTGAGAGAGGCAGCCTCGTCGATGATGATATCGACCGGATCCGTCGCCGTGACGGATCGCTCCGATCTGTTGCTCTCTTGTCTCGCCATCGCTGCTCATCATCTCGCCAAATCCTAGCTGACGATCACCGCTGCTCCTTCCTCCCCTCAACCCAAGGCCCCGATCGAGCTGATTGCTTATGTATCACTTAATTATAAGAAGAAAGCACTTTAATTTTATTGGGGAGGGGGTTATTTGTGAAAAGAGAGATATTTAGGTAAAAAACAACAAAACCCTTTGTTTCGGGGCTTCCATTCCTTGAGCTTACCTTTGTTCAATTCCCATTTTCTCCTACCCCAACCTCTTCAGCTACTCTCAGGTTTCTCTCTTCATCTTCTGATAGGATCTGGTCCGATCAAGGGAGATGGTGACGAAGAAAATAAGAAGATTATAAAAAGATTAGAAGAAGAGTAGAGAAGGAGAGTGAAGAAGAGAAATGTCGAAGAAGATAAGGAAAGGATAATTGTTGCTTAATACTTTTCATAGATAAAGAAAGAAAACCCTAATGTTTTGGAACTTAAATACAACTCCATAAGTTTAATAAAGATGAAACGACATCACATTGAAAATTATTTAGATAATCGTAAATCCTCATTTTCATCTAGAGGCTCTCACTTCTTCTTTCCATCGACACTTAGCCACTTTTGACCATCTCCTCTTCTACTTCCTTTCTCCAATCTCGAGCTCTCCTGCCTTTAGACCTCATTCTCCTCTTCATAAAAGCAATTGGAACCCTTAATCTATCAAGGTTGCAATTTGGAAATTGACCTATCAATATTGACAATGGTTCCCACGTTGGCTCAAATGAAGGTAATCCCTTCCATTGCACAACTTCAGTGTCTGAACTTGTTGCTGATCTGCGGATATCGAACAACGTTTCCGGTTCTATGGCCCATTCCTGATTTGAAGTAAGTATGGCTGCGAGATAATGTATGGAGTCTGGAAAAGCTGCGAATGTCTACGGAGAAGTACATCGTGGTTAGATCAAAAGCTGATTTGGTGACATTTGGATACTTGGGAAAGAGGGTCATTTCGATGGTTTATGAACAGGTGAGTCTCTACGTTTTCAAACCTCTTTCTCTGTTTAGTCTTCTATTTGCTTGAGGGCAAGCAAAGGCTAAGTCTGGGGGAGTTGATATATCATGGTTTTTACCCCGTTTAAGCCATGATATAAGTCTGTTTTATCGAGTCTTTATTATTTTATAGAGTCTTTCTACTGTTTTGTAGTCTTTTAGAGTCTTTTACAGGTCCGAGCACGTTTGGAGCGTAATTGGAAGTATTGGAGCTTTCTGGAACAGTTTGGAGCAGAAGCTGAAGTCGTGTTGCTGAGTACCTGATTTCACGACAAGCATCGATCGATACCCCCCTGGTATCGATCGATACTCTTCGAGGCTGACACGACATGCGACTTTAATGAAGAGTTGAAGAATTTCAACTTGGTCCAGAAGTCTTTAATAATTACAAGAAGACCCAATTCGTGATTTAGGTTATTTATAGGGATTTTACAGCCACTTTTAGGCTATGCTTTATTTTTCTATACTTTGATTTTACTTTGGTTTGAGAGAGACAAGTCTGAATCTCCCTTCGTCCGAGATCAGATCTCAAAACCTCTTGTTACTCTTTCTATTTTATTGATGATTTATTCAGTTATGTTGATTGTTTCATTCTCCATGTCTGAGTATATCCACTTTAGGTTCAGGGTTCTCATAAGGGTTTTCTCTGAATGCTAGGTTGATTAGTTTATCAGGATTCACCATCTGAATTAGTTCTTCGCCTTAGGTTGTGTTCGAAGCTAATTCTAGGTTGACGAATCTGGAACTTAGATCTTAGGATAATTGATTAGGCACGACAGTGCGATTAATTACCTGATAGAACCTTAGGTGAGCAAATTGATTATTCGCAAAGAGATTTGGTTTAATTGATTTTTGAACATATCAAACCTGAACTTTAAAGCTGATTTAGACTTTAGGATTCGCAAAGAGATTTGGAATTCCTAGGATTTAGATTTAGATAATTCTCGCAACGACAGTTGGTTAATTATACCTTAGTGATTTGAGTTCAAGAACTGCGCTAAATCTGAATCATGCTAGTTAATTTATCTGCATTCATTGATTTAATGAGAAATACCCTGAACCTATATTTTCCATATTGAATTACAATTCTTTTAATTTCTGCACTGCTTTCAATTACATCTGTTTGACTTAACTTAATTCGATACTATACAATCTATTGTGCATCTCTGTGAGTCTTTGTGGTTCGACCCCTAGCTATATTACAACTACTGCTTTAGTACTGTTAGGGTATTAATTTGAGCATATCAGCAGGCTATCCCTATCCTTAAGCAATTCTTCCACTTGTGCATTTGCAGTTGGAGTATCCCCATAACGCAGTAAACGTGGTGGTTCTCTACCATAGACAGCAAAGAAGGGAGTGTTCTTAATGGGTGAGTGGTAATAAGATTATACGAGTACTCCACCCATGGCAGCCACCGTGCCCATGCCGCTGGATTCCTGCTGGTGAAGCAACGCAAGTATGTTTCGAGACAGCGGTTGACCACCTCCGTTTGGTCATCGCTTTGAGGGTGATACGTTGTGCTTTTATGTAACGCCGCAACTTGTAACCTGAACAATTCCGACCAGAAGCTGCTGAGAAATACCTTATCTCTATCCGAGAATACAGTTTCCAGAAACCCATGCAACCTTACTACCTCTCTTATGAACGCTTCAACAACTGTTCTGGCAGTGAATGGATGTTTCAAGGGAATGAAATGACCATATTTTCAGTCTGTCTATCACCACTAGGATAAAGTTGAATACCTTAGATGATGGTAATCCTTCAACAAAGTCTAGACTGATGTTGGTCCAAACATGTTGCAGAATTGGAAGTGATGAAAGCAACCTTGTAGGAGAAGTGGTGGCATACTTATTTTCTTGACAAACTTGGCACCTGCGTATGAAGCTCACCACATCTTTTTGCATACCTCTCCAATACACCTTCTGGACTAGTCTCTTATATGTTTTTAGTGCTCCTTCATGTCCACCAACTACACTTGAGTGGAATTGCTCCAACAAACTTGGAATGAAGGGAGATCTCGCAGGAATAACCAAACAACCGTTATTGTACAACATCCCTTACTCATAGTTGTACCATGGAATCATATCTCCTCCTTTGTCCATAATCTGAACAATTGTTCCTAATTATGGATTTGCCTTAACATGTTTCACCAGTTCTACCTTATCAATGGATAATGGGGCAGTTAACACCAATTGTCTAAACTCGTTAGTGTGTGGCCGCCTAGACAAGGCGTCAGCTACACGATTCTCCACGCCTTGCTTGTACTCAATCCTGTAATTTAAGCCAATTAACTTCGCAGCCCATCTTTGTTGCACTGTGGAAATAACCTTTTGGTCTAGAAGATGTTGCAAACTGCTTTGATCAGTTTTAATGACAAACTATTTTCCAGTAAGATAATGTTTCCACTTGGAAACTACTGTCACAATCGCAAGCAACCCCTTTCATAAACTGATTTAACATGCCCTTTGGAAGAAAATGACTGACTTAAAAAACGCAATTGGTCGCCTCCTCTGTGATAACACCGCACCTATGTTAGGACCAGAAGCGTCAGATTCAATGGTAAAAGATTGAATAAAATTCGGTAAAACCATAACGGAAAGGTTTGTGACAGCCATCTTACGCGGTTGAAAAGCCTTAGTTGATGCGTCAGTCCACTCAAACCCATTCTTCTTCAAAAGTTCAGTCAAAGGCCTTGCAATATGACCATAATTGCGCACAAACCTGCGGTAGTACCTTGTTAACCCCAAGAATCCTCTTAATTGCGTTACAATTTTGGGTTTAGGCCAACTCAGCATCACTTCAATTTTCTCTGGATCCACTGCTTCTCCATTTCCAGATATAATATGTCCCAGATAAGAAACTTCTGTATGACCAAAAGAACACTTCTTAGCGTTAGCATAGAAGTGATGCTTACTCATTATTCCTAGAACAGTCTCTAAATGTGTGAGATGTGACTGGATGTTTGGGCTGTAAATAAGAATATCGTCAAAGAGAACTAAAACAAACCTCCACAAAACGGCGTGAACAAGTCATTCATGATGGACTGAAAGGTTGATGAAGCATTGGTCAGCCCAAATGGCATAACCAGAAACTCGTAATGACCTTGATGCATCATGAAAGCGCTCTTCTCCACATACATATTCTTGACTCATATTTGGTGGTAACCAGATTTCAGGTCAAGTTTGGAGAAAATTGTGGCGCCATTGAGGTCATCTAACAATTCTTCTATCACCGGAATTGGGTACCTATCGGGAACCGTGGCCTTGTTCAATGCTCTATAATCAACGCAGAAACGCCACCATCCATCCTTCTTTTTGACCAGCAGAACTGGGCTAGAGAAAGAGCTTATGCTTGGTCTTATGATCTGAGCTTCCAGCATTTCATGTACAAGCTTCTCAATCTCATTCTTTTGAGCTAAAGAGTACATGTAGGGCCGTATGTTAACTTGTGAAGTTCATTCTACCAGAGTAATATAATGCTCTCTGATACGGATTAGGGGTAACCCTTTTGGCATCTCAAAAACCTCTGGAAATATGTCCACCATATTCTGAACGTCTGCTGTATAAACCTGCTTCGTCTGCTGTTTCGGAGTGTCAAAAATTTCTGTTAATTCCAGCAAAAACACCATATCTTTTTTCCTAACAACTCTTTCCAATGAGTTAAGTGAGATATGCTCCCTACTTAATGTCGGATCCCCCACAATAGTGACCCACTATTCATGAATCTTCCAACTCCTTGATTACTAGTTGCACCAGAATCCACCAATATGAATACCTCTTTATTCCCGATCATTCCTTCCATCTGCATAGACCATTCAGCGGTTAAACCCACCATTGATTGTAATGAAAGTGTGACAAGTTTTTGTTCCTCGTCTAGTTCACCATTCATTGTTTGTTCTGCTTGTTCTTCCACAACAAACCCCTCTTGTTCCGCTTCATCATCTACCTCTAGACATTTAAATCCTTGCTGCTTGCATCTATGTCCAGGCACACAACATTCCCCACAATGTCTACAAGGATTTGAGTTTCTACTCTCTCCTCCATTTCTAGACCTTCTCATTTCTTTTCTTGCCTGGAAAGTTTTTATGGCTGGTACTGCAGAGTTCTTGTTATGATTAGAGTTCCGGAAGGGCTGACTCAGTGTTGGTGCTGACGTTGTGCATGGGAATGTCTGTACTTGGTAGCTAGCACTCTCACTCTCCTAAGCTTCTATGAGTCGTGCTACTTCTACTATGCCATTCATGTTTACCGGTCTACATCTCACCACCTGATCTTTGAGACTTCTCTTCAACCCTTTTAGAAAAGCTGATTCCAATACATCATCAGGCAGATGAGGAAGTTCCATAGATAGTTCTTCAAATCGTTCTCGGTAATCATCCACACTTCCCTTCTGGTTGATACACATCAAGTGATCGACAGCAGAGCTACCTCTACTAGGTCTGAATCGTACCTTGAATTTATCCTTGAAGTCCGTCCAGCTTAAGATCCGTTCACGATCCTTCAAATATTTCCACTATGTCACAGCGGATCCAATCAAACAAGTTAACGCATGATCAAGCTTTTCAGACTCGGGTGTTCGATTCATGACAAAGCACTTTTTGACACGAAACAACCAATCATCTGGGTTTCGACCATCATACATAAGAAGATCGAGAGGCTTATTTCCGAACTCCGGCTGGATCCGTTGTGAGAGCAGAATCTCACAACCTCAATCCTTAGCGTTTTAGGTTGTATTTTTTGGGAGAGATAACAAAGAACTTGAGAGAAAAAGTATGTATTATTGTTTATTGCCAAGAATTCGGTTCTTACAAAGTGATTCCTTATTTCAAACTTATACTGGTTCAAAAACATAACTGCCTCAGCTTAACTGTTGGAATTAATTCCAAGATCTTTGTCTTTAATGTTGAGCTTGATTATAGGATCTTGAATTAATATGTTTGACTTGCTAGATGCGGGCTCCTTCTCCCATCGACGTCCCCCTTTTCTGCGTACTCGGCTCCTTCCCAGCTTGCGGGCTCGCTCTATGAGGCTTTACCATTAGCTGAGCTTGATTCTAGGCATGTTCAATCAGGCTGGGTTTTGAGCGTGGAATTTGGGCCCAACAATTGCCCCCAGCATCTTTAATGATTTATTGTTGAGGATGCGGCGCTGCGATCTCGGGACTTAATTAATCTTCTAGTTGATACGATCTCGCAATCTCGGTCTTCTGATTGATTTCTTGCTTGCTCGTATACCGAGTTCGTAGGGATCCTGTAACATCTGCGCGACTTTTAAGGGATATGACAGGACGAGTGGGCGAGTGGGTATAAATGAGCGGTTCTCGCTGCTTCAACTTCCCACGCCGCCTCAACTCCCACTTACCAAGGTAATGATGTCTTTTCACTTTTCCCCTTTTTCTTGTATTATTATTTCTACTCCATTAATTGAACTGTCTTCACCTCATTCTTACTTTTACCCGAGATATTTTCCTCTGTAAAAGTTCACTCTCCATCGTTTCCGGTCATATTTCTTCCTTTATTATGAGGACACCACTTACTGCGGCCTCGGAGATCGCTACGTATAGGTAAAACAGATCTCCCTCGATTGGCTTTGACAGAATGGGGGCTCGGAGAGGTACGCCTTTAGTTTCTTGAAGGCTTCCCCGCACTTGTCATCCCAGATGAACTTTTTGTTTCCTTTCAGTAGTTGGTAAAAAGGGAGACATTTATCAGTCGACCTGGAAATAAATCGATTTAGTGCAGCAACGCGTCCTGTCAGCCTTTGCACCTCCTTTACCGAGCTCGGATGTTGCATTTCCAAGAACGCACTGATTTGTTTGGGGTTTGCTTCTATTCCTCTTTGAGTCAATATGTAACCTAGGAATTCACCTGAAGCAACCCCGAAAGTGCACTTTGAGGGGTTCAGTTTCATCCCATACTTGTTTAGTAAGGTAAAACATTCCTCTAGCTAACTTATGTGGTTTTCCTTCTTCACAGATTTAACTAGCATGTCGTCAATGTAGACCTCCATTGACTTACCTAGGAGGTCGGAAAACATCATGTTCATAAGTCTTTGGTAGGTTGCTCCCGCGTTTTTAAGACCAAATGGCATCACTTTATAACATTACGTTCCTCGTTCTGTTATGAAAGATGTCATATCTTGGTCCTCAGGGTTCATTTGTATTTGATTATACCCTGAGAACGCATCCATAAAACTGAGGAGCTGGTGCCCTGCGGTAGCTTCTACCAACTGGTCGATGTGAGGTTGTGGGAAGCTATCCTTAGGACACACTTTGTTTAGATCTGTTAAATCCACACACACTCGCCAAGTACCATTTTTCGTCTTTACTACGACCGGATTTGCTAGCCAGTCAGGATATTTCACTTCCTTGATGAATCCAACGCTTAGCAACCTGGTGACCTCGCTGTTAACAGCTTCGGCTTTGTCAGGCCCGAATTTACGGGGCTTTTGCCGTACTGGTTTGTGATTTGGATCCACATTGAGCTCGTGCGAGATGATGCTTAGATCGTTTCCTGGCATATCAGCTGTTGTCCATGCGAAAGAGCCAGAATTTTCTTTGAGGAATGGTATTAGTTGATCCTTTTGAGCCTTGGAGAGCTCGGACCCAATTCCTACCTTCTGGTCAGGATGAGACTCGTTGACCACAATTTTCTCGATAAGTTCTTTGCGAGGTCCGATGAGGCCTGGACCACTCTTCTTTTTGGTCAGGTGATATGCGAGCTCATCATTACGTTGTAGTGGATATATGACGCTTTCCTTTGCTATCTGGAAGCCTGCCATGTAACACGTTATGGATTCCTTTTGACTCCGCCTAACTGTTGCGATTCTATGCTGGGTAGGGAATTTAATGCATTGATGGTAGGTTGAGGATACACCCCTCATTGAATGTATCCAGGTTCTTCCCATGATGACATTGAACGGGGCTGGTCTATCTATCACCATGAATTCGACCATCCTTCTTACTCCGGCTGCTATTACAGGGAGTCTTATCGTTCCGAGAGATAATGTGGTTTCCCCGGAGAAGCCGGTTAACACCATCTTATTCTCCTCGATTTCGTGATCCGTTATATCCATTTCCCTAAGAACGCTTAGGATGATGAGTTCTACAGAGCTCCATGTGTCCACGAGCATCTTAGTGAGCTCGTATTCTCCCACTTCTAGCATGATTAGGAGAGCATCATCATGTGGGGAATCTAGATCAACGGCCTTGCTTTCCCAGAACGAGATTTGTGTGTCAGGTCCCTTGAACGGGATCTTGTCACGTATGTCGGTATTTATCCTCCATTGATGTTTCTTAATTGAATTTACGAAGTTGCGACATAGCTGGGATCCTCCATGAATAAATTTAATTCTTTTCTTCGTGCTAGGAGGAGGTAGGTCTGTCTCCCTGTCTTTGGGGGGATCTCGCCTCGTCGCTTCCTCAGCTGAACGTTCTTACTTACGATCGTGCTCGGATGGGCGATCTCACCTTTCATTGTCTCGAGCTGGGTAATAGTTCTTCCTCAGAGGAGGTTTCTATAATTCGATTTTACCCAGCTCTCTTGCTGCGAATTTGGCGGCGAGCTGTTTCTTCACCTCATGGCACTCCTCGGTCGAATGGCCCTTGATTTTATGAAAATCACACCACTTGCTGTGGTCATAAGGCTTGAATCTGTTATGAGGTGGGTTTCCCACTGAGTACGAATGTATCCCCTGATTTTGTTTCTGATCTTGGGACTCTTTTTTCCCGAACTTTTTAGGTCCTTGGGAGTTGGTTATCTGAGCTTTCTTGGTCGAGGTTGCGGGTGCATGCTGCTTTGGTTGAGCTGCACTCGCCTCTTCGAGAATAATCCAGCGCGAGGCGCGGTGTAATGCATCATCTAGTGATACGGGCTCCCGAACCGTGAGCTCCTCAAAGAATTTCGAGGTTTTTAGCAGTCCGTTTTGGAGGGCTTTCAAGGCCGTTGGGTTATGTAGATCGGCAATTTTCGCCTTGAAGGCTTTAAAGCTGTCAATGTACTTTCACAACGAGTCACCTGGATTTTGAGTGAGTACCCACAGATCGGCCTCCGAGGTCTCGATATGGATAAATACCGAATATTGCTTCAAGAATGCAGCTTGAAGTTGGGTGAAGTTGTCAATAGAGTTCGGTTTCAAGGAGGTAACCCATTCTAAGGCCGAATCTATTAGATTTTCGGCGAAGAAACGGTAGCGTGCTGACTCGAGGTCACCCCCGAGTAGTCGCACCCTCGAAAAGGCGAATTTGAAACTTCTCATAAATGCCTTGGGGTCGGTTTCTCTGTTATACCGGGGAAATCGGATGTTCCCGACATCGCCGAGCTAGGGGCTCGCGATCCGTGAGGTGAATGGAGTCTGATTGACTTCATCAATCACTATATCTATCTCGGGCGCTGAGCTTAAAGCAGCGTGGACCTGCGATCTCATCCGCTGAAGTTCGGCATTCGTTTCTTCGAAGTATTTCTTGATTGATTCAAACCCATGTGAGCTGCCGGATCCCAGGTTGTTTTCATTATTGCTCGGGAAGCGGAGCAGGGATTCTCCGGGAGGCTGGGAATGATTGATGCCATCGTTCTCAGTTCGGGCTTCGACCTCGGGATTATCTCGAGGCTCAACTTCATTGGCATTCCCAGAGCGATTCTGATCGATTAGTAAGTTTGAGGTCGGATCTACTCCCGGTAAGGTCGCAATTGGCGTAGTTCCTCCCTCCGTGATCTGGATCGTGGAAGGAGTGAATATGGGGTCCGATATCATCGAGCTGAACCGTGAGGTGGTGGTTGAGCCAACCATTCTGCTGGTCGAAGCATTGATATCGGAAAAGTTTAGCCTCGTCACCGGTGGAGGTGGGAATGGCAATCCTCCGTGCCCAGGGGCAAAAAGGGATTGTGTCCCAGGTGGGAGGGCAAACCGCCCGATGGCGCCTGCCCGAGTTGTTCTTTCGAGGTCATCCTGGCGAGCTGCCATTGAGCGATTCCGCTCTATGAGAAACGATATCAAGTTCCGGATCTCAGCTATTTGATCCGGAGCCGACTGGTTTAAAGCTGCAGGTCCCGAAAGATCAGCAGTATCGTCGATCCCAGTCGAGACATTCGCTCCCGAGGTGGTAATAAGAACGTTTGTTGTTTCATCCAGGTCTGTCGGAGCGATGTCGTCAGACTGGGTTAGCTGGATGGAGGTGTTTATAACTCCGGATGAAGTAGTGACTACTGCACTTGTTGTGTCCGCAATTATATTCTTTCAAGTGACTAGTTTCGTAGGTTACAAAGAGGATGTTGTTTTGCTCTTCCCCACAGACGGCGCCAAATTGTGAGAGCAGAATATCACAACCTCAATCTTAGCGTTTTAGGTTGTATTTTTTGGGAGAGATAACAAAGAACTTGGGAGAAAAAGTATGTATTATTGTTTATTGTCAAGAATTCGGTTCTTACAAAGTGATTCCTTATTTCAAACTTATACTGGCTCAAAAACATAACTGCCTCTGCTTAAATGTCGGAATTAATTTCAAGATCTTTGTCTTTAATGCTGAGCTTGATTCTAGGATCTTGAATTAATATGTTTGACTTGCTAGATGCAGGCTCCTTCTCCCAGCGACCTCCCCCTTTTTGCGTACTCGGCTCCTTCCCAGCTTGCGGGCTCGCTCTATGAGGCCTTACCGTGAGCTGGGCTTGATTCTAGGCATGTTAAATCAGGCTGGGTTTTGAGCGTGGAATTTGGGCCCAACACCCGTGGTGACTCAATTCGTAGCTCACGCGAAGGCGTCGATAAGATCCCGTCTGCCTGCTTCAGTGGAACCTCCAAGGTGGGTGAGGGAAAAACCCTTTCTCTCCTGCCTCTCTCCGGCACCGACACAGGTGTGACTGGGGTTTGGAGCTGGACACCGGATACTGGGCTCGCAAAACCAAATGGTGTCGTATCTCCGACGGTTTCATAAAACTGTTGACGAATGATATGGGTCATGGCTTCTTTCAACCACTGTATCTCCTTGTCGATCTTGTCCACACGTTGTTCCCAAGCTGCTGGTGGTGATGACGACTCATAATTTGTTGTCTCGAGTTCTGATGAGCTGGTTTTCGGATCTGGAACGACTGGTAAGGGAGCCATTGTTTACTCTCAATGAAAGTACCAAAATCAAAGCTATCAAGACATATTAACTAGTATATAGAGATTGCTCGAAAGGAGGTGGAGAATCGATTTATTTGGTTTTCTCGAGCAATCGATTCTTGTTTTTTTTTTTTGATTGATTTTCTGCAATCTGAAAACTTCGATGAAATATTAAGCTTAAAGCTAAGCAAAAGCAGATCAGATTCAACATAAACAAAAATCCATACTTTGCATTTATGTTATATCAATTGAAAGTTCAGTTATTGAAAACTAATTGAAGTAAAATAATAGAAACAGCTTTTTGGCATATCATTGGATGTAGCTATCAAAGTTTAGTGTGTTGGGCTATAATCATACATGAGTATGGAGGAGGATCTCAAGTTGCAAGCTGAGAAGCGTATGATGCTTTTTGCTTGAGCAATCTATGTTGCTTTATTTCTAGATTTATGTTGATTTTGAATTTATATTTTTATTGCTTTATCTGGTTTGCCTGAGGAGAATACGTGAGTACAAATTATGTTGCTGCTGGTTTTGTGAGAGATTATGTTGCTTCTGGTTTTACAAGTTTAACAGTTGACTCATCTTTTTTTCTACGTAGATGGATTCTTCCTCACCTAACGCAAATGATGGTGATGAAGTAGCAGATGATATCGGAACTACTCCTGCAAGTGGAAACAAAAGGAAAGAAAATCCAAGAAAAAGAATACTAGATCGAAGGTATGGAATCACTTTACAAGATTCGAGGAGAATGTGAATTTCTGCATCTGTAATTACTATGGTAAATCTATGTCATGTGCCACATCGTCTGGAACTTCAAGTTTGATGAAGCATCTGCAGGGAACACCTTGTGTAGGAGGAAAGTAGAAAGGAGAGGCAGAATATTATAACTCCTCAAGATGAAAGTGGTGGTAATCTGAAGTTCTCAAAAGTTTTTGAAGTTGTTTTAAGGGAAACATATAATGAGATGCTTGTTTTGGGTGAATTACCGCTTGCATTTATTGAAAGCCTGGCTTGGAAACATTTTTGCAGTCGGGTGAATCTTCACAAACCTCATTCACGGAGAACAACCACAAGAAAAATTGTTGAAATGTATGTGAAAAAAAAAGCAGATATGAGGAAAGTGCTTGGTGCTAATAAGGAAAGGGTCTCTCTCACAAAAGATATTTGGGTTGCTCCCACGACATGAGCTAGCTACATGGTTATCACATCACACTTTATTGATGCAAAGTGGCATCTAAAGAAGTTAATCATAGGCTTTAAGAACATCGGAAATAATAAGGGGTATACTATTTGTTATGTTTTGGTTGAGTGTTTGGCTGATTGGGGAATAAAGAAGGTATTCACAATCACTGTTGACAATGCCACTTCTAACACTTCTGCTCTCAGGAGATTTAAGGAGACATTAAACTCAGTAGGTAATAATGCATTGATTTTAGGAGGTGCAAACATGCATTTGCGATGTGCTGCTCATATCATTAATTTAGTTGTCAAAGTTGGGCTGCATGAAGTTGATAAAAGTGTGTCTGCGATCCGTAATGGTGTTCAATATGTGAGAGCTTCTACAAAAAGACTGAAGGCATTCGACCTAAGAGTTGAATCAACAAAGATGACAAGAGGAAGTTTATCTTTGGACTGCAAAACCAGATGGAATTCAACCTACCTCATGCTTACAAGAGCTTTTAAGTTCAGGTCAGGTTTTGATAGATTGGAAGCAAAAGATAAGCTGTGTAACGATTACTTTCAAGAAAAAGTGGGGAGAAAAAAGAGTTGGGGCTGCAACAAAAGATGATAGGGATTCAGTTTTAAGGTTAGTGAAATTTTTGGTCGTATTTTATAATTCTACACTAGTTGTTTCAGCATCTTCTTCAGTCATTTCATACAAGTGCTACAATGAAATTGTGGCTATTGAAAGAAATTTGATTAAGCTGAGTAATGAGCCTGATGAAACATTGAGTGCAAAGGACAAAGCTATGAGAGGCAAATTTGATAAATATTGGGATGGGTTGAAGGAAATCAATAGACTTTTGATCATAGCTAATATCTTAGATCCAAGTAACAAAATGAAGTTTGATACACTTTGCTTTGAGAGGTTTTATGGAAAAGATAGTCCTGAATGCAAAGAGCTTTCTCAATATGTCATGACGGTTATGAAGAAACTGTTTGAGGAGTATAGCATCAATGTGATCATAACTGAGACATTATCTAAATCCGCAAGAACTGAGTCTCAACGTGGTCAAGAGACTCAAGAGTCACAAAAACATGGTACATGTACTGTGTTTGAAAGAATGGAAAGAGATGGTAGATGAATTGGAAGTGAAGATGAAAAATCAGAGTTGGATATATATTTGAAGGAGAAATGTGAAACTCCAAAGAAAAACATGTTTGGAACAGAATGTGATGTCTTGGGGTAGTGGAAGCTTAACAGTTCTAAGTTCCATATTTTATCCCAAATGGCTAGGAATGTGCTTGGAATGCAGGTGTCTTTTGTTGCATCAGAGTCTGCGTTTAGCACCAGTGGTAGAATCTTAGACCTATATCGGTGTTGTTTGACTCACTACGTGGTTGAAGTGCTAATGTGCACACAACAATGGTTGAAGTGTGAAATTCGATAAAATCAAAGAGGAGTGGTTACTAAAGAACAATTGATTGCTGATATTGAATTGCAACATAAACTCCAGAGAGGTAAATTATGTTCTTTGAAGTCTCTTTAGAATTGTGCTTTTACGTTTTATGTTTATAACTTTCTTTTTTTTTTCAATTATTTTCAGATTTTAAATCTCAAGACATCTTTCAAAACTGAAATTAAGAGTCTCCTATTCGAATATAAGCACTACAAGAAAACAGCCGTTTTCCGACGGCTGATTCCGTCGGAAAAAGTCATTTCCGATGGATTTTTCTGTCGGTTCCAGCTCGTCGGAAAATAAAATCCGTGAGAAATTTCTGACGGATTACCAACGGAATATTCTGACGAAAATTTCTGACGAAAATTTCTGACGAAATTTCTGACGAATTTCCGACGGATATACACCGTCGCACATTATTACGACGGATTACCGACGACCCTATATCCGACGGAATTCCGACATAAATTCCATCGAAACAGTTCTGACGGTATTCTGACGACCATTTATTCCGACAGATCTTTGTCCGGAAAGCAGTCGAGAATCCGTTGGAAATCCGTTGGAACTTTCCGACGGATTTCCCACGGATTGTTTCCGACGGAATGGTTCTGACGGATTTCCCACGGATAGTTTCCGACGGATTTCTGACGGATAATTTAATAATCAGTTTTAATTATAAATTTTAAATTAATATTTAATTTTTAAATTAAATATACTTAAAAAGTAATTAATAATTCAATTATTAATTTATTTAATTTGTATTAAATATATTATTAAAAAAGAAATTAATAATTAAAATTCATAAAACATTAAAAAGTATTAATAAAACAAAATTATAATTGTTCAATAAAAAACATTAAACAATTTAAACGTCAGGAGAGTGGTCGGGATCGTTGGGGTTGGCGGGGTTGTTTTCCGAAAGATATCTGGGAAGGCGTTTTGCATGATCTTATGCAAGTCGGCGAGCTGTGACTGAGTCGAAGTTTGTGAAAACTTTAAATCTGCAACCTCGTCGTCACGGTCTTTAACCGTTTGGCTTAGCCTCGCGATTTCTTCCCGATACTACGAAGGATACCGAGGAATCGAGGAAGATGATTCCTGGGTCGGAAGTCCGCCTAACCCCTTGAATCGACCCTTTACTTGTCGAGTTTCCTACTAAATATTAAAAATGTTAGTAATAAATTAAAATAACGGAAAAATAAATTGAAAACAAATAAAAACTTACCCCGAGAACAATTTGGTCGATCTCTTTCGTGGATAAAACGTACTCGTTCGAGTCCGAGGATCCGTCAAGAGTGAGGTGCGACATCAAAACTTCATGTTCTGTCTTCTTCTTCTTGCAGGTCTCGACAAGCTGGCGCATGCGTGGGTCCTGGATCACACCCGTTTTTTTGTTGGTGTGCCTCTTCTCGATGACTTTAAGGTAGTCGGGAGGTTTTCCCTCTGCCTTCGCATGTACAATTTAATTAAGTAAAAAGTAATATTAAAATAAATTAGTAATTAAAAATTGAAATTACAATTACCATTTCCATCGCCTCGCGTTCGACGGCCTTTTCGCCCCCGTTGCGAATGTAGACACCCTTCCCTCCTCGGTCGCTGTTGCGGTTCTTTGAATTTCTTGCGGAGGTCGCCTTCGTCGTCGGCTTACTCCAGTACTCGTAGAAGCCCTTCCACACATCGTCCTCAAGGTCATTCGGCTTCGCTAAGCCTTGCTTCCACTTATGTTTCCACTCGTACATGTGGTTCGAGTACGAAGCCGCGACATACCTGTCGAATTGCCCGATAACCTTCGTCGTAAGGTCAAAGTCCCACGTGAACTCTTGCTACAATTTAATACATATCGTTAGTTTGGAAAATTTTATATTGAAAAAATGAACTAAAAAAAGAAGAAAACTCAAGTAAATACTTACCGCGAAACTCCGGTGCCAAACGTCTTTCTCGTCGGAAGGCATGTCGGAGTACTTCTCGTGCGGTTTATCCAACATGTTGTGGAGCATTCGCAATATTGCCTTTGTGATTTCAGGCGACAACTTAAACCTGAAAACATGTTTAAAATAAAGTTAGTACGTTAAAATTCTAAATCTAAATAAATTGAACTTATAATAGAAATTTCACTTACCATGTCCCGGCCTCGAACTTCGGGTCGAGATGGATGCAGTCGTCTCGGTTCGGCTGCCGGACAAGATCCTCGATCCTAATGTTGGACCGAGCCGCGGATTGCTGGGAGTCCGGAATTTGAGTTCCCGAGCTCGATGGTGCAGTAGACGGAGCTCGATGACCCCGAGAACGGCGGCCTTGGGAACCGCCCAAACGGAGAGAGTCCTCGTCAGCCCTGCGGGAAAAACATAAAAACGTTAGTACATCGAAAGCTAAACATTTCGAAAAATATTAAAATATCCGGGAATTTAGAAATTTTACGGATTATTAAAAAATTTCAGGATTTTAAAAATATTCGTGAATAGTCAAAACCGTGGGATATTTGAATTTCTCGGGATTTTTGAACTTCTCGGGAATTTTGAACTTCTCGGGATAGCTATTACCAACTTCAGAAGCATGTGGATAGAGATCTTTCTATTGAATACTCGGATTCTTCTCATTAGGACAATAAGGTCAAACAAAAGCCGAAAGTGACTTTCTGCTTTTGTGTGTCATTATTGTCATAACAAGATGAACCCGAGTTTTCAATCGAAAGATCTCCTTCAACATGCTTCTGGAGTTGGTAATAGCAATCCCGAGAAGTTCAAAAATCCCGAGAAGTTCAAATGTTCCACGGATTTCACAATTCACGAAAATTTCTAAAAATCCCGAAATTTTTTTAATAATCGGGATAAATTTCTAAATTCCCGAAAATTTAATATTTTCCGAAAATATTAAAAATTCCCATCTAAGTAAAAAATTTCCGAAAATTTCGGGAATTCCCAAAAATTACAAAATTTCTGAAAATTTTAAAATTCACTAAAATTTTAATATATTTTCAAATAACGTTTATAAATATGTTTATAATTAGTAAAAATTATAAAAACTTAAACGTATTTGTACGTCGAACGATGATTCAATTATATACATATTTCACAACTCTCAATACTGCTTTAGGACCCAGTTGCTGTGAGATCCAATACGCATCGTCTGGTAGCCGTGACGATGACGAATAAGAGAGTGGTGAAATAGGTATATAATTGAAACACATCTTCGACGTACACTTACATTTTTATTTTATAATTTTGATTTTATAAAATTATAAATTTTGATTAGTATTTAAATTTTTTATATTTGTTATATAATTGTTAGATTAGTGATTTAGATTAATAATTTATTAGATTAGTATTTATAATTTTGATTTTATATTTTCCAAAAATGTTTTTATATAATTTTTATATTTACACAAAAACGATTTTTATTTTATAAATTCCAAAAACGATTTATAAAATTTGGAAAAAGTTTTAACAACCTAAAAACAAAATTATAAATTACTAAATATAAAATTATAAATACTAATCTAACGAATTCACAATTTATTTCCACTTATTCACAAATTCACAAATTTACAAATCCTAACATTTTATTAATCTATATCACTAATCTAACAAATTATTAATCTAAATTACTAATCTAACAAATTCGAAAATTTAAAAATCCTAACAGAGAGAGAGAGAGAGAGAGAGAGAGAGAAAAAAAAAGATAAATGAGAAGATCAAGTCGATTCAAAGATATATATTGATTTTCGACGGAAATATCGGTCAGAAATCCGTGGGTTCGCTATAACAAATTTTAATTATGGCGGTCAATCTTCCCGCGGTATCGAAAAAACCAAAGTCCGTCGGAAAACCGTCGTAACTTTCACTAGGGATGTCAATCGGGCTAGCCCGGCCCGGCCCGAAACCCGTAAAGCCCACATATATTTGAGACCGGCCCGGCCCGGCCCAAAAAAAATCGGGCCTAAATTCCAAAGCCTGGCCCGACCCGGACAGGGCTCTAGGGCTTTTCGGGCTTTTCGGGCTTTTTCGGACTTTTTCGTTCTTTTATTTACAAACACAAAATTCACAATTCTCAGATGAATAATTAAAACAAAATATTTATAAAAATAAATATAAATTGAAATGTATTATTTCAAATCCAATTAAAATTTAAAAGTAAAAGTTTGACAAAAAAACAAATAAAATTCAAATAAATTGTATTATCAAATAAAACATAAAATCAAAACACTTCAAATCTAGGTAGTAGAGTTTAGATTAGAATCTCCTTCATTGTCTTCTAAATCCTCATCACCATCAAGAGGTACAGATAAAAAAAAAAGTAAAATAATATTAAGTTTTGACATGTATAAATTATATAGAAATGTCATTGAAAGTTTATAGATAATAATTTTTAAAATATGAAGTAAATATGGATGAATGATAATAGTACATGGATCACGAAATTTATAGAAAATATGTCAAATTATTATTTTTATAAAGATAACTGTTTAAATAAAATCTCTAACTAATTAAAATAAAAAGTTCCGGGCTTTTCGGGCTAGCCCGAGCCCGATCGGGCTAAGCCCGAAAACACACTAGCCCGAATGAGCTTTAGCCCGAAAAGCCCGATTTTTTCGGGCTTATATTTCTAGGCCCGAGCCCGCTGTTTTTCAGGGTCGGGCCGGGCCGGGCCTCTGGCTTTGGCCCTAATTGACACCCCTAACTTTCACACAGATTTCCGACGGAAATGGAAATATACGGTATATTCTGTGCATGTGTTCCTATTGGTCAGTCAACCGACACGTGTAACCCATATCCGTCGGAAATCCATGGGAAATTTCTGACGGCTTTCCGACGAACTTAGGGTAAAATTGGGGTTTAGGGTTTAGGGTATTTTGAACTGATTTAGCAATACCTAATCTACATGTCTCAATAAAAAAAAAATAGTATATCCATCAATGCCAATAACATTTTATGAGTTTAAAACTTTAACAACATCAAAACCTATACATTTTACATAAATCAACTATAACTTATACAAACAATTCCATCAAATTTTATAAATTCTATTTAACACAGTTTTTTACAAATTTGACAAATTGAAGCTACTCTATAAACATCATACAAGTGTTCGTATACAATTCATATTAAAAAAAATTAAACCCTAAACCACTTTTTTGTTTATCCGTCGGAAATCTGTGAGAAATTTTCCACGGATTTATGACGGATTCAGTTGAATCCCCGGCTAAAATTCCCTCGTTATAACTTACCCCCGGCTAAAATTCCCTCGGCTAAAACTGAATCCGTCAGAAATTCGTGGGAAATTTCCCACGGATTTCCGACGGAGAGTCAGTTGAATCCACGGCTACAATTCACTCGGCTTAAATTCCTTCGATTATAACTTACCCCGGCTAAAATTCCCTCGGCTACAACTGAATACGTCGGAAATCCGTGGAAAATTTCCCACGGATGTTATAAAATGGAAGTATACTTAGCATTTTATTGGGTTTTTAAAATGGATTATTACACTTAAGTTTATCAAATGTCTAATTTTATAAAACTTCCACATAACTAATACATTATACATAACAAATATCAAGTAGAAGTACAAGTACATATTTTACAATGCAAATTTTATTAAATTACTCCGAATATGATGATAAGTAATCTGATTCTCCTGATTCGGAAGTTTCCCCAAATTCGTCTAATTCTTTCTCTGAATCTTCAAATACCCGATCATCTATAGGTATGTTGAAATCAACAACAAGGTCAACCTTAAGGGAATGTTCGATTGAACCCAAACCAACGAAGCTTTGTTGGAGGGGTTCATTATCGGACATCCCATAAACCCTACCTCTGGAGTTTATCGAGGTAACTGTAATCCACGAGTCTTGTTTGTTTGTCACTCGTGGATAGGGAATATAGCATAACTACACAATGTAATATAAAAATTAAACCACGTATGTCTTCACAAATATACTAACAAAAAACATATATAAAATAAAGAATAAAACGAAACTGGTACGCTTGTGAAGCAAGTACGAAAGGCTCGTATTTCTGGAGTCACCTTCTGCTATGTAATGATGTAACACCAAATTGGTCGTGTCGCACACCGCTTCCTACTAATGGGTCGTTCCAGTAGCATAAAAATGCAACGCATCTTAACCCGAGCATTCCTGGGTACTGGACATCGAATATCTCACGTACGGTACCATAGTATACAAGATCACCAGACTGAGTTGATACACCGTAATCTGAAGTTGTTGCACTCCTATCATCCCGAAGAATCTTAAAAGAGTACCTCTGGGTGCTATACATCACAAGTGACTGCACAGTAGCTAGTGGAAAGCGCACAATTTTTTATAACCACGTGGGAAATATTTTTCCATTAGCCTTCTCT
The DNA here is from genome assembly GCA_002933935.1 of Eutrema yunnanense. Taxonomy (NCBI): domain Eukaryota; kingdom Viridiplantae; phylum Streptophyta; class Magnoliopsida; order Brassicales; family Brassicaceae; genus Eutrema; species Eutrema yunnanense. The sequence continues at coordinate 168,561 of PKML01003900.1, read as the reverse complement.
GTCGTGACCTGCACCAAAAAAAATTAATGCCAAATAAATCATTCATTATATATATATATATGATAGCTAGTTAAAAACAAGGCAATGACAACTTACGTAATCTCTTAACCAACGACCAAACTCTTCCTCTTTGAGCTCGATTAGCTCGTCCTCTGTTTTGTTCAGAAATGCAAAACGTTGATATGCCATATACATCATGTGAGATTGAAGTGATAATAACGGTACCATATATATAATCAAGGACCCAATAATTAATTAATAATTTGGTTCAATAGAATATATATACCTCTCGTATTCATCAACTCTGTCGCAGTTTGTAAGAATATACATATGCAAATGGTCTCGCTCCTGTTGTGAAAGTCACTGCTTCTTGCCTTTTCCACTATGTCGTCCAATCTCTAAGAATATATGAGGAACATCGACCGGATAAAAAGGTATTACGCTTCCATCATCATGTCGAGCTGGTCTACGACTCTTCGTTTTGACTTGTAATGGAAAGTAGAACTCGGCAAAATGTGAAGTTTCTTCATTGATGCTCTGTGCGACAATAGAACCATCCACTTTGCTCAAAATTTTCACCTTCTTTTTTAGATGAAACATATAACGCTCAAAAGGATACATCCAACGATACTGAACAGGGCCCCCAAGCTCTGCTTCTCGAGGGAGATGAATTGTTCGATGTTCCATAACATCATACAAGGATGGCAGAAATATCTTCTCCAAATTGCAAAGGATTACGGGTATATTATTCGCAAGGTTGCGGATACCGTCAGATGTAAGAGAGCGCGACATATATCTCGAAAAAATGCACCAATCCCTGCATATATAATAAGTGTACGAAATTAATAAATAAAGACTAAAGTATTGTACATGGAAAGTATTGAAATAAATAAATTTAATGATTCTACCTGCAATTGCTTCGTGGACATTACGTGGTAGAAGACAGGCAAAGGCAAATGGAAGGAGGCGTTGCATCACAACATGGCAATCATGGCAATCATGACTCTTCATCCCAGTAAACTTCCCTTCTCCATGATCAACGCAGTTCCGAAGGTTAGATGCGTATCCGTCCGGGAATCTAACACTATCGGAAATCCAGTTAAAAAAACACGGCCTTTGAAGGTTCATCTAACCGAAATAATGGGACTGGAGCCTTCCCGTTCCTTGTCACATGTAGTGCTCTACGAGAACAAATGTCTGGCAAGTCTAATCTAGACTTCAAATTGTCCTTCGTCTTCCCTTGGACATTGAGAACGGTGTTCATAATGTTGTCAAAAACAAATTTCTCAATGTGCATGACATCCAGATTGTGCCTCAAAATATGGTCCTTCCAATAAGGCAAATCCCAGAAAATACTCTTCTTGTGCCAATTATGTACGTTGCCACAACCATCAACATGATGATGCCCGTTACCACCACAATCAACCGTCCTCTCTGCACCAAAATTCCTGAACTGAGTCAACAAATAGTGTCCATCTAACTTAGGAGGTGGACAATCAACTACTTTCCGGTTCTTCCTAAACAATGTCGTGCTCCGACGATAAGGATGATCGGTTGGTAGAAATCGCCTATGGCAATCAAACCAAGACGTTTTGCGTATGTGCTTCAACTGGAACGCATCTGTGTTATCTTGACAGTACGGGCACGATAACAATCCGTGCGTTGTCCATCCTGATAACATGCCATATGCTGGGAAATCGCTAATGGTCCACATAAGTACCGACCGCATAACGAAATTCTGCTGACAAGAAACATCAAACGCCTCAACACCTTGGTCTCATAACATTCGCAACTTATAAATCAATGGCTGCAAAAACACATCAAGTGATCTCTTCGGATGCTCTGGTCCAGGAACGAAAATGCTAAGGAACAAGAACTCCAGTCTCATGCACAAAGATGGCGGCAAATTGTAAGGTGTTACAAATACTGGCCACAAAGAATATTGTCTGTCGTGCTTCCCAAAAGAGTTAAAACCATGAGTACATAATCCAAGGTATACGTTCCTCGCCTCATACGCAAAACTGGGATACATTGACTAAAAATGTTTCCATGCTTCTGCGTCTGACGGATGACCAATTTCTCCATCCGTTGTATGCTCTGCATGCCATCTCATTGCTCCCGCTGTACGTTATGACTGATATAACCTCTTCATTCTCTCTGTTAACGGCAAATACCACATCCATTTATATGCCACATACACTCTTCCACTTGTTTCCTTATACTGAGGTTTGCGACAAAAACGGCAACTCGAACGGTCTGCGTCCTCTCTCCAGTATCTTCTGGTAAAATTTCTTTCACAAAATCAGCGATTGCATCCACGCACTCCTCACTCAAATTGAAATCCGTCTTTATACCCATCATCCTAGTTGCAGTTGATAAAGGGGAATGCCCACCTCTACACCCATTATATAACAAATGTTTAGCAGCGTCTAACATATCAAATAATCTCCGAGCTTCTAAGTTAGGTTCTTCTCCTCTATCTCCATACTCAGCAACCAATGGTATACGTTCACGAAATGCATCGTTTACCATCTGAACATGACCTACAGTACTATCTACTTCAATTGCAGGTTCTTCTAAGCTAGCATTATCCCCAATATACCGTTCACTAGTACTAGCAATATTATCCACCATTGTATCATTTTCTCCATGATAATACCAAACCGTGTAACCCGGCACAAACCCATGACAATACAGGTGTGACCATACTTCATCTATCACGATAAATCTACGATTCCGACAATTACTACAAGGGCAGTAGATTTTACCGTTTTTTTGCTTTCTTCTGCGTACCCGCAAATGTCATGAATTCCTGCAGACCTTCTTTGAATTCCTTCGTAACTAGGCCCGCGTCCAGAATTTGATGAGGCTAGTCCATCCATGATCGAAAATAATTATAAGAATCTGAAGAAGACATTATCGTAAGGAATTAGATAGAGAGGTTTTTTTTGTTGTTGTGATTGTAAATGAAAGGTGGATACGTTTTTATAAGGAAAATTGTGCGCATTTTCCGACGGATGCAAAGTAGATATTATCGATGTCGGCAAGATGTCGGCAAGGTCACCATCTGTCGAATATCCGTCGGAAATCTGTCGGAAAGTGTCCGACGGATGCATGTCGTTGGAAATCCGTCGGCAACATGTCGGCAACATCAGCATTTGTCGTAAGGCCGTCGAAAATCCGTCAGAATTGGTCCGACAACTTGTTGTCGTCGGAAATCCCTCGGAAATTTCTGACGGAGTTCCGACGGGTACGATTTTCCGACGGATGTTAAGTTCGTCGAAATCTCGTCGGAAAGCCGTCGGAAATGGCCATATTTTCTTGTAGTGAAGGTAATACTCTATCTCTTCACATTTTTTTAGTTATGAATTGTGTGTCACATTGTCAATGACTTACTGACTTTTAAATCGTTTCAAATCCATCCATTGATAATGACTTACTGACTTTGTTAATGACAGTAACTATTTATGCAAGCTACAACGATTCTGGATTTACGGATCCTTCTTACCTTTTCCGATAAGATTCATGTACCATCAGCACGATTTGATTAATCTTATCGTCTGGAATTTCTACCTTATGAATTGGGATTATTACTTGATGAGATTCTCTACACTGCAAGAAAACACAGTTTTTGCTACTTTTTTTTTATCACAAAAATGTGGGACGAAAGTGTAACTAATTTGCGACTATTGTGCTCCTACTCGCAATGCAGAGGCAAAACAGTCGCAAATTAACAGTGAAACGTAGTAGTCACAAAAGAGTTGCTTATTAGCAACTCATGTTTTAGTCTAACTTTGTAGTCGCAAAAGTAGTCACAAATTTTTGACTGATTTGCTTTGGTTTAGCAACTCCACTCGAATTTTTTAAAGAAATTCATCAATATATAATTGTAAATAAGTTAATTTATAAGTTTTAACATATACTTGAATTGCAATATACACAGAATCATTGTAAAGTCATATTCAAACCTTTTAGGTTCTTAAAGTTTAGGGTTTAGGGTAAAGGTTTTTGATTTAAAAAAAAAGTGTGACAAAATTGTCTTTAAATACCCACTAATTTGCGACCAACACCTGAAATTGTGACTGATTTGCTTCGGTTTTGCCACTCCAGTCAATTTTTTTTTAAAGAAATTCATCAATATATAATTGTAATAGGTTAATTTAGACGTTTTATATAGATTTGAACTATTATATAGATTGAATCATGATATTAGAGGAAAAAACTTTTAATTTCCAATATTCTATACTTATGTTTGTTTCTACTCATAACACGTATAAGTAGTCCAAAAAGGGTCTCAAATTTGCTACCGTTTAGCAACTCCACTCGATTTAAAAAAAAAAAAAAATCATCAATATTGAATTGTAAATATGTTAATTTGTACGTTTTACATAGATTTGAACTACTATATACATTGAATAATGATAATAGAGAAAAAAACTTTTAAATTTCAATATTCTAAACTTATGTTTGTTTTTACTCATAACATGTATAAGTGGTTACATATGTTTTACATAAAATGATTTTGAAATATATAAATCATTCAAAATTTACTTACAATGTGTTAGTTTACTCTTTAAATAGAGAGTACTACTCTAGAACTAAATTTATAATGATTGTAAAGTCATATTTAAACTTTCTTGGCTCTTAATCTTTAGAGTTTAGGGTATATGTTTGTGATTTATAAAATAGCGTCACGAAACAGTCACAATTTGCGACTACTTTGCTACTGTCATAGCCTATTTGCGACTACTTTGCTACACTTAATTGTGCGATTACTTTGCGACTCTTTAATTTTTTGATTTTTTTTACGAATTTGGTGAAATATCAAGCGGCAATTCATCCCTTTATATATTATTTTGCTACCAATTTGCGACCACTTTAGAACCGTCTCGTTAATTACCAAGTTAATTACCACTTCGTCTTGTTCCTTCTCTTCTTCTCCACCAGTTTCGTTTTCTTATCCTCTCCGGCAATTGACTCTCTCTCACGCTCTCGCCGCCTCCTCTCTCTTGCCGCCTCTCCCAGCCTCGCCGAGACTCTCTCTTGGTGGTCCCCTTTCTCGACTCCCTCTCTAATTTCAATTTGATTTCATGGGGCTTGCGCAATTTTCTCGTTATTTTGAGGGTTAAATCGTATTGTGAAGAAAGTTTGGATCTTTTACTGATTCTTATGTTTGAGTTGTTTAATTGAGAGTTGAATCGTATCGTGAAGAAAGTTTGGATCTTTTATTCGTTTGAATTTAATGATATGTTTGGGCAATGAATCCTCTGTTTTCTCCTTCTCTTTGTGTTTCTCATCAATTTGATTTCATGGCTTTTCGCAATTTTTTTGTTATTCTGAGTTCAAACGAGTTGGTTAATTGAGGGGTTGAATAGTATTTTGAAGAAAGTTTGGATCTTATTGCGTTTGGGTTTGAGTTTACATTGTATTTAGGTGAGCATTCTATTTAGGGATGTTGTCAAGAGGGTTTGAGCCATGTGTTAGCCCGGCCCTACGCAAACCCGGTCATGCACAAACCCGGCCTTGCGCTAACCCGGTCATGCGCTAACCATGTAAATTGTAGAAAAAGAGTTAGCCAATCCTGTACTAACCTTGTAAACTGTATTAGTCTTTTTCTTTATAATTAGAACAAAAATTACATTTGTTTTTAATGTCATTTTATATTTGTAGCATTCAAGTTATTATTTAGAAAAGTAAAACAAATTACAAAATCACATTTTTAAAGAAAAAACGAGAAAAATACAATTTTTGTATTTTGTTCATCGATTTGGAGAGGAAGATTCTCGACTTGTGTTCTTCAATAGAGAAGTCTTTTTTCATCTATTTATCTTTACTGTTTTCTTTTAATTATTATGATGTTTAGCTCAGCTATTTCTGAGTAGTTTCTTTGTTGGGTATAGGGTTGTCAAGGGGCTCTCATGGATCGATTTTTCATTAGGTTTTTAGGTTAGAATATCGATTAGGGTTCTTCGTTCTATCCTTTTTGTTAATGCATGTTTGCTTGATTGATCACCTATGCAATTGAACCTATGTATTTTTAGAACCACGAAAGTGTTGGATCTATATGCTTGAACCACGAAAGTGTTGGATTTTAAAGCAACTTTGGTCGTCTATTGTTTCTTGAACTTTGAACACGAAAATATATGTAGCCTACTCTTGTACACCCTACACACTTATAATTTATATACTCGACTAGTAGCTTTCGACTCTGACCGCGCAGAAAATAATGATGACAAAGACAAGTTCGTTAACGCTCACATTCCATCTAAAAGTATGCTTTCGTATCTTGTAGCGGAATTGCTCGCCTACCCTAGATCAAACATATAGATCCAACACTTTTGTGGTTCTAAAAATACATAGGTTCAATTGCATAGGTGATCAATCAAGCAAACATGCATTAACAAAAAGGATAGAATGAAGAACCCTAATCGATATTCTAACCTAAAAACCTAATAAAAAATCGATCCATGAGAGCCCCTTGACAACCCTACCCAACAAAGAAACTACTCAGAAATAGCTGAGCTAAACATCATAATAATTAAAAGAAAACAGTCAAGATAAATAGATGAAAAAGACTTCTCTATTGAAGAACACAAGTCGAGAATCTTCCTCTCCAAATCGATGAACAAAAGCAAAAGCGGCTAAGAATTTTGTCTCCAGTCTTAAAGCGTGAAAGATTACAACTATAGACTCTGAACAGAAATCACTTCAAGTTCGATTTTAGTTTGGTGGGTTGGAGCCCAGGGGCGGATGTATGAACAAAGGTAGAGGGCACGTGCCCCATGCTATTTCAAATTTTGTTATTAGATTTTTGTAGTAGCTATTTTTAGTGTAAATATTTGATTGCACAGTTTTCTGAATGTTATAGTAATTGAATTATTACGAACTAGTTTTGGAATCTGGAAAGAAAACTATGTCAAATTTGGTTTTGTGATGTTTTTTTTTTAATCATGTATCAATGGAAAAATATTATAAAAGAAAATTTGCATTGACAACGTCTGAAAATGATTTGGATGATTTACCTTCAGATCATGCAGATAGGAAAAGAATATTGGAATATCATCCTATTGAAAGAGATGAGGTAAGACGCAAATATCTAATGAAAGGTCCTTGCCAACTTCGTGGTCATGATTTTCCTAAAACTGCAATAGGGAATAAATTAAGACGATTCAATCCATCTTGGTTTGATGTCTATGGTCGTTGGTTGGAATATAGTGTGGGAAAGACAAAAAAAATTTGTGTGTTTTTCTACTTGTTTAGAGATTACACAGAAAAAAAAGGTGAAAGTGATGAATTTGTGACAAAAGGCTTTGATACTTAGAAAAATCCAAAGAGATTACTAGAGCATGTGCGATCGGTGAATAGTTTTCACAATAATGCATTGAAAATGGCTGATAATCTGATGACACAAGATCAATCAACCGTTCATGCTTTTTATAAGCAGGATGACGCGGCTAAAAATGAATGCAGGATCAGATTGAATGCTTCAATTGATTGTTGTAGGTATTTACTACGACAAGGATTAGCTTTTTGAGGTCATGATGAAATTGTGGGATCAGCTAATAGGGGAAATTTTGTAGAGCTTCTGAAATATACTGCAGAGCAAAATGAGCTTGTAAGTAAGGTTGTGCTGGAGAATGCTCCGAAAAATAATCAAATGGTGTCTCACAAAATTCAGAAAGATATAGTTCATTGCTTTGCTGAGGAAGTTATTGCATCTATTATTCAAGAGTTTGATCATGATGTCTTTTGCTTTTGGTGGATGAATATGCAGATGTTTCTGATAAAGGGCAAATGGCTGTGGTTTTTTGCTTTGTTGATAAAACTGGGATAATCAAAGAAAGATTCATTGGTCTTATTCTACTACTAAAAAAAAGTTGTATAGCTACGGATTATTTCCTAGCTATTATCCATTTTCCGTAGCTATATGGGTTAATAGCCACAGAAAGCTAGGGATTTTGTTCTGTAGCTATAGCTTCGTAGCTAATTGGAATCCGTAGCTTTTCGTGGCAAAAATAGCTACCAAATGTTACGGCATTTTCCGTGGCTAGTTAGCCATGGATAGTTACGGCATAGACCATGGCTAGTCAGCTACGGATATATTGGTGACTAATCGGTAGCTTTTTAGAAAAAAAAAATAAAAAAAAATATTAACAACAATAATTTATAAAAAAACAAAAAACAAATTAAGAAAACTGTTTTAAACCACGCTCCAGCCACCGTATCTCCACCGCCGAAACTCCAGCCACGCTCCAGCCTTCCGCCGAGTCGCCGGTCTTCCTCTCCGTGTCGCCTCTTCCGTGCCTCCTCCACCGTATCGCCACGTCATCTCCAGCCACCATATCTCCACCGCCGAAGCTCCAGCCACGCTCCGAACTCCTCCTAGACACGCGCCGCTATCTTCAAGCGGAGCCGGGTCCTGAACAGAGCATCTGCTTTCCGCCGAGTTGCCGGTCTTCTTCTCCGTGTCGCCTCTTCCGTGCCTCCTCCACCTCCTCGCGAGCTCCTCCGGCCAGATCTGATCCTCCGAGTGCATCGCGAGCTCCTCCGTCTGGCCCCCTCCTCCACAGTGACTGGATCTGAAAAAAAGAGTGGGATGAGGAGGAGAAGAAGAGAAAGAAGGAGAAGAAGAGAAAGAAGGAGAAGAAGAGAAAGAAGAAGAAGCGGAGGAAGGAGAAGAGGAGACTTACCGTGAATCTCTTGTAAACAAAATTGAAAGATAGAGAGAGATTGGTTAGAACGAGTCCGTGAGAGAGAGAGACCAATCTTTCGAGGATAAGAAACGATGCAGAGAAAGAAAACAGAGAAGAAGAAAAAGGAAAACATTGGTGGCCGTTAGATTGAATTTTATCAACGGTTAAGAATAAAATTAAGTGTGATCCTTGTATTTATTGAGTAACCAATGAGAATTAAGTCTCTTTTTTTTTGCATTTTGATGTAGATTAGTAATATTATAACTTATTATAAAAGTAATATTATTAGAAACATAATTTTATTTTATTTTTTTAGAAACAGTTTACATGAAAATTTAAAGCAATTTAGGATTTATAAAATGAATATATTTTTAAAAAATGTATGTGTCAAATTTTTTTGTATATTATTTGATATTTATTTGTAAGATCTAGTTTACAATTTAAGATTTAGAGTTTATGATTAATGGTTAAAGGTTTAGGGTTTAGGGTTAATGGTTTGTGTTTGGGATTTAGAATTTAGGATTTATAAAATGATTATATTTAAAAAATTTGTTTGTTTTGAATTTTTTTTTGTATATTATTTGATATTTATGTGTAAGATCTAGTTTACAATTTAAGATTCAGAGTTTATGATTAAGGGTTAAAGGTTTAGGGTTTAGGGTTTGTGTTTGGGGTTTAGAATTTAGGATTTATAAAAGAGAAATACCCTCAAATAGCACAAAAATTATTTTTTGTTCCAAAACTAGCACCCTAAATTTAAAATACCAAAAATAGCACAATTAATTATTTAAAAATACTTATTTACCAAAAATAAATTTAAAATAGAATTAAACATTATGTTTGGGTTCACTATTTCCAATTTAGGGTTTAGTTTTTTCCCATTAAGAAATGATTATAAGTCATTTTTAAATTAAATTTGTGCTAATATTATCAAAATTGGTGCTATATTTGTGATTTTCACCATTG